>OX608078.1:37817245-38155269 GCA_951509765.1 Sphenella marginata | reverse complement strand
TATGTACATACATACACTATAGGGCAAAAGTGATCACAAGATTACCAGTCATCTGTATTATAATGAATTTTAGCGTTGTTCTTGCTTTTTTCATTTAAAACTTGTACTTACTTTTTTGGCATGAGTGTTTTGCAATTACTAATAGACAAAAAGAATAATAACAGCTTAAGAGAAAAAAGTTCCCCTTACTAACATTGAACAGCAACATGTACTCACTTTTGCTCTTACTCTATTTCCACTAATGAATGGGAAGTTAACCGTTATTTTTCAATAAAAGATTACCTTATTTTGATTGATTTGTATTCGTTATTCATTTCTAATTTTCTTTAGTTGTGATTTTCATTGAATAACCTTCTTTTTGTGATTTAAATTAATATTTTGAAAAAAATGCCAAAAAAGCTTGAGAATTAATTTTAGAAGGCAAATCTAAAAGACAAATCGCTGCTGAGCTACGGATATCCCAAGCTATGGTGATGAAAATTAAAAAAAAATAAGAATTTGAAAGGGCCAAGTGCGAAAAATGACCGCCCAAGTATCCTATCTGGCCAAGATGCAAGGCACTTGGCCAGAAGTTTGATGGCTGGAACAACCAAAACGTCAAAAAAAAGCTACTAAAAGCATAGGAAGTAAGGCTAGTGCTTGGACCTCAAGTTGGGCACTTAAAAAAATTGGATGTTTTGCCGCCAAAAAGCCTAAAAAGCCAAAACTTATTGCCAAAAATAGAAAAATGCCCATGTCATTTGCCTTAGCTCATCAGCATTGGACTACAGAAGACTGGAAACGGGTAATATGGTCTGATGAATGTAAAATTAATCGAATCAATTCAGATAGCATTCGAAATTTTTGGTCAGATACCGGAAGAGCAACCCAGAGTCACCAGGTAATAGAAACCGTTAAATATGGTGGCGGATCACTGGTGGTCTGGGGATATTGGCGGCAAAACATCCAATTTTTTTAAGTGCCCGACTTGAGGTCCAAGCACTAGCCTTACTTCCTGTGCTTTTAGTAGCTTTTTTTGACGTTTTGGTTGTTCCAGCCATCAAACTTCTGCCCAAGTGCCTTGCATCTTGGCCAGATAGGATACTTGGGCGGTCATTTTTCGCACTTGGCCCTTTCAAATTCTTATTTTTTTTTAATTTTCATCACCATAGCTTGGGATATCCGTAGCTCAGCAGCGATTTGTCTTGTAGATTTGCCTTCTAAAATTAATTCTCAAGCTTTTTTGGCATTTTTTTCAAAATATTAAATTAAATCACAAAAAGAAGGTTATTCAATGAAAATCACAACTAAAGAAAATTAGAAATGAATAACGAATACAAATCAATCAAAATAAGGTAATCTTTTATTGAAAAATAACGGTTAACTTCCCATTCATTAGTGGAAATAGAGTAAGAGCAAAAGTGAGTACATGTTGCTGTTCAATGTTAGTAAGGGGAACTTTTTTCTCTTAAGCTGTTATTATTCTTTTTGTCTATTAATAATTGCAAAACACTCATGCCAAAAAAGTAAGTACAAGTTTTAAATGAAAAAAGCAAGAACAACGCTAAAATTCATTATAATACAGCTGACTGGTAATCTTGTGATCACTTTTGCTCTATAGTGTATTCTTTGATGTCTTTAACAAAATTTAAAAAAAGGAAGTAATTCTTGAAGAAACTTATACACATACGCGCTTTATCGAGCTTTATTTTCTCGCGATATTTCCGTGCTCTTTCAGCCGCCGTTAATTTTGTTGTTTTACTCTTGAAAATTAAAAAATAAAATCAAAATTAAGCATTTTAAGCTATGAAGCAATATGTATGAAAAGTGATGCTCATGAAATGTTTGCCTATTTTGGTTTTTTCCGTAGGCAATTTATTTCCCAAATTCACAAATTAAAAAAAATGAGTTGAGACCATGTAAACAATGATTGTTAACTTTAATTTTTTACATTTAATATATTCACTTTTAAAAAAATTAGCGTGACGCTCAAGAATTTTTATCGCGCCCTTACCATGGTGTTCACAAAAACTAAGCAAATCCACACTTTTTTTAATAGTTTTTGTTTTCGCTTTTTCACTATTGTAATAATTAAAGTTTGTACTTTTCTTACGTTATTTACTTTATTTAAATGAATATTGAAAACTGCTAATATTTCTTGATTTATAAAAAAGTGACACTCAATGCAAATTGTGGGGACAACCTTTCTTTGCAACGCCAAATTCGCACTAATTAATTTTTGTCAACTATATCAAATCAAAACAAAAGAAAGATACCCAATAATTCGAAAACTGTTATTAAATGATGCCCAGTAACTTTTTTCTTGATTTTATTTTATTTTGTTTACTAAAAATTCTAGCGGGGGACACATGCTTTTGTATGAAAGGAGTCAGAGGGAGAAACAAAACACCATACTGAATAAACAAAAAAACAAATATACAAATTTGAGAATTATGTTTTTTTGTTACATATTCCTCGGTGATCACTGTCCCATTTTTTTTTTTTTTTTAATTTGTTTTTTACCTAAAATAGTAGTGTAAAGTGCGGGGACACAAAAATTGCGTTTTTTTTGAAATTGACCCATAAAGATAAAAAAATATATTCATAAAAATATGTAAAAAAAGAAGAAATAAATGCAAAAGAAATTAAATACTAAGCTAACTAAATATAACAAAAAATAAAAATCAGTAGTTCAAACAAAAAAAATAAAAAATTGAATCCAAAAATTAAAAACAAAAAAATATAAAATTAAATTAAATAAAATTAATTAAACAAAATTAAAGAAAACAAAAGAAAGTAAAATAAAAAAAAACCAAATAAAACAAATAAAATTAAAAAAATTAATAAAAGAAAAATAAAATAAAAAGCTTAATACAAAAATAAAAAAAACAAAAATCAAAAACTTAATGAAATAGGAAAATTAAAAACAAAAAGTTAAACATCATAACAAAAAATAAAATAATAAATAAAAACATAATATGTTAAAAAAATGTGTCATAACAAACTGTAATAGTAAAAAAAAATTTGAAAAATGTAAATAAAAATCTTATTAAAAAAAAAATGAAGCAAAAAAAATTATTAGAAACAAAATAAAATACAAACAATAAAAAAAAATTAAAAGCAAATGCAACAAAAAAACTAAAGCAATATAACTTAAAAACATTAAAAAAAATAGAAAAAATGAAACCAAAAATTAAACACAAAAAATTATAAAATAAAATTAAATGAAATCAAACTCTAAAAATGTAAAATAAAATAAAGAGAACAGAAAAAAAAAACAAAATAAAATAGAATAGCATAAACAATGAATAAAACAACATGAACAACAAATAAAAAGTAAAAGACAATCAAGTAAAAAAATGTAAATATATAAATAAAAAAATGTTAAACAAAATTGAAAAAAACAAAAGAAATTAAAATAAAAAAAAACCCAATAAAAAAATTAATAAAAGAAAAATAAAATAAAAAAAACCAAATATAAAAATAAAAATAAAACAAAAAAATCAAACTTAATGAAATAGGAAAATTAAAAACAAAAAGTTTAATATCATAACAAATAATAAATAGAAATATTATATGTTAAAAAAATGTAATACTAAAAAAAAAATTTGAAAAATTTAAATAAAAATGTTATTAAAAAGAAAATGAAGCAAAAAAAACTTATTAGGTACAAAATAAAATACAAACAATAAAAACAATTTTCAAAAACTAAAAGCAAATTCAGCAAAAAAACTAAAACAATATAACTTAAAAACATCAAGTTTAGTTAAAAAAAAATATAAAAAAATACTGAAACAAAAAAAAATTCAATATTAAATAAAATTAAAAAAAAACTTAAGTAAATATTAAAAAATTAATTGCAAAATAAAAACATAAAAAAAGTAAACAAAAAAATTAAAAAAAGGAAACAAAAAAATTACAATCACAAATATTCAAAAATTCAAAGCAAATGTGGCAAAAACTCTGAAGCAATATAACTTAAAAATATCAAATTTAGTTAAAAAAAAATATAAAAAAATACCGAAACAAAAAAATTCAATGTTTAATAAAATTAAAAAAAAACTTAAATAAATAATAAAAAAATAATTAAAAAATAAAAACATAAATAAAGTAAACAAAAAAATGGAAATAAGAAAACGAATAAATTAAGAAAAACGTATGTAAAAAATTAGTAGAAATGTATGTATTAAGATCAAAAAATATATTCATAAAAACATGTAAAAAAAAGAAGAAATAAATGAAAAAGAAATTAAATACTAAACTAACTAAATATAACAAAAAATAAAAATCAGTAGTTTAACCAAAAAAAAAAATTTAAACCAAAAATTAAAAACAAAAAAATATAAAATTAAATTAAATGAAATCAAACACTAAAAATGTAAAATAAAATAGAATAGCATAAACAATGAATAAAACAGCATGAACTACGAATAAAAAGGAAAAGACAATCAAGTAAAAAATATGTAAATATGTAAAAAAAAACATGTTAAACAAAATTGAAGAAAATAAATAAACAAAAACCAAATAAAAAAATAAAATAAAAAAAAATTAATAAAAGAAAAATAAAATAAAAAAAACTTAATACAAAAATAAAACAAAAAAAAAATCAAAAACTTAATGAAATAGGAAAATTAAAAACAAAAAGTTAAATATCATAACAAAAAATAAAATAATAAATAAAAATATATGTTAAAAAAATGTGTAATAAAAAATGTAATGCTCAAAAAAAATTTTAAAAATTTAAATAAAAATGTTATAAAAACAAAATGACGCAAAAAAAAATTATTACAAAAAAAATAAAATAGAAACAAAAAAAATTTCAAAAATTAAAAGCAAATGCAGCAAAAAAACTAAAGCAATATAACTTAAAAACATTGAAAAAAAAATATATATTGCAACCAAAAATTAAAAACCAAAAATTATAAAATTACATTAAATTAAATCAAATACTAAAAATGTAAAATAAAATAAAGGGAACAGAAATAAAAACAAAATAAAATAGAATGACATAAAGAATGAATAAAACAGCATGGACAACAAATAAAAAGTAAAAGACAATCAAGTAAAATATATGTAAATATGTAAAAAAAAAATTTTAAACAAAATTGAAGAAAACAAAAGATAATATGAGTTATGCGTTCCTTCTCTAAATGATGGTCTTAAACCCCGGTAGGAAATCTGCCTTCAGCATTACTGAATGCCACAAGACACTAATAGATACATATATTGTGCAATTAATCTAATGGACTCAACGTGATGCATTTCAATGCCCGTAGCTTGAATGGAGATAAACTGGACTAAATTAGGGATACTTTCGAAAAATCTAATGTAGATATCAATTGTGTCTCTGAAACCTGGTTTTCTGCTGATATACCTGATTTCTATTACAGTATCCCTAACTATAGCCTTACGCGTGTTGACCGTAAAGTTAAAAAGGGAGGGGGTGTTGCGATTTATTGCAAGACCACTTTGAATCTAAGTATTTTAGCACATTCCCAAAACACTGATACGGAATATTTAATCGCGGAAATTTCGGAGAACTTTAACAAAATATTAGTATCCTGTGTATATAATCCCCATAAATGTTAAATGTTAGATTCGTTTTTTACTGAGTTGTCTTTGTTTTTGATTGAATTTGAGCGGTTCGTTATATGTGGTGACTTCAACGTTAATATTCTACTCAATGACTCTTATACCAACAAGTTATATGACCATGTCTCAGCTGCTGGTCTTACTATAGTCAATAAGCTGGTACCAACTAGATACTCCTCTAATTCGACACCTAGTTTATTAGACCTCGTTATTACATCTAGTCTTGACCATATCCTAAAATTTGACCAAATTAGCTTCATATCTGACCATGACTTAATTTTTTGTACAATAGATGTTATGTTTAATTGTCTGGCTGATACTGTTGCCACTGTATATCGTGATTTTAAGTGTGTAGATGTTGATGCGCTGTTTTTAGATTTGTCTTATGTGGATTGGACTTTGTGTTGGTTTATTGCATCCGTAGATGCGAAACTGGACTTTTTTAATAAAACCCTTTGTTCGTTATATGACACTCATGTCCCCTTGAGAGAAGGTCGCGTTACTGCTAACGGTGTTCCCTGGTATAACAGCCCAGTAAGGTCCGCCATAAAAAAGCGAAATAAGCTTCGCACGAAGTGGAAGAGGAGCAAAACTGAGTTTGCTTGGTCACAGTACAAGATCGCCCGAAATCGAGCCACCGACATTACCCGTAAATCGAAGCAGATTTACTGTCAGAATAAACTAAACCCATCACTACCATCTAAAGAGTTATGGCGAAACTTAAAAATTTAAAAGTGCATGGAACGAGACAAGCTGAATGTCAGGTTGACCCAGATGCTCTTAATGATTACTTCATTAGTTCAGGTAAATGTCGGGATAGTCCTGTACCTCAGAATCCTACAGAATCTTTTAGGCCGGCCTACAAGTTTGAGTTTAGGGTTGTATCTGAAATGGAGGTTTTCAAATCTATTATGAGAATGAAGTCTGAAGCAATCGGAGAAGATGGAGTTTCCTTGAAGTTTGTAAAACTTGTGCTGCCATTTATTCTAGGAACTCTCACACATATTATTAACCACTGCTTTACTACATCATGCTTCCCATTGGAGTGGAAAAATGCATTGATAATTCCTGTTGCCAAAGCAAATATAGCAAAAGACCCTAGTAGCTATAGGCCTATTAGCATTTTACCAGCCTTTGCTAAAGTATGTGAGTTTCTGATGGCAGCGCAAATTTCTGCATATACACAAGAGAATAAACTATTAAGTCCAGCACAATCAAGATTCAGACCTTATCATAGCTGTTCTACTGGTGTTGTTAAAATACTTGATGACATTAGACTTAATTTTGATAATAGCGAATTAACTCTACTATGTCTCCTTGATTTCTCTAAAGCATTTGATTCTGTAAGCCACAGTCTTCTATGTAAAAAACTTGAATGTTACTTTGGATTCTCTGACACTTCTGTTAAACTCATGGCTAGTTACTTGGACGGAAGAACTCAGAAGGTGGTTTGCAGAGGCTCTGCATCGAAATCCCGCCTGGTTTCCTCGGGGGTACCACAGGGCTCTGTACTTGGTCCTCTTCTGTTTAGCCTTTTTGTCAATGATGTGTTTTCTGTGTGTCAGTATGTAAATGTCCATGCCTATGCAGATGATATTCAACTGTATCTGTCTAACCGTGTCGGTCTTGTTGAGGACTTGTGTTTTAGAATAAACAGTGACTTGTCTGCAATTTCGAAATGGGCGTGTGATAACTGTCTCAGCTTAAATGCTAAAAAGTCGTATGTGTTGCCCATTTGTAACAGTGTTGTGCACGTTGAATCTATCCCACATCTGTTTGTTGGTAGTAGTGTCCTCTCGTTTACTGACAAGATTAGAAATTTGGGCTTTGTGTTTAATTCTATGTTAAATTGTAGTGATCATGTTAATAAGGCTGTGAGTAATGTGTATACTGTCTTACGTAGATTAAGAATGTCTGCCTCGTTTACGGCCATTGAAACAAGGAAAAAACTAGCTATCCAGCTGATTGTGCCTCACTTAACGTACTCTGAACTAGTCTATAGCCAATTTGACTATGTCTCGCGTCATAAAGTTGACGTTGCGTTCAACAATGTCACGCGCTACGTGTATGGTCTAAAAAAATATGATCACATCTCTCTACGGAAGCGCGAAGTCCTTGGATGCAGTATTTTTGATTACATTGCGGCTCGTAACTGCATTTAAGGTAAGTGCACCCATTCCCGTGCTAGCACCTATTTCCGTGCTTTTTTTGCGAAAAAAGTTATAATTCGAAAAATAAGAAATGGGTAAGGTTTTTCTTATTGAAAAAATTATTACATTTATCAGAATTGTTAAAGTTTTTAAATTCGAACTTGGCGAGCACCAAGTTCCATCAGTTAAATCAAAATTTGCATTAAATTATCAGTCAACTATAAAAGTTTGCTTAAAACACATGTGTCAGTGGTTATTGTTCGCGTAATTGCTAAGAGTGCAGTGATAAATTCTTAAGGGTTTAAACTTCAATTCGTAAGTATATATGTATATTTCATTTCAAATACTAAAACTTTTAAGTATTTTCGATATAAATTTATCTAATAAAGTTAATATATAATAAAAAAGTTATATAAAATCTTTATTTTAAAATAGCACGGAAATAGGTGCACAATTTTTTTGAGGTGCACCTATTTACGTACTAAGTACAGAATTGGGCACATTTGGAACTTTATATTTTGTTATTATTTAAGTGTAAGGAGTGTTTTTTAAAATTTTTGAAAATTTCAATAAACTTTAAATTTTACATATATTTCCATAGCCTATTTCCGTGCAACCTTTTTTAAAAACAACGACCGTTTTTAAGGCCGTAAGTTACGGTAAAAACCTTGTATTTAGTAAAAATATGCAAAAAGTTAAAATTGAAAATATTATAAATTGTTTATAAATATACATATTTTGTGAATATAAATGCATTATGCTGATATAAAAAATAATGTAAATACAATTAAATACAAAAAAATTGGTTTTGGTAGTTCCTAAAGAGAAATCGGATATACCGGAAATAGGCTCTATAATTTCGACTATGTTCTCAATTCCGTAATATAGACACTAGTTTGGAAATGAGTAGTAACAGGTAGTTTTACTTAACTTTTTTTACACCTTCCCCATATTTTTAGTAAGATAAAAATAGAACACGACGAAACTAACCTAACAACATGCCAAAATATTCGCCAGATTGTTTAAAGTTAGCTCTTGAGGCTGTTCAAAAGGGACATATGACATGTTACAGAGCATCAAAAACTTATAAAATTCCCAGACAGACGTTATTGGACAAGATCAAAAATAAGTATAAGGTAAATGTCCATAATTTCGTGGTACTAAGGAATTTTCTGACTTTCTACCTCTCTTGCGTAAAAACGGATGAAGGAAAACTAAAAAAGTAAATTTTTCCCGTTGAGTTGATCTATTAAGATAGCTTTCCATTTAATTTCAAACAAAACTAACAAATGTTTTATTTTATATAAATAAAAATGTGTGAGTACCTCAAATGTCCCTAATTTCGTGGCAAAAATTTTCTGATGTACCTAACTTCGTGGTAAAGTGTCCCTAATTTCGTGGTATTTGGTTAAACTCTAATTTTATGGAAAATGAAAGTTATTTTAAACCCAAATTCCTAAAATTTATTTATTAAAATTTATGTTCAAAAATTTAAAATTTTAAATAATTTTTTTATTGTTATTGTATTTATGAAAAGAAAGCGTTTTAAGACCAAGTAAGTATAAATTTGTTTAGTACTTAGTAATCAATTGATTAGACGGATTTTTTAATTGTTAATGATTACTTCAATTGGTTTTTGAGAAAAGGCAAATGGTAATTGATTGCGATTGAAAAAATCAAAAAAAAAACCAATAAAAAAAAATTTATTTAACTGATGTAATTTGTTACTTTTCTCAAAATTTCTTTTATTTATTATTACTAAAAATGTTTTTTTTTTAATTTTTGTGTTTTTTTGGTCTTTTAAGTTTTTGTTATTTTTAAACAAAATAAATAATTAAAAAAAATAGTTTTAAAACAAAAATAAACAATATAAAAATTAGTTCAATTGATGTAGCTTATTATTTTTTATTATTTCAAAAAATGTTTTTTTTTTTTTAATTTTTTTGGTGTATTTTTAATTTATTTGTATTTTTTTAATTTTTTGATTTTTTTTTTAATTTAATTTGGTTTTTTATTCTTTTTTTTAATTTTTTGGTTTCTTGTTAACAATGTATCTAAATGCGCAGTATACCACGAAATTAGGGGCATGCTATAAAATTGATGTAGGTAATTTCGTGGTATCGCTTTAAGCGGTAATATGAGTTTTATATTTAAATTTTTTTGTTTATTATCGCTATTTATTCATAACAAAAGCAAAAAAGTAGAAATCTTGGCATATTTTTTTAAATTAAATGAAAAATTATTGAATAAACAAAAGTTCTATAATGCCATTATTTCGTTAAAACACAAGTACAAGCAGAGCTTTTCGATTAAAGTATTAACGAATGGGTTAATAAAAGTGTACCACGAAATTACGTCAAAATCTTCCTCAGGGGTTTATTTAATAATTAAAATACTTAAAATAATAGGGTATCTTATGAAATGTGAAAGAAAATAAGGAAAACAGAAAATATTATATTCCCATAATTTCGTGGGTACCACGAAATTAGGTACATCACAAAAAACACGTGTTCCTAATTTCGTGGTATTTAAATATTAAATAAAATGTAAATGAAAAGTTATTGAAATAAGTTTTACAGTATTAAAAACGTTTAAGAAATGTTAAATAAAACCAAAAAAATTATCGTCAAAAAAAAAAATTTAAGTATACAATTTTTACAGGCTTAACAAATTCTACTGGTCTCCTTAACAGTTTCCTTAAGAGGCCTCCCTACAAAAGGCTCATTTTCTGAGCTTCCAACTTTATAATGATTGTTGTTGTCATAGGTTCAATTTTAAAAAATTTGTAAAATATCCATTATTACACCCGAAAAGTTAACCTTTATTATAAAATTTTCAGTTTTAAAAAAAACTCGCCAAATTTCTTGTTTGAAAGAAAAAATCGAAATACCACGAAATAACGTACTACCACGAAATTATGGACATTTACCTTACTAAGAAACCGTCGCCAGGTCCTCTGGCAGTGCTGTCTACAGAAGAGGAAAATAATGTTGTTAAATGGATTCATCATATGGCGGAGATCGGCTTTCCAATAACTAAAGACCAACTTACGAACTCTCTGGCAAACTTGGTCAAGGAGCTGAATCGGCCAAACTCTTTCAAAAATGGCATTCCGGGAAGAAAATGGTTCAACGGCTTTTTACAAAGAAATCCGTCTTTGAGTCAACGAATGTCTCAATGCCTAACAGCTTCCCGAGCTTCTGTCACGGAATCTTCTATAAGGGCTTGGTTCCAAAGAGTTAAGACATATATGAAAGACAATAACTATCTGGAGGTATTAGAAGATCCATCAAGGATCTTTAATTGTGATGAATCGGCATTCTTTCTGTGCCCCAAAGGCCAACCAGTGTTGACGAAACGCGGTTCTAAGCACGTCTACTTCAGATCAGGAAACGATGACAAGGAATGTCTAACATTGTCTGTAGGAGCATCTGCAGATGTAAAAATAATGCCTCCGTTCGCTCTTTTCCCATATAAGCGCTTTCCCCCACACATTATAGCGAAATATCCTAAAACCTGGGCCATTGGAAAATCGGACTCAGGCTGGATGACCGGAGAAACCTTTTACGAATACATCGCAAATGTATTTTATCCTTTTCTATGGAAAATTAACGTACAACTACCTGTGGTTTTATTTCTGGATGGACACGTTTCCCATATATCTCTACCTCTCAGCGAATTTTGCAAGAAGAACGGTATTATTCTAATTGCACTTCTTCCAAATTCTACGCACTTGTTACAGCCCATGGACGTCGGAGTTTTTCATTGTTTAAAAACCGCTTGGAAAAAGGAAGTTCAAGATTGGAGAGTTACAAATAATGCCCAACGAATAAAACGTGAAGATTTCGGACCAGTTATAGAGAAATGCATGAAATCCTCTATTACTACGGATATTCTACATAGTTCTTTCAGAGCTTGTGGTTTGTATCCGTTCAATGAAGACGCAGTTGCTTACAATAAAGTTTTAAAAACGGACAATGAGAGTCCCATGATTTCTGCAAATGGTGAAGCTGTTATTCATAGGGAAGAGCAGGAGCCGCCTAAATCCAACCTGATTAACCTTTTTGAAGAGCGACTAGAAGTTGAAAAATTAAAATTATTTAACGATTGCGATGGAGTATGGGCTGGTGATATTAAAGACGAAAATTTGTACTATTTTTGGAAGAAACTGAAAAATGAACAGAGGGATTTCTCTAATGGAATCGCGCCATTTAGCGTATTTACTAGTATATTGGCTGGCGGTTGTGGCTCCCTCAATATAGCAAACATGAGCATTGATTTTCTTGATTTATGTGAACAAGTGTTTGATTCAGACGCTCCTGAAAACGCCCCTCTGAGAAGCTCAACTCCTACTTGTGAAGTACTGAACATACAGGCCCATGTGCAGAAAACACCAGACGCATCTTGTCAAGCCACGCAAAATCAACTTATAAAGCTCGTGAGTTCAACTACTTATCAGGTGGACAATAACGTAGAGGAAGATAATCACGTACAGCTTCGTAACGATTTGCCTGTGGATAACACATCTACCTTGGATAATTCGGGATCTAAGAAAGCTGAATTTCCAACGCCATTTAAAAAGGCTCTCTTCTGGCCTAAACCTCCATCAAGCGACCCGAAGAAGAAACATGTCAAGAAGAAGATTACCCCAACTGTGGTAATAGTTTCAGATTATATGGAATATCAACGGCGCTTGGTTGATGAAAAGCAGGAAAAGCTTCAGAAAATGACTTTAAAGAGGGAAACAAAAGAAAAGAAGACCCAGGAAAAACTTCAAAAAACGGCAATGCAAAAAGTAAGAAAAGATAGGGATAACCACGCACCTTTGGAAAAAACTTTACTTCTAGATAATTATAACGAAGGAGACTTTGTAGTTATCCAGTATGAAGGAGAAAAGTTTCCCGGTAAAGTATTAGAAGTTATTAGGGGAGATCCTTTAAAATTTAAAATAAAAACTATGACCATGAGCGGATTTAATTGGCGTTGGCCAGAAAAAGACGACGTTCTTGAATATGAAGCTTATGAAATACTAAACAAAATAAATTCTCCACGTTCAATAAATAAAAGAGGTATATTTTCAATAAACGATCTCAATTAAAATGAAACAAAACCAATTTATATAGATAGTTTTAAGTTTTATTATAAGATTTGTAAAAGCTTTAAAGGCTAGAAGCGATTTTTTATCTTTTTGTTAACACGAATGGATTTTTCTTCTTTATATTTGATACGTTGTTTATTTTTTTATGTTTTAAATAAATATCTGTATATATCTAATACTCCACTGGCTATTATCTTCTAAAAATGTTTTAGGTTTATACTAAAACTCCTTTTTCGAAATATATGAAGGAAATAGGAACGCTCTAGCACGGAATTAAAAACCTGACCAAATTTTCGAACGGATTTAGGAACAAAATTCAATTTTGGAAAAATAAGTATATAAGGCTGAATTTTTTTTTTAATATATATTTTATAAATCCTAAAGGCGAATAAAAGGCCTCTGGACCCACAGAAAATTTTATTAGAGTTAAACTCCTTTCTCCCAAGCTAAAATATAACTTTTATCGTGGGTATGGCTTAGTAGTCCGTAAATAGGTACACTTACCTTACCTGTTCAAACTCATTGAATTCAGAAAACCGCAATATCTTTATGAAAAACTAAAATTTTCCAAGTCTTGTAGGCATCGTAACTTAATAATTCCCAGATACTCTTATTTGTCCTCATCGAGGTTTTTTTTTGTAAATGCTGTAAGGCTCTGGAACTCTATTCCTAATTTTATCAAGGGTGCTTTGAGTAGGAGCAACTACAAGAAGGTGATTTATGGATACTTCAGCTTAGTATAATAAATGCCATTGAAACTTAACTACAATACTATATTTCTCTGCCTTTCTTCTCTTCGTCCTTCGGCACCTAACTAAGATATTTCTACTTTTTGATTTAATTGTATTACTAATTTCATAAGAGTTAGTTTCTAGCTTTAACATAAATTTAATTTAAACTTAAACCTTAATTTTAGTTTGATTTAAGCTAATTTATTTTGTATTAAAAACCGATGATGTGATAAAAAAGACTTCGTCTTACAGTCACAGCCACTTTATTTAATAATAAATAAATAAATAAATAGATTCGATAATAAAATAAGAAAAAAACCAAATAAAAAAAAATTAATAAAAGAAAAATAAAATAAAAAAACTAAATATAAAAAAACAAAAAAAATAAAAAACTTAATGAAATAGGAAAATTAAAAACAAAAAGTTAAATATCATAACAAAAAATAAAATAATAAATAAAAATATAATATGTTAAAAAAATGTGTCATAACAAAATGTAATACTCAAAAAAAATTTGAAAAATTTAAATTAAAATCGTATTAAAAACAAAATGAAGCAAAAAAAAATTATTAGAAACAAATTAAAATACAACCAATAAAAAAAATTTAAAAAATTAAAAGCAAATGCAGCAAAAAAACTAAAGCAATATAACTTAAAAACATCAAAAAAAAATAAAAAAAATGAAACCAAAAATTAAAAACAAAAATTATAAAATAAAATTAAATGAAATCAAACTCTAAAAATGTAAAATAAAATAAAGAGAACAGAAAAAAAAAACAAAATAAAATAGAATTGCATAAACAATGAATAAAACAGCATGAACAACAAATAAAAAGTAAAAGACAATCAAGTAAAAAATATGTAAATAAAAAATTTTAAACAAAATTGAATAAAACAAAAGAAAGTAAAATAAAGAAAAAACCAAATAAAAAAATTAATAAAAGAAAAAAGAAATAAAAAAACTAAATATAAAAATAAACATCAAACAAAAAAAATCAAACTTAATGAAATTGGAAAATTAAAAACAAAAAGTTTAATATCATAACTAAATTATAATATGTTAAAAAAATGTAATACTCAAAAAAATTTTTTAAAAATTGAAATAAAAATGTTATAAAAACAAAATGAAGCAAAAAAAATTATTGGAAACAAAATAAAATACAAACAACAACAAAAAATTTCAAAAATTAAAGGCAAATGCGGCAAAAAACTAAAACAATATAACTTAAAAACATCAAATTTAGTTAAAAAAAAATATAAAAAAATACTGAAACAAAAAAAATTCAATGTTAAATAAAATTAAAAAAAAATTAAGTAAATATTAAAAAATTTATTTAAAAATAAAAACATAAATAAAGTAAACAAAACAATGGAAATAAGAAAACAAAACAAGTAAGGAAGTCTTAGTTCGGGTGAACCGAACATTAAATACCCAGCGTTAGTTTTCAGAAAAAGGGGGCGTAGTTTTCATCCGATTTAGCCCATTTTAAAAACCAATCTATTCCGAGCCTAAACAATAGCGAATTTGGTGGGCGCGGCCACGCTCCTTGCTTATAAGGCTTTATCCGATTACATGAGCCAAAAGTACTGAATCGATCTTTACAAGGGTTATAAATACCATGTCCTATATATAACTTTGGAAAAGAAGGCGTGAAATGCCCATAACTTTTAACGTATTTTGTGAAATTTTTTGATATACGGATATATGTGTCCATTAATCAATATTTACCTAATTTAAAAAAAGTGGATGGTGGCACGCCCACGGATTTTATTATGTTGTTTGTCCCTATTTGAAGATCAGTTTTCATTGCAGATAGTTATGATACTTTCACAGTGGCTTGTTAATAGTGAAATGTTGATATTTTGTTTTTTTACTTGTGGGCGGTGCCACGCCCATTTTCCAAAATATTACCAAAAACCTTTAAACATCACTAATAACATCATCAGCTGAATGAGTGTACTAAATTTTAGCATTATATCTATCAGCTAAACAGATATTGCATATTCCGGTTTCCTAGCTCTCGTTTAGAGAACTTTAGTCCAAAAAGGGCCGTGGTCGTTCACCGTTTTTTCTTATTTTCTGTGGTAGTACTCTACATAAATATAACATGCCTGGTACCTAGTTTCGTAAACCTATCTCGCACCGTTCTGAAATTATTAGCAGTCGAATTTGAAAATTGCCTGACTCATAAGTGGGCGGTGAAACGCCTACTTTCCAAAATTTTGCAAAAATAATGTAAAGAATATGAAAATTGATGTATGTACCAAATTATATTATTATAGCGGTATCAGTTAATTAGATATGGACTTTTCAATATCTCCACCTCCTTTCAATATAACTTTTATAAAAAAGTAGGCGTGGTCGCCAAGCGATTTCGTTTATTTTCTATATCTGAATTTAACACAACAATGGTATGCCCTCTACAAAATTTCGTAATACTAGCACAAACTGTTCTGAAGTTATTGAGAGTCAAAATTTGAAAATTTCTTCAAATATATGTGGGCGGTGCCACGCCGCTTTTCAAAAAATTTGATAAAAGCGGCCTTAGAAGATCTAAATCAATACATATTGCAAATTTTGTCACTGTAGCTGCTTCTGATATTGAATTAACTCGTTTTTCGAAATTTTCGATATCGAAAAAGGGGGCGTCGTTATCATCCGATTTCGTCCATTTTCAATAGCAACCTACCTTGGCCAGAAAGTAACCTGTATGCGAAACTTTATGCAAATATCTAAATTTTTACTCAAGTTATCGTGTACACGGACGGACAGACGGACAGACGGACAGACATGCCTTAATCAATTCCTCTTTTCAACCTAAGAACTTTCATATATGGAACCCCATATCTAACTCGATTATTTTGCGCCGTTACATAGTACCGTTATGTGGACAAAATTAATATACCCTTGTACTAGTACTAGTACGCTGGGTATAAAAATACTGAAACAAAAAAAGTTCAATCTTAAATAAAATTAAAAAAAACTTAAGTAAATATTAAAAAATTAATTGAAAAATAAAACCATAAATAAAGTAAACAAAAAAATGGAAATAAGAAAACAAAAAAATTAAGAGAAACAAAAAAACTAAAAATGGTGTTTTATATGTTTATACATATGTATGTATGTATGTATAAAGATCAAAAAATATATTCATAAAAATATATATAAAAAAAAAGAAAATTGAAAAGTAAAAATCAATTAATAAAATTGTAAAAATAAAATACTGAAACTGAAATCAATGAAATAATAAAATAAAACTATATGAAAATTAAATTAAATGTGGTATAGAAAACAAAACCAAAATAAATGAATCGAATAAAACAAAAGTAAAATTCATAAAATTCAATAAATTTAAAATAAATAAAATTAAATTAAATAAAAAACTATAATCAACAAGTAAGGAAGTCTAAGTTCGGGTGAACCGAACATTAATTACCCATCGTTAGTTTTCAGAACGAGATACAAATACCATGACTTGGCAATGATATAGGCCCTAGAATCTTATTTGAAATTTTCTATATCAAAAAAGGGGGCGTGGTTATCATCCGATTTCGCCCATTTTAAACACCAACCTGCCTTGGCCAGAAAGTAACGTGTGTACCAAATTTCTTGCGAATATCTCAACTTATGTTAATTTATGTGAATTTCGATATCGACAAAGTGGGCGTGGTTGTCATCCGATTTCGAAAATTTCCACAGCAGCTCACCTTGGCCAGAAAGTAGCCTGCATAACAAATTCCATGCAAATATCTCTGTTTTCACGCAAGTTATGCCAATTTATGTGATTTTCGAAGTTTTCGATATCGAAAAAGGGGGCGTGGTTATCATTCGATTTCGTCCATTTTCAATAGCAACCTACCTTGGTCAGAAAGTAGCCTTCGTAACAAATTTCATGCAAAGATCTACATTTTTACTCAAGTTATGTTAATTTATGAAATTTTCAAAATTTTCGATATCGAAAAACCTGGCGTGGTTATCATCCGATTTCGTGCATGTTCAATAGTAACCTACGTTGGTCAGAAAGTAGCCTGCATAACAAATTCCATGCAAATATCTCTGTTTTTACGCAAGTTATGTCAATTTATGTGATTTTAGAAATTTTCGATATCGAAAAAGGGCGCGTGGTTATCATCCGATTTCGCCCATTTTCAATAGCAACCTACCTTGGCCAGAAAGTAACCTGTATGCAAAATTTCATGCAAATATCTCAATTTTTACTCAAGTTATCGTGTACACGGACGGACAGACGCACAGACGGACGGGCATGCCTTAATCAATTCCTCTTTTCATATATGGAACTCTATATCTAACTCGATTATTTTGCGCCTTTACATAGTACTGTTATGTGGACAAAATTATAATACCCTTGTACTAGTACTAGTACGCTGAGTATAAAAATATGTATCAAAATAAAATTGAAAAGTAAAAGTAAATTAATAAAATTATAAAAATAAAATACTGAAACTGAAGTCAATGAAATGATAAAATAAAACTATATGAAAATTAAATTAAATGTGGTATAGAAAACAAAACCAAAATGAATGAAGCGAATAAAGCAAAAGTAAAATTCAAACAAATTAAAATATACAAATTTCAACATTAAATTAAACATTCCCAATAAACAATGAAGTAAGCTAGTTTATTAAACAATGTTTTCCAAGCGTAAAAAGTAAATGTTTTCCAAACGAGTTTTTAACTAAAAAATTTCACAAACGTTTAGATATGTTTTTCCAATGGTGTGGTAGCCTTGGAGAAATTACTTGAGGTGAACTCTCAGCGAGGTGAAAAATTTGTCAGTTTTCAAAAATAATGTTTGAAATTTTATATGCTTCTTTTATATTGATTTTGTTATATGGGCATCGTGGTGTGACGGTAGTGCAGCTGGCCTACCACACAGAAGGACCTAGGTTCGAACCCCGCTACAGGCAACATGACAAATTATTTGAAATGGTTTTTTAAAACGGGTGTCATGAAAGGCTTCTCAGAAAAATGCACATCTTTGCCTTGCAGATGCAGACTGCATAAAAAATTGCAAGCAGCACACAAAAATTGGCCCTTTATCTCCTCTTGCACTAAATAAGAATTTATTATAAAACATAATATTTAAATAGTTAATTTAAAAAAAGTTAAGGAAATGGTAAGGATTCGAACCAGCAACCTTCGGAACAAAATCCCACAACATATTCGTTAGGCTATTGGCCCGTTTTCACCGTTGCCACCCAAATTGGAGTTTTATCAATCAGTTTTCAACAAACCCTTACTGTAAGTTGAATAAAACGTTTATTAAACATTGTTTTCCAAGCATCAATTCCAATTGTTTAAAAAGGGGCCACTTTCGTTGAGTCTATAATGTTTTCCAAACGTTTTACAATGATTATAGTAAACGTTTTCCAAGCGAAAATATTACAAAAGTAAGTTTATTGTAAGCTTATAGTAAGCGTATTTTGCTTATTGGGTTTTTTTCACTCACCGTTATAAAAGCATATAAACCAATTTCATTTATGAATATGGGGAAAAATATGTAAATATGCAAACGTAGTAAGTCAGATGGCGTGTCGTATATGTTTGCCTGTAATAAAAGAGTTATATATATGCAAATCTATTAAGGGTTAAATGAATCCAGGATACTTCAAATGTAAAGACCAAAAACACAAGCTTGTTGTTTGTGTAAAATCTCAATAACAAAAAAACCAAGAGCACATGGTTGGCAAACTGTGACACCAAAACAGTGTTGCAAAAAAATCCACCAGGATACCAAATCTTAACGTCAGATGGCGTGTTGGTTCATGAATTGGTAAAAGTTGATTGAACAGGGCGTTTAGAAGACAAAAAACCCAGCGTATTGTTAGCTTAATAGTTAGCAATGCGTGCCAAAATTTCTCTGATGAGTGAAGTTAGCAACTTCCGAAATGGATCTATAATAAAAGCTATGGCGGTTGTCTCTAAATTTTTCCTGTACAATTCAACAAAAAACTTTTCATAATTAATAAAAATTATTAAGAAACCTAAAAACAACAATAATTTTTCGCTGCAGAAAAAATTATTAATAGGTCTATAGCTCGTATCGAACCAGGATACTTCAAATGTAAAGACCAAAAACACAAGCTTGTTGTTTGTGTAAAATCTCAATAAATTAAATTAAATTAAATAAAAAACTATAATCAAAATATGTATCAAAATAAAATTGAAAAGTAAAAATAAATTAATAATATGAAAATTAAATTAAATGTGGTATAGAAAACAAAACCAAAATAAATGAATCGAATTAAACAAAAGTAAAATTAAAATAAACTAAAATATAAAAATTTCAACATTAAATTAAACATTTTTTTAACTCACCGTTTTTTTGTATTTATGTATGTGATATTGTATGTATGTAGTTGCTGTATTGTATGTATGTAGTTGCTGTATTCCTATCGTAAATTATTTGTTGTAGTAAATGCTGTATTTCTGAATTTGATATATAAAATTTTTGCATTTAATTTAGCTTAAATAAATAAATATGAAATGAAATGAAATTAACAAATGAAATTAGTTACCTTTCAATGCCTAATATTTATCGGATTCTTGATAATAGGGTCAAGACGCGTCTTTTGACAACCCTCTTCTGCAAAATCCGATTAATATTAAGCATTGTTTCAATGTACCACTAAAATTTATAAATTTTTCCACTTACCTTTCTGTATGTTTGTTGTACTTAGTTGCTGTATTCGTATCGTAAAATTGCTGTTTTTCTAAAATTGAAATGTAAAATTAGAATAAAAAAAATTATTGAGATTTTACACATACAACAAGCTTGTGTTTCTGGTCTTTATATTTTAGGTATCCTGGTTCGGTACGAGCTAAGGACCTATTAATAATTTTTTCTGCAGCGAAAAATCATGGTTGTTTTTAGGGTTTCTTAATAATTTTTTTGTTAAAACAGAGTTGTAATAAATCCATCATGATCCTATCTAATCGCCGGATGGCGCTGTCGGTTCATGAATTGGTAAAAAGTTGATTGAACAGGGCGTTTAGAAGGCAAAAAACCCAGCGTATTGTTAGCTCAATAGTTAGCAATGCGTGCCAAAATTTCTCTGATGAGTGAAGTTAGCAACTTCCGAAATGGACCTATAAGAAAAGCTATGGCGGTTGTCTCTAAATTTTTATACCTAGTAGTGCTTCGCACACAAGGTATATTAACTTCATTCGCCTAACGGTAGTATGTAACGGCATAAACGAATCGAGATAGATATTGACTTATATATATCAAAATGTTCAGGAGGAAAAGAGAAATTGATTGAGCCATGTCCGTCCGTCCGTCCGTCCGTCCGTCCGTCCGTCTGTAAACACGATAACTTGAGTAAATCTTGAGATATCTCAATGAAACTTGGTATGCAGGTTCCTTTTTACTTATCTCTGAACGCTATTGAAAATAGGCAAAATCGGTTAAAAGCCACGCCCACTTTCTATATATATAATATTTTCGAAAATAAAAAAAGAGTGATTATTCAGTACATAATACACCTATAAGGATAAAATTTGGTGTGTACCTTAGCGTTAAGGCAGAAAATAAATTTCTGAAGAAATTTTTAAAAAAGGGCGTGGCACCGCCCACTTTTGATTAAGTCAAATTTGGAAATATTATTAATCATAAATCAAAAACCGCTCAAGATAGGCAAATAAAATTCAGCACACATATTTCTATTAGTACAGGCAATATTTCGAAAAAAAATTAGCGAAATCGGATTAGGTCCAGGCCCAATTTTATACGAAAGATTTTGAAAAGGATCATGGATATATTGAATATGCTATAACTTTGCTTAAACTAGCTGTATATCATTTCTATTTCACCCCTAAAGTGTTCGTGGGCAAAGAAAGTCGAAAGCACCAAATTTTTGGAAAATGGGCGTGGCCCCGCCCCTTTATGGGGGATTATTCTACAAAACTTTCCATGCCATAACTCCGGTAAAAATTTACTTATTGGAACGATATTTAGAGAAAGTGTTCAACATATAAAGCTAACTCTTTGCTGAAAAAATTAACAAAATCGGTGAATGGACACGCCCACTTTTTGAACACAGTTCCAAAAAATTTCTTCGTAAAATTAAAATCGCGATATTTCCTTAATTGTATAAGTTATATAAATAAGATTTTACACACATAACAAGCTTTTTCAGCAAAACAGAACTGTATAAAAATTTTGTGGATTTTGGTGAAGTAGGCGTGGCGCCGCCCACTTTTTAGCATAAAAGGTCAGCTATTTTCAAAAGCAATTGCTTGAAATTTCAAGAAGGTATTTCAATGAAAGTTAGTGAGATGCTTCCCAATAGTATATTGTATACTCCTGCCAAAAATTACGCAAATCGGATAGCAAACACGCAAAATATACGGACAAGTAGTTAACACCCTACTGCCTTTTTTTAATTAATTTTTTTTATTTTCATACCTTTCATGAACATGGGGAAAGCTATTTATATTTTGTTATTTAGTGATAGTTTAATTTACCACTTACAATAGAAATGTTTTTATCGAAAACAATCAGTTGCCTTTATAACAAATTTTCAGGTATGTATTATAATAGACCTGAGTAAATTAGGATACCAAAACAGATCACTACTAAGTATTTAATGTTCGGTTACACCCGAACTTAGACTTCCTTACTAGTTCCTGTTCAATTCAACAAAAAACTTTTAATAATTAGCAAAAAAATTATTAAGAAACCCAAAAAACAACAATAATTTTCCGCTGCACAAAAAATATTAATAGGTCTATAGCTCGTACCGAACCAGGATACTTCAAATATAAAGACCAGAAACACAAGCTTGTTGTTTGTGTAAAATCTCAATAACAAAAAACCAAGAGCACATGGTTGGCAATACTGGGATACCAAAACAGAGTTGTAATAAATCCATCATCATCCTATCTAATCGCTGGATGGCGCTGTCGGTTCATGAATTGGTAAAAAGTTGATTGAACAGGGCGTTTAGAAGGCAGAAAACCCAGCGTATTGTTAGCTCAATAGTTAGCAATGCGTGCCAAAATTTCTCTGATGAGTGAAGTTAGCAACTTCCGAAATGGACCTATAAGAAAAGCTATGGCGGTTGTCTCTAAATTTTTCCTGTTCAATTCAACAAAAAACTTTTAATAATTAGCAAAAAAATTATTAAGAAACCCAAAAAACAACAATAATTTTTCGCTGCAGAAAAAATACTAATAGGTCTATAGCTCGTACCGAACCAGGATACTTCAAATATAAAGACCAGAAACACAAGCTTGTTGTTTGTGTAAAATCTCAATAACAAAAAACCATGGTTGGCAATACTGTGATACCAAAACAGAGTTGTAATAAATCCATCATGATCCTATCTAATCGCCGGATGGCGCTGTCGGTTCATGAATTGGTAAAAAGTTGATTGAACAGGGCCGCTGTTAGAAAATTCTAACATCTAAGCTATGATGCCCTGTGACGTCACAATGCACTTATCTCCACTTCAATTAATTCCCTTTTGTTTGTTTGTTCTTGCCAACAGTGAGCACACATTGTTGTTAGACCTTCGGTCATACGAACGAATGCGTGTGCTGGACTTTATGTTTGTACATATTTATGTACGTAAACCCGTGCTACGGTTCTTACTATTTTGTTGTTGGTTTTTGCGATCTTTCTTGTTTTTACATATTTGTAAGTTTTGCAAGCTTGAGATCAGAGAAACAATAATTCGTAATGAATTTTAATTGTCAGTTTTTGGGAAAAATTGATAATTGGAGAAAAATTACATTGTTAAATCACAGCGATGGATAGGATTACATGTTTCAGAGTTTCCAAGCTCATCATCAGATCCCTTTTCGGACACTGGGATGCGAACCAGTGTCTGCACCAAAGCCGCTGTTAGAAAATTCTAACATCTAAGCTATGATGCCCTGTGACGTCACAATGCACTTATCTCCACTTCAATTAATTCCCTTTTGTTTGTTTGTTCTTGCCAACAGTGAGCACACATTGTTGTAAGACCTTCGGTCATACGAACGAATGCGTGTGCTGGACTTTATGTTTGTACATATTTATGTACGTAAACCCGTGCTACGGTTCTTACTATTTTGTTGTTGGTTTTTGCGATCTTTCTTGTTTTTACATATTTGTAAGTTTTGCAAGCTTGAGATCAGAGAAACAATAATTCGTAATGAATTTTAATTGTCAGTTTTTGGGAAAAATTGATAATTGGAGAAAAATTACATTGTTAAATCACAGCGATGGATAGGATTACATGTTTCAGAGTTTCCAAGCTCATCATCAGATCCCTTTTCGGACACTGGGATGCGAACCAGTGTCTGCACCAAAGCCGCTGTTAGAAAATTCTAACATCTAAGCTATGATGCCCTGTGACGTCACAATGCACTTATCTCCACTTCAATTAATTCCCTTTTGTTTGTTTGTTCTTGCCAAACTTACAAATATGTAAAAACAAGAAAGATCGCAAAAACCAACAACAAAAAAATTCAACAAAAAACTTTTAACAATTAACAAAAATATTATTAAGAAACCCAAAAAACAACTATAATTTTTCGCTGCAGAAAAAATTATTAATAGGTCTATAGCAGTGGTGGAAAAACGACCACATGCGCAATTATGCTTGTATGTTTGCCAGGGAGAGCTCAGCGCTGTGCTTACTTGATAAAAGTAAGCAAGATTGATCGGCCACTCTCCCGAACTTCGCTGCATCGATGTTGGCAGCACAATGTAGCCTATGCACGCGTGCATTGATATTTTAATTCTGGCCACCACTGGTCTATAGCTCGTACCGAACCAGGATACTTCAAATATAAAGACCAGAAACACAAGCTTGTTGTTTGTGTAAAATCTCAATAACAAAAAACCAAGAGCACATGGTTGGCAATACTGTGATACCAAAACAGAGTTGTAATAAATCCATCATGATCCTATCTAATCGCCGGATGGCGCTGTCGGTTCATGAATTGGTAAAAAGTTGATTGAACAGGGCGTTTAGAAGGCAAAAAACCCAGCGAATTGTTAGCTCAATAGTTATCAATGCGTGCCAAAATTTCTCTGATGAGTGAAGTTAGCAACTTCCGAAATGGATCTATAAGAAAAGCTATGGCGGTTGTCTCTAAATTTTTCCTGTTCAATTCAACAAAAAACTTTTAATAATTAACAAAAAAATTATTAAGAAACCCAAAAAACAACAATAACTATTAATAGGTCTATAGCTAAATTATAAAATAAAATTAAATGAAATCAAACTCTAAAAATGTAAAATAAAATAAAGAGAACAGATAAAAAAAACAAAATAAAATAGAATAGCATAAACAATGAATAAAACAGCATGAACAACAAATAAAAAGTAAAAGACAATCAAGTCAAATATATGTAAATAAAAAAATTTGAAACAAAATTGAATAAAACGAAAGAAAGTAAAATCAAAAAAAAAACAAATAAAAAAAATTAAAAGAAAAGTAAAATAAAAAAAAACCAAATATAAAAATAAAAATAAAACAAAAAAAATCAAACTTAATGAAATAGGAAAATTAAAAACAAAAAGTTTAATATCATAACAAATAATAAATAAAAATATAATATGTTAAAAAAATGTAATACTCAAAAAAAATTATGAAAAATTGAAATAAAAATGTTATAAAAACAAAATGAAGCAAAAAAAATTATTGGAAACAAAATAAAACACAAACAATAAAAAAAATTTCAAAAATTAAAAGCAAATGCAGCAACAAAACTAAAACAATATAAAATAAAAACATCAAATTTAGTTAAAAAAAATATAAAAAATATCTACTGAAACAAAAAAAATTTAATGTTATATAAAATAAAAAAAACTTAAGTAAATATTAAAAAATTAATTTAAAAATAAAAACATAAATAAAGTAAACAAAAAAATGGAAATAAGAAAACAAACAATAAAAAAAATTTCAAAAATTGAAAGCAAATGCAGCAAAAAAACTAAAAAAATATAACTTAAAAATTATAAAAAAAAAAATAACAAATTGAAACCAAAAATTAAAAACAAAAAATCATAAAATTAAATTAAATTAAATCAACCACTAAAAATGTAAAATGAAATAAGGGAACAGAAATAAAAACAAAATATATTTGTAACATTTGCAAGCTCGAGACCCAGTGAACAATAATAATTGGTTTTAATTATTATATTCGATTTTTGTGGAAAAATTGATATTTGGAGAAAAAATTACAAAGTTAATCACAGCGATGGATAGGATTACATGTTTCAAAGTGTCCCCACTTATCATCAGATCCCTTTTCGGACACGGATATGAACCCGTGTCTGCACCAACGCCGCTGTTAGAAATCTAACAACTCAGCTATGATGCCCTGTGACGTCACGATGCATTCATCCCCACTTCAATTTTTTCTTTGGTTTTGTTGTTTTAGTCTTTAGTATACACACTAGGGTGGAGTGAAAACTGTTTTTTCATCAGGCTGCATTCTAATAGCGAAATTCTGGAGCCTTTTGGGCTTAAATTACGTCTGGCAAAATTTTGTCCAATTCGGATTAGAGTAACTGCCTCCGCATCGGTGAAAATACCAAAGTTCCCAATTTTGCAAAACACTACTTCCTATACGTAATAGGTACGTAAAAAATTTGCATATTTCATTTTTTCTATTCAAACTGTTGAATTATACATTACGCTAATTCCTATAAATATTTTTTGCCTTTATCTCTTTAAGTACCTTCAGTAGTTTGGCCACTATGCCAAAAAACGATCAAAAAACTTAAAAAAAAGAAGTTTTTTTTAAATTTCAGATTTAACCACTTTAAATCAGAAAAAGTCTATGGACGAAAAAAAGTTAGCCCTTCTATGTTGTAGTAAATTCAATTAAGAAAATTTTAAGCGTACTAGTACAATGTTATGATGTGCCCTTGACTTTATAAGTCCTGCTATATTGAAAATCCTCAATCAAAAATTTTCTGTTTTTTCCCAAGAAATTTTCCGAAATTTCCATATCCGAGACATTTGGTACATAATTTCCATGTAGAATTTTCTGCTGATTCCGAAAATGCAATCATTTGTTTTAAAAGTAGAAGAGTTTTCGAGATATCTTGAAATTTCAGGGTATGGAAATTTCAGAAAATTTCTTGGGTAAAAACAGAAAATTTTTGATTGAGGACTTTCAATATAGTAGGGCTTATGAAGTCAAGGGCACATCATAATGTTTTACTAGTGCGCCTTAAATTTTCATAATTAAATTTACTACAACATAGAAGGGCTAACTTTTTTTCGACCATAGACTTTTTCTGATTTTAAAGTGACTAAATCTGAAATTTGAAAAAAATCATTATTTTTTCATAGTTTTTTGAACGTTTTTTGGCATAGTGGCCAAGCTACTAAAGATACTTATAGAGTTAAAGGCAAAAAATGTTTATCGGAATTAGTATAATGTATAATTCAAGAGCTTAAATCGAAAAAATGAAAAATTCAAACTTTTCACGTACCTATATGAAAAACATTGGGAATTTTCATACTTTCGCGGATATCTCGGAAACTACATCAGCCACAGAAAAATGGATGTGATATTCGGAATCAGGAGACGATTTTACATTAGGAAATTGTACTTTCATTCTTGGAGAGATTTTTGTTGTCGAGTAGTGTTATATATTATATGAATATTTCACCATATACATTTTAGCGTTCTTATAAATTTTGAAGACACTGCGGAGGCAGAAGACTTTGACTGATTTCAAATAAAAAAAGATGGTATTTTTTTGTTATTATAAGGCACCTATCCCCCCCTTTTAGAACTCTGAAAGGTGGAACAAATTTTTTTCCATATGTTCACGCTCCAGCCTAATACACACATTGCTTAGACTATCAGTCCATATGTATCAATGCGTGTGTTGGGCTTGTTTGTTTGTACATTGTTATTGTACTTAACCCGTGCTCTGGTTTTAGTGTATTTTGTTTTTGGTTTTTACGGTCTTTCTATTTACATATATTTGTAACATTTGCAAGCTCGAGACCCAGTGAACAATAATAATTGGCCAACAACAACAAGCCCAACACACGCATTGATACATATGGACTGATAGTCTAAGCTATGTGTGTATACTGTTGGCAAGACTAAAACAACAAAACCAAAGGAAAAATTGAAGTGGGGATGAATGCATCGTGACGTCACAGGGCATCATAGCTGAGTTGTTAGATTTCTAACAGCGGCGTTGGTGCAGACACGGATTCATATCCGTGTCCGAAAAGGAATCTGATGATAAGTGGGGACACTTTGAAACATGTAATCCTATCCATCGCTGTGATTAACTTTGTAATTTTTTCTCCAAATATCAATTTTTCTCCAAAAATCGAATATAATAATTAAAACCAATTATTATTGTTCACTGGGTCTCGAGCTTGCAATTGTTACAAATATATGTAAATAGAAAGACCGTCAAAACCAAAAACAAAATAAAAACAAAATAAATAAGAATAGCATAAACATGAACAAAACAGCATGAACAACAAATAAAAAGTAAAAGACAATCAAGTAAAAAATATGTAAATATGTAAAAGAAAAATGTTAAACAAAATTGAAGAAAGTAAAATAAAAAAAAATAAATATAAAAATAAAAATAGATCAAAAAAAATCAAAAACTTAATGAAATACGAAAATTGAAAACAAAAAGTTAAATATCATAACAAAAAATAATATAATAAATAAAAATATAATATGTTAAAAAAATGTCATAAAAAAATGTAATACTAAAAAAATTTTAAAAATTGAAATAAAAATGTTATTAAAAACAAAATGAAGCAAAAAAAATTATTAGAAACAAAATAAAATACAAACAATAAAAACAAATTTCAAAAATTAAAAGCAAATGCAGCAAAAAAACTAAAACAATATAACTTAAAAACATCAAGTTTAGTTAAAAAAAATATAAAAAAATACTGAAACAAAAAAAATTCAAAATTAAATAAAATGAAAAAAACTTAAGTAAATATTAAAAATTAATTATTAATATATCATCAACCTCCTAGGAGATTTTTGCGCCGAGCTTCTCTTCCAATTTGTGGTGTACCGCTTCGAAATTTTCCTACAAACTCCGAACGGCATCTACAAACCAGATGAATTTTTGCTGAGAAGCCTTTCATGGCAGAAATACACTCGGAGGGTTTGCCAAACCACTGCCGAGGGGCGACCCCGTTTTGAAAAAACTTTTTCAAACCACTTTTTGATGTAACCTGTACCAGGGCTCGAACCCGGACCTTCGGTGTGGTAGGCCGACAACACTACCTCCACACCACGGTAAACAAAAAAATGAAAATTAGAAAACAAAAAAACTAAAAAAGGTGTTTTATATGTTTATACATATGTATGTATGTATGTATAAAGATCAAAAAATATATTCATAAAAATATATATAAAACAAGTAAGGAAGTCTAAGTTCGGGTGAACCGAACATTAAATACCCAGCGTTAGTTTCCAGAAAAAGGGGGCGTAGTTTTCATCCGATTTAGCCCATTTTAAAAACCAATCTATTCCGAGCCTAAACAATAGTGAATTTGGTGGGCGCGGCCACGCTCCTTGCTTATAAAGCTTTATCCGCTTACATGAGCCAAAAGTACTGAATCGATCTTTACAAGGGTTATAAATACCATGTCCTATATATAACTTTGGAAAAGAAGGCGTGAAATGCCCATAACTTTTAACGTATTTTGTGAAATTTTGTGATATACGGATATATGTGTCCATCAATCAATATTTACCTAATTTTAAAAAAGTGGGTGGTGGCACGCCCACGGATTTTATTATGTTGTTTGCCCCTATTTGAAGATCAGTTTTCATTGCAGCTAGCTATGATACTTTCACAGTGGCTTGTTAATAGTGAAATGTTGATATTTTGTTTTTTCACTTGTGGGCGGTGCCACGCCCATTTTCCAAAATATTACCAAAAAACCTTTAAACATCACTAATAACATCATCAGGTGAATGAGTGTACTAAATTTTAGCATTATATCTTTATCAGGTGAATGAGTGTACTAAATTTTAGCATTATATCTTTATCAGTTAAACAGATATTGCATATTCCGGTTTCCTAACTCTCGTTTAGAGAACTTTAGTCCAAAAAGGGGCGTGGTCGTTCACCGATTTTTCTTATTTTCTGTGGTAGTACTCTACATAAACATAACATGCCTGGTACCTAGTTTCGTAAACCTATCTCACACCGTTCAGAATTATTAGCAGTCCAATTTGAAAATTGCCTGACTCATAAGTGGGCGGTGCCACGCCCACTTTCCAAAATTTTGCAAAAATAATGTTAAGAATGTGAAAATTGATGTATGTACCAAATTATATTATTATAGCGGCATCAGTTAATTAGATATGGACTTTTCAATATTTCCACCTCCTTTCAATATAACTTTTATAAAAAAGTAGGCGTGGTCGTCAAGCGATTTCGTTTATTTTCTATATCTGAATTTAACACAACAATAGTATGCCCTCTACAAAATTTCGTTATACTATTAAGAGTCAAAATTTTAAAATTTCTTCAAATATATGGGGGCGGTGCCACCCCCCTTTTCAAAAAATTTGATAAAGTCCGCCTTAGAACATATAAATCAATACATATTGCAAAATTTTATCATTGTAGCTGCTTCTGATATGGAATTAACCCGTTTTATACGTTTTTCGAAATTTTCGATATCGAAAAAGGGGGCGTGGTTATCATCCGATTTCGCCCATTTTCAATAGCAACCTACCTTGGCCACAAAGTAACCTGTATGCGAAATTTCATGCAAATATCTCAATTTTTACTCAAGTTATCGTGTACACGGACGGACAGACGGACATGCCTTAATCAATTCCTCTTTTCAACCTAAGAACTTTCATATATGGAACCCCATATCTAACTCGATTATTTTGCGCCGTTACATAGTACCGTTATGTGGACAAAATTAATATACCCTTGTACTAGTACTAGTACGCTGGGTATAAAAAAAGAAAATTGAAAAGTAAAAATAAATTAATAAAATTGTAAAAATAAAATATAAAAAATAAAACTATATGAAAATTAAATTAAATGTAGTATAGAAAACAAAACCAAAATAAATGAATCGAATAAAACAAAAGTAAAAAAAAAAAAAATTAAAAACAAAATAAATTTAAAAAAACAATAAACAAAAGTTTAAAAAAAATTAAATAAATAAAAGTATAATAAAAAAGAAATAAAATTAAATTAAATAAAAAACTATAATCAAAATATGTATCAAAATAAAATTGAAAAGTAAAAATAAATTAATGAAATTATAAAAATAAAATACTTGAACTGAAATCAATGAAATAATAAAATCAAACTATATGAAAATTAAATTAAATGTGGTATAGAAAACAAAACCAAAATAAATGAATCGAATAAAACAAAAGTAAAATTCAAATAAATTAAAATATACAAATTTCAACATTAAATTAAAGATTTTTTTCACTCACCGTTTTTTTGTATTTATGTATGTATGCAGTTGCTGTATTTTATGTATGTAGTTGCTGTATTCCTATCATAAAGTGGTTGTTGTAGTAAATGCTGTATTTCTGAAATTGAAATATAAAATTTTTGCATTTAATTTAGCTTAAATAAATAAATGTAAAATGAAATTAAATTAACAAATGAAATTAGTTACCTTTCAATGCCTAATATTTATCGGATTCTTGATGATAAGGTCAAGACGCGTCTTTTGACAACTCTCTTCGGCAAAATCCGATTAATATTAAGCATTGTTTCAATGTACCACTCAAATTTATAAATTTTTCCACTTACCTGTTTGTATGTTTGTTGTACTTAGTTGCTGTATTCGTATCGTAAAATTGCTGTTTTTCTAAAGTTGAAATGTAAAATTAGAAAACAATCTAATCTAAGTAATTAAAAATTTAAAATATAAAATAAAATGTACTTACCTGCTTTTAATTTTTCCTTCGGCTGGTGGTTGACTTTTCTTTTTGCTTATTCTCTCCTTCAGAAGTTTTCTGGTACTATGATGCGACGATATACTCATTTATTTTTTAAAAACTATTTCACTCATTTTGAGTGGATAAAAATACGTTGCACACTCACTTTGAACTTCACACTCACAATTGAGTTATTTTGAAATATTACAAACGAACCATAAGTGCTGCCAGAAATTTCAAAAACTACGCGTAGTAAAACTAATGGTGTTACCTGACTGTAACCATTTGGTTAGATCGAGATATATCACCAACAAAGTTAGACTATTAATATAGATAATGGTCACATCGAATGATGCCATATCGAACAAAATTGGAAGGAAATAAAGTTTTCAGTGCGTTTTCCACAAAACAATTTACATTTTATTGTAAACACTTATGTTTTTCGGGATTTTAAGATGCATCTAAATTACCGACCGTATATAGTGAAATTTAACAAATTTCATAACATAACATTGACATAACTTAAAACCCCGGACATTTATTTTTTCTCGCCAGCAATAAAAGTTATTTTTGTCCTTATATTTTTAAGAACAGAATTAAAGTCCGAACCAAAATCTTTCATATGATAAGAAATTCATTAAATTTAGATTGACGGGTTGGTAGATTTTGGCTCGGACTTTCATTCTGTCCTTAAAAAATAAAAGAACAAAGATAACTTTTATTTTTGGCGAGCAAAAATAAAAGTCCGAGTTGTCCCATTATTTTTGTCCTTATAGGTTAGGTTAGGTTTAAGTGGCTGCCATAACGGCACACTTCGGCCAGCTGTAGTAGGCCCGTTGTGATACCACAGAAAGACACCGTTACTCCTCATCCTCGAACCATCTTGTTGAGTTGATGTAGGTCATCAAGTCCCTGACGTCCAGCTCCGCTACTTGGAGAAGGTTGACCAGATAGGAGGCTCCCAGATAGCGCCGTCTGGCCTCAGTTATGGCGGGGCAGGCGCAGATTAGGTGTTCGACTGTTTCCTCCTCTTCATCCTCTTTACAGCTTCTGCAACACCGACGATAGGGCACTCCCAGTGTCTTCGCGTGTTTGCCTATGAGGCAATGTCCGGTTAGTACCCCTATTACTTTGGATATTTCATCCCTTCTTAGAGTGCAGATTCGGCGAGATTTCTTCGGATCCCATTTTGGCCAGGTCTGCTTAGATATCTGGCAACCTGCTGCTTGCAGCCATCTTTTTTTGGCTTGGTCGTAGATGTATTCTTTCAGCATTAGCTTGCATGTGGCAAAGGGCATCCCTAAGCGTTCTTCATCTGGAAGAACCTGCTCGGTCGTGCCCTGCCTGGCAAGTTCGTCTGCCTTGCAGTTTCCCTCGATGTCCCTGTGCCCCGGGACCCAGATGAGGTTCACACAGTTCTATTGGGCCATCTCCTGTAGAAATCGGCGACAGTTTAGCGTGAGTTCAGAATTGAACGAGTACGAGCCGAGAGCTTTGATGGCCGCTTGGCTATCACTAAAAATAAAAATTTCCTTGCCGATAGTGTTATTCCCTATCTTTTTAGCGGCTTCCCATATTGCTGAGACTTCAGCCTGAAAGACACTGCAGTGATCCGGTAGTCTGAAAGACAGTTCGAGGTTTTGGTCCTTCGAGTAAACCCCTCCTCCCACTCTACCGTTTAATTTAGAGCCGTCGGTGTATATGGACACACCGCCTTTCGCCGTGAAGCAATTATTAGGCTCCTCCCAGTCTTCCCTCCTGGGAATATGTATTTTGAAGTAACGGTCATCAGCTGTTGTTGTCGCACAGCGATCCGTTCTTGTGGGGAGAAAACTGTATTGGTTCAGTATGCTGGAATGACCCGTGGTTTTTATGCTCCAGCAGGACGTTTCCCTCAAACGCAGGGCTGATGCTGCCGCTGCTTGGTATCCTGCAAGGTCTACAGGCAGTTCGTCAAGGATGACCTGAAGAGCTTCACTGATACTGATCATACTGGACCTGTGGACCTTGTCAAGTAAGTTTCTGTATGACGCCTTGCTCAGGGCAGGCCACCATACTACGACTCCGTAGAGAAGTATGGGTCGTATAATCGCAGTGTAAATCCATTTGCAAGTTTTGGGACCGAGTCCCCATTTCTTCCCAATCGCTCTTTTGCACGTGTATAATGCTATGTAAGCTTTGTTTTGACGCTGAACGACATTCTCTTTCCAGTTCAGCTTTTTGTCTAGAATTACGCCTAGGAATTTCGCCTTATCGGCTAGTTCAAGGCGCACCCCGTTTAGTTCTGGTAGAGCTAGGGGTGGTATTTTGTGCCGTTTGGTGTATAGAACAAGTTCCACCTTCTCCGAGTTGACGCTTAGCCCGCATCGACAGGACCATGAGGCAACCTCCCGTAGAGCTGCCTGCATCAGGTCGCATAAAGTTTGTGGGAACTTGCCTCTGTATGCAATGGCCAGATCGTCCGCGTAAGCCACAACCTTCCCGCCTCCCCAGCAGGTATCCCTTAGCAGCGAGTTCACTGTGAGGTTCCATAGGAGCGGCGAGAGGACACCTCCTTGTTGTGTGCCCCTTGTGACGTAGCGTTTCATCTCAACTTCCCCAAAGGATGAGAGTATTATCCTCCCTCTTAGAAGTTGATCGCTAAATCCCACCAGGGATGTATCTACACCCAAGTTTGTAAGGGCGATGTTAACGGCTTCCGGGGTTATGTTGTTGAAAGCCCCTTCAATGTCCAGGTAGGATACCAGGCAATATTCTTTGTTTTCCAAAGATGATTCAATTCAATTCAATTCAATTCACTTTATTGAGTCTATGATTGTACAAATCTTACAGACTAGCATTTACAAACCAAAGTCTTAAATATAGATATGTTCAAAGTATATACATTTATACATAATACGAAGCAAGTTTAGAAGCAAAACATGATCTCGGGAGTGCGAAGTCGAGATCAAGACTATAAAAAATTTTGTTAAATTCAGCAAGAGCCCTTGAGATAGGGTCATAATTATGGTAATTAGCCCTGATTACTTTGATGTGAAACGGATATTGCATACGAAGAGATCTGTACGGGACGTTAAAGCTTATGCGTGCCAAAAGTTCCGGACAGTTAACACAACCACATATTAAATCATATATAAACATCAGAGTTTGAATAGAACGCCTAGACACAAGCGCCTTCATGCTTATGAGAGCACATCGGGCACCATAAGATGGTAATGGATCAGTAAAACGAAGCGGTTGAAGGGCAAATCGAATGAAACTTTTCTGTACCCTTTCAATTCTCTGAGAATGAACGGAATAAATCGGATTCCAAATTATGGAAGCATATTCCAGCTTGGAGCGAACTAAACAATTATATAAAACTTTCCTTGTGTATGGATCTTTAAAGTCCCTGGCATATCGCCGCAAAAAAGCCAAATTGGAATATGCCTTGGGTATAATGAGGCTAATGTGGTTCACAAACGTAAAGCCGGAGTCAAACATCACACCAAGATCAACAAATTCAGTAACAGTAGATAGATTGTCATTAAAAAGTGTATAGGTAGACCTATGCGTGTTGAGGTTTTTAGAAAGTGTCATGTGAAAACATTTTTTGATATTCAAGCGTAAGTTGTTAATAATGCTCCAACGAGTTAATTTATTAAGATCATCTTGTAGAAGAGATGCATCTGACATGCTCGCGATAGTTCTGAAAACTTTTAGATCATCTGCATAGAGTAGGCAATGTGAATTCGTAAAACAGGATCCTATGTCATTTATAAAAAGAAGAAAAAAAATTGGTCCAAGAATGCTTCCCTGAGGCACTCCGGATGTGGCTTCAAACTTATATGATTTTATATTCTCAATCTCGACAAACGAGACTCTTTTGGAGAGGTAAGAACTAATCCAGCATAAAAAATTTGAGTGGAAACCCATTTTTTCAAGCTTGTACAATAAAATACTGTGAGTGACAGTATCAAAAGCCTTTGCGAAGTCAGTATAGATGACGTCTACTTGATGGCCAGTCTTAAATAAGGAGATGCAAAATTGCGAGAAAGAGGCAAGATTCGTTACCGTAGATCGTCCGCTGAGAAAACCATGTTGGCACTCATCTATGGATCCCTTAATTGCAAACAACAATTTCTCTTTAACCACTTTCTCAAAAAGCTTCGAGCAGGTAGAAAGTTTTGAAATTGGCCTATAATTAGTAACATCATTTTTGTTGCCTGTTTTAAAGATTGGAGAGATCGAGGCTATTTTCCAACGATCAATAAACTCACCTCTTGATAACGAAAAATTAAAAATGTAGTTAAGAGGAACGCAAAACGACGTACTGCATTTTTTCAGTATAAATGACGACAATCCATCAATATCGCATTTTAGAGATGTTTGCAGGGCAGTAATGCCATTAATTACATCAGCTTCCGAAACTGAGATAGAGCCAAAATCCACCGTTTGCGCGACGGATGCACAGAAATTACTTGCTGAATCATTAGCCACAAAATTCGATTTGAAAAAATCTGCAAAAAGGTTCACCGAATCTGATAAGGACTCAGAGGCAACACCGCAATACGACATGCAGCTCGCAATATTCGAGCAACCTTTTTTGGAGCGTATATATCTCCAGAAAGCTTTAGGGTTTTCTTTCAACTCTTCTTCAAATCTGGAGATATATTGCTTGTATAAAAATTTATCAAGCACATTGAAGTTTGAATTATAGTAAATATATTTTTCTCTATGGTGGTTATCATTAGAAGCTTTGTACATATTATAGTGTTTGTTTCTAAGATTCTTCAGTTTCTTAAGGCTTTTAGTATACCACGGAAGCTATTGAACTGGCGGAGGGAGTAACGGGATATTATTGGCAAAAATTTCAAATATATTATGTAGAAAAACTTCATAGCATTCTGCCACATTTTTTGAATCAAAAATTGATTTCCAATCTAGTTCCAGAATTTTAGAATTGAGGGCGCCAAAGTCCGCGGTGCGGAAATTGAAACTGGAATTGACGATTCCGATTGAGGTTGAGGTAAAATTACAAAATTCTAAGGAGAGCGAAAGCGGGACGTGGTGCCTATCAGATTTACAAATTGGAAAGGTAGATTCTGACACTTTAAAAATTAAATTTTCATCAACAAAAACAAGATCTAAAATATTGTGGAGCTGATTGAAAAACGAGTTAACTTGAGTAAGATTGATACTAAAAAGGCTATCTATAAAATGTATTTCATGCGCACTATTCACGTTCGTTGGTGTTAAGATGCCATTACTAAAAAGGTCGGACCAAGTAATTCAATTACAGAGACTAGGCTGTGAAGCGCCGTTTCCGTTGATCTTCCCTTGGTGTACGCGTGTTGATAGCCCGATATTAGGTTGCTATCAATAGTGGTAGTGAGGTGGTCGCTGATTATCCTCTCCAGAGTCTTGAGTACAAAGGATAAGAGACTGATGGGTCTGTAGTCCTTTGGTTCGTAGTGAGAGGCCTTCCCTGCCTTAGGGATAAAGACCACAGTTGCGCTTTTCCATGCACTCGGAATGTGGCCGAGAGCTAGGCATGCTTTGTAAATATGACTTAACCATTTGGCTGTTGTGTCCAAGGTAGTGATAAGTTGTGCGGGGATGATCCCGTCAGGTCCGGCAGCTTAAAGGCTTAAAACTTTTCACTGCCCTTTCCTCCGTTATGGGTATGTTCACCGCCCGGTTCGTTGCAGGTATTGTCGGTGCACTCTGCAAGTTTCCCGGGAAATGTGTATCCAAGAGCAGCTCTAGGGTTTCCCCTTCTGAGCTGGTCCAGGTGCCGTCAGATTTTCGCAAGAAACTCATAGCGGTTTGCGTCTTTGATAGTATGCACCTTAGTCTCGAAGTGTCCTCGACACTTTCAACACCAGTGCAGAAGTTCTTCCACGAAGTTCTTTTCGCCTGTCTTAGAGCCTTTTTATAGGTTCTTAATTTTTCCTTGTATTCCAGCCATTGGAGCTCGGTGTCGAGGCTCTTGGCTGTGTTGAATTGTTTCCTGCAGGATATGCGAAGTGAGTCCAAGTCTTGGGACCACCAGTGAGGTTTACGCTTACCGCGCGCCGTTGGCACTGGGCAGGCTTGCTCCAGGGCATTCGAGAGTGCCGAGTTGAGGGTTGTGACCAGATCTTCCAGTTCCTCAGTTGATGAAGGAATTTGGGAGGGTAATTCTGGTAGTTCCCTAGCTAGTATTTCGTTGTGTACCTCCCAGTTTGTGTTACGTAGGTTACGTCTCACAGTGGGTTGTTCCATTAAGAAGTCTGAAACTATTTCTATATATCGGTGATCAGAGAACGAGTGTTCATCAAGAACGCTCCATTTCCTGACCCAACTAGAAGTGCTTTCGCTACAAACGGTGAGGTCTATTACCTCTTTTCGGTTTTTAGTAATAAACGTTGGCTCATTGCCTACGTTGCAAACTACCAGGTTAGTTGTTAGCAGGTAATCAAAGAGTGACTCACCTCGATTGTTGATATCGGAACTCCCCCATTGGATGTGATGGGCATTCGCATCCATTCCGATGAGTAAGTGGCCGTTGCTGTGGTCGGTCACTAATTGCCTCACGTTGTTTTGTGGTGGAGGTTCCTCTGAGTCATGCGGCATGTAGACCGACGCAAAGGTTGACTTCGTGCCGCTGGCGGAGATAATGACCACCGTTGCGTCGCCGTTGCTAAAGTTAGGTAAGAGAAATGTGTTTAGCTCAGACTGAACCAAAATACAGGTTCTAATTTTACCTTTATCATCAGCCCGATACAGCTTGAATCCATTTAGAGAGGCTGACGCTGCTTTAGACTTGTGGAGGTTTATCTGGAGCACTCTCATCCCCATGAGGACTGTGCCCATACTCCCCTTCCACCACCGTGACATCTAGGTCCTCCCCGTTGGACTCAAGCAGAGCATCCTCCATCGTCAAACTGCTCAGTGCGCCTGCGCAGCTTGACGTGGCGGAAGCCATGCTCTCCACGTCGGAAAGTTCCAGGTCTTCGGTCGCCTCTGTATCAGTGGCGCCCGTTACTCCAGCGCGCTGTGCGTCGCCACGATAGACGTGTATTACCACCTCCCCGATGCCGTAATACACTCGACCATTCCTCTGTTGAAGAGGCTCGATAGACTCCCTGTTGAGAGCCAGGACTACCTGCCTTCTAGGCCCTACCGCGTCCTCGACCAGAACGACACTCCAGTCCTGCGTCGGAAGAGCCGGATTCATCGCCTGCAGCATCCTGAGAATCCTCTCAGGCTCTGCAGGGACCGATGGAACCCATGCCCTGGAATGTCCCTCCAGTTAACGACCTCTATTCTGGCTCCGGGGTAAACCTCACCCAGCCTTGCGACAGCTGCCCTGTATATGTCGACCGTCCTCGAATCCTCGCAAGCGAGGACCTTGACCTGACCCTGGTACCATTCCGCGTCGGACCCCCTCGGCGGAGTGCCTGGAGACTCCATCAGAACGTCGAGAACGGCGTTTCCCATTTCGTTCCGGACATACGGCCATCAGTCTCTGGGGATGGCCCCACGGGCATTGCCACGGTCCACACTGCCTACAAGGATTCGATCCTTGGCCACTTCCGCAAAACTGAGTTTACCTACCCCAGTCGCATTTTGGTGCCGTTTCGGAGGAAGCTTCATATCCTCATCCGATCTTTGGCGCTTGAGGGGTCGAGCTTTCCCCAGTTGGTCCCAGATTGCGTTGGAACCGCGTTAGCAGATCTTGCGCTCTCTCTATCGCGGCCCTAGCATTCTCGGACAACATGTCCAGCGTTACCCCCTGATATTTTTTTAGGACCCTCGCTGCTTTATTCTTGTCACGATGCGATGGGTCCGAAGAAAAGGGGCGACCCGTAGTTGCCATCGCAGCCGCCCCTTTCGTTGTGAGCCTTGCAGCTTCCCTCTCCCTCGGACCTCACCTCGTCGCCCGCGCCCAAAGAGGTTGCCCTCAGTATGTCCTGGTTGGACCGACCCGTAGTTGCCATCGCAGTCGGTTCACCGGTTGGACAATTTTTTGCGGCCTCCCTCTCCCCGAGCTGAGCGTGGCTTGGTCGTGAGACCTCTGCCACATCCCTTGCCGTGTGGAGACGGGTTGCCGTCCGTTCGCCTGATGAGCGGTCAGCATCAGCAGGGGGGAGCGAGCCCGTCGTTGCCGACGCAGATACACTTGCCACCCTGTTGGTGCCGCCACCCCCCAGGTCGCCCTTAGTTGCTGCTTGGTGTGAGGTTGCCCTCACGCCCATAGTATTTGTGCCGCTTTGGCGTGGCACTCTCGCCGTTGTCCTTCTCTGAGAGGAGGAGGACGAAGTTTTGTTTTGTTTCAAATTGTTGTTCATCTTGTTCGTACGACCATTTGCCGGACAAGGCCGGCTTGTGGTCAAGGATATAAGGTGGGGAAAATGTCGTACGTCGCGGCAGAGCCCCATGCCGCGGTAAGACCATGGTTACCCTCTGAGGTGGTCCGGTGCCAGAGAGGCTCCGTACTAATACAGCCACGATTAACCTCCCGGCTGCAAACGTATCCAATGGGCACGGTGCCGCATAACACCCTGGATTGGGAGGGGGTAGATCTTGGTCACCGCGTTCCAGAGAGACTGGGCTTGCCGTTTGATGGTGTTCCGTGTGGGAAGCCATCATCCGATAAGCTTAGTCCTGTGGCTCGCGACTAAGCCCTCGCACCACGTCGCGGTATATACGCTTCGTGAGGGTTTGTCCGGGTAAGAATAAAAGTCCAGAAATAACTTTTTTTCTTCGGACTTTTATTTTAAAAGGAATAAAAGTCCCCGTCCCTGATAAAAACAAAACTTTTGTCCTATTTTCCAGAAAAATTTTAATTTGGAACTATTTTTTGCAATAGAACATGCAAGATATGTTAAAAACAAAAGTCCGAGTTGTTCGATTATTTTTGTCCGGATATGAATAAAAGTGCAGAAATAACTTTTTTTCTTCGGACTTTTATTTTAAAAGGAATAAAAGTCCCCGTCACTGATAAAAACAAAACTTTTGTCCTATTTTCCAGAAAAATTTTAATTTTGAACTATTTTTTGCAATAGAACATGCAAGATATGTTAAAAACAAATGTTTTAGGATGCATCTCAAGAACTACCCGAAAATAGTGACCATGAATAGTTTTGAATCTCACTTTTATTATAGAATTTTGAAAAAAATAGAAGTTTGACTGCGTTTTTGAAAAAGAATTCAAATTTTAAATTACATGAATAGCAGAGACTATGAATAATATAGTTTTACTAAAAAATAAAACGGTGTATTTAAAAATTGTATTCAATATTTCATTATTATATGTACATATATCAAATAACGCCCTTATTGAAACAAACTCTGAGATAGGGCATTTTTTTTAAAAAAAAATTTGAAATAGGGTAATCTTCCAAACAGCAGGCAACATGTTTTTTGGCAGGATTGGTGAAAATTATCGTAAGGGATGGCAACTCTCGGTCAAAATGAAATTGGACAGAGACATTACTCAATTTGTTAATGCGTAAGAGATGGAGTGCAAATGAAATATGAGTGGAACGAACCGACGCAACTATTTTAGCTCAATATGCTTAATAAGTGAGAGAATGAAAATATTTTACCGTTAGGATTTTGATCACTCTCAATTTGTTAATGTGAGAGCAAATCAAATACGAACCGACGCTCAATGGGAGAAAGAAAACATTTTTCCGTTAGGACCATTGTAAAATTCTACAAGTAAGTTATCTTTGTTCCTTTCTCTTTCTAACACACAGGCTTTTGACACTGAGAAAAACGTCAAATCAGCGGTTGACACTGAGAAAAATGTCAAAAAACAAGCTAGTACAGCAACCCCTATCGCAGCAGGGATGTAATTTTCATTCAAAAATGGAGCGAAATTCCAGAGTAGGGTTGCTGTGAAGGTTAAGTTTTGAAGCATTTTTAGTATGGAAATGTGAGCCGAAATGTGTCAAAGGACAAGTTCTAACTTAACATTGCAAAAAATAATACTATGTGCCATTTATAAAGGAATAAAATGTTGCTTTAAGTACTGAAAAAGTTATGGAGAAGCTAATCCACTTAATGAAGAAAAACATATAGACGACAAGACCACTTTTTCGCAATTAACCTTTGGTTTTCTTCGTTTCTAGTAGAATGTTGAAGCTAAAATAAATAGTCGCGTAAAAAATTTTGCGCCAGTTTTTATGATTCACATATTTGTTGTTTTTAAAATATCGTTTGTGCTAGAGCTAGGCATTTTAAAGACTAAATTTGTTTGAAAGTGAAGTGGATCGTTCACTTCGTTCAGTCCTTCAGCCGTTCAATACTAAATTTTCTTTTCAATATGGACAAAAACTAGGGAGGAGTTAACCGTTCGGTAGGAGTTCACCGTTTGGTAGGAGTTAACCGTTCGAACAAATATTATTATACTACTAACTTTCCCACAATTGAACAGATTTCGTCGAGTCCAATATGCTTTCTTATACAAATTTACCAACAAAATAACTAATTTACTAAGCTATTGACGTATTTGAAATAAGCAGAGGCACATCATCCACTATTTTTCACCATCTTCTAAGCGTTTGCACGACTAACGACAAGAATTGTTATACGGCAAGCGACATAAGACATTAATGCTTTACCGCTTTAGTGAGGATAGCGAAGTGTAAGCAGCTGTTAATATGAATTTTGCACGTAATATCTAAAAATTTATATATGTACCTCGTGACACAATGTGCTAAAACTAATTAAAACAGGAAAATTCGTTCCATACCGAACTGAAGACAAATTCAGCAAATATTATATAGTTACTGCTTTCACTGGTATAATTGGTTAAATATATGATTGAGCTTAACACCTGCTAAAAATAGATAGCAATGAATGAGTTTTCTGGCTTTTGACATTACGTAAACATTTAAAGTGCGTTGTAATAAAGCGATGCCCAAGAAACTTGCGAGTACTATGTGAATGCGACTTTAGTTGAACATTTTTGCGCATATATGCAAAAAGATATTTCAGCGTGCGTTTTGCTAGTAAACACTTTAAAATGGTGGGGAACTTCATTTAGATACGAAATAAATAAGAGAAGTTACTATTTTGTTCAAGTATTTGCTGAAATTTACAAATTAGAACGTGGTATTTTAGTGTAAACAAGGAAGAATTCCCATGGTAACATCAACTACACGGTTGCTTCTGCGAGTACCACAGGAAAGTTTTACAAAGTTTAAGAAGATATCATAAAATGGTATTTAAACAGAGAAAACTACTCTAAATTAAATTACCTGCAACAATAAATAGTTTTCACCAACTAATTTCTTATATTTACATAGTTATCATACATTTTTCAATAGGTAGTCGTACTTTATTTTCAGTCCACATGAAGAGACCCTGCGTATTTCGCCTCTGAATTCGAAGCTCCCAGTCAGGTGAGCACAGCTGTTAGTCGAACAGCTGATTGATAACTTACTTGTAGAGCTTTACAATGGTTAGGACTTTGCCACGTATACATTTTTATACCTAGTAGTGCATCGCACACAAGGTATATTAACTTCATTCGCCTAACGGTAGTATGTAACGGCATAAACGAATCGAGATAGATATTGACTTATATATATCAAAATGTTCAGGAGGAAAAGAGAAATTGGTTGAGCCATGTCCGTCCGTCCGTCCGTCCGCCCGTCTGTGAACACGATAACTTGAGTAAATCTTGAGATATCTCAATGAAATTTGGTATGCAGGTTCCCTTTCACTTATCTCGGAGCGCTATTGAAAATAGGCAAAATCGGTTAAAAGCCACGCCCACTTTCTATATATATAATATTTTAGAAAATACAAAAAGAGTGATTATTCAGTACATAATAAACCTATAAGGCAGGAAATACATTTTTGAAGAAATTTATAAAATGGGGCGTGGTACCGCCCACTTTTGATTAAGTCAAATTTGGAAATATTATTAATCATAAATCAAAAATCGCTCAAGATAGCAAAGTAAAATTCAGCACACATATTTATATTAATACAAGCAATATTTTGAAAAAAAATTATCGAAATCGGGTTAGGTCCACGCCCAATTTTATACGAAAGATTTTGAAAAGGATCATAGATATATTGAATATGCTATAACTTTGCTTAAACTAGCTGTATATTATTTCTATTTCACCTCTAATTTTTGAAAAATGGGCGTGGCCCCGCCCCTTTATGGGGGATTATTCCATAAAACTTTCCATGCCATAACTCCGGTAAAAATTTACTTATTGAAACGATATTTACAGAAAGTGTTTTACATATAAACTAACTCTTTGCTGTAAAAATAAACAAAATCGGTGAACGGACACGCCCACTTTTTGAATACAGTTCTAAAAAATTTCTTCGTAAAATTAAAATCGCGATATTTCCATAACTGTATAAGTTATATATATAAGATTTTACACACTTGACAAGCTTTTTAAGAAAAACTAAACTGCAAAAAAATTTTGTGGATTTTGTTATTTTCAAAAGCGAGAGATGCTTCCCAATAGTATGTAGTATACTCCTGCCAAAAATTATGCAAATCGAATGACAAACAAGCAAGATTTACGGGAAAGTAGTTAACTCCCTATAGCCTTTTTTTTATTAATTTTTTTTATTTTCATACCTTTCATAAGCCCCATGCAAAACTATTTATATTTAGTGATAATTTAATTTACCACTTACAACAGAAGTGTTTTTAATCGAAAACAATCAGTTGTTTTATACAACCTTTTCAGGTATTAAAATAGACCTGAGTTAATTGGGATAACGCAACAGATCACTACTAGGTATTTAATGTTCGGTTACACCCGAACTTAGACTTCCTTACTAGTTTTTATTAAAAATGAATTTGGCGTTTATTTCAAAGTTCACAATATGAGCATTAGGCTGGTTTCCATTTTGGATTTTTTAGGGTTTTTTTCTCAACAATTTAGATATATGTATATATATAAGTACATTACATATTGACGTTTATATCATTTCAATAATATTCCATGATATTTATATCGTATGACCTCAACTTATATATGTATAGCTATATTTATTATGGAAAAAAAAATTCATAGAACGACATATGTATATAAGTACATATTGTGTTATGGTTACCCTTTAATCTTATAGCAATTAAGAAAAAGCAAATTCCTTAAAAAAATGCAGTTAAACTACATACATATATAAGTACACATTGTGTTAAGGTAAATTTTAGTCATTTCCCTGCAAAAAAAATAGTCAATATGAAAAAATGGAAAAAAATTTTAAGTTCGAAGTTGGGGGCTCGAACCATGAAACCCCACGCGTTCCACCCGAGACCATTACACATGCGCTATTGGTACACATAAGTATGGCATATCAAATGCTATACCTAAGCGCTAAAGGTTCAGCAAATATTTCCACCGCTAAGAATATATGTACATACATAGCCATATATTTAGATTGAAACGAATGAAAGTTCATTTTGAGATTCCGTTAACTTCTTAACATTAGCCGGTTTCCAAATTGTGTTTTTTTTTTCGGTATACAGACAGTTTTCTCAATTTTTCTTTTAGTTGTGGATATTTTGAAGTCCGTATAGCGGGAGAATATTACAACTTAGACATATGATGGGTTTCTGGTTTTTTTCGTCAAATTCAACTCGGAAATATTGAAAACACATAACTTAACTGGCCCAATTTAGCCTAAATATGTAAGGATTCCGGTTATATGTCTACTCTTTTACAAATAAAAATTTTTAGGAAGAAAATAGTTGATGTCTTTAGGAAAATAACGCAATTTCAAACTATTTCGTGAATATAAAATTGAAGAAGCTACAAACTGCGTTTTTACTTTTTGTATAGTAAATATGACATATTTCTCAAAAAATATATATTGATAAATTGAAATAATTTTTTAGCTTTTTTTTCAAAAAAATTGGTTTTTTCACTCGAAGATAGATGTCATAAACAGAAAAATATTGAAATATTGGGTTATATGTCGACTCTTTTACAAACAAAAATTTTTAGGAAGAAAATAGTTGATGTCTTTAGGAAAATTAACGCTATTTCGAATTATTTCGTAAATATAAAATTGAAGAAGCTACAAACTATGTTCTTACTTTTTCCATATTAAATATGATATATTTCTTAAAAAATATAAATTGATAAATATTGATAAATTGGAATAATTTTTTATATTTTTTTTTTTAAATTTATGTTTTCCACTCCAAGGTAGATGTCATAAACATAATAAACAGAAAAATATTGGATTACAAATATAATAAATTTAAAAAAAATATATATAATAAAAAGTTTTCGTATATTTTAAGGCAAATTCAATTTAGTAAAAAAAAAAAACAAAAAACTTAACCTGCCCTGAACACGTACATGAACCTACGAACGCACGCATCATAGCCGGCACGCTCACCACCGGCGCCACTGTTGTATGTACAATAAAACAGTCAGATACTGTAGTTAACAGCTTTGGGTTTTGGTGAAAACTTTGATGAATTATTACAAATTAATGAAGCATTTTTTATTAAATATAATATGCCTATTAGAGCGTCTCGCCTTACAGGCAAAAAAAAAAGTCGGCCGTACTCCCCCTCATATGAAGTGTTTTTGAAAAACATTTAAAAAAAAAAATTTATTTTTTTTTCTGGCAACCCTAGACGTCGCCCAACTACATTTTTATTCATATCTTTGGCATTTGTTGTCGGATTTTAAAGTGTGACATATCAATTTTTTTGTCTCAAAGAGGAGGTTTTTCTCAAGAAAGTTCATTGAGCTCATGCGTTTCGTTGCGGTACTTACCCACCATATCTCAGTTTCTACCACCCTAATGTAACAACCTGATGGCAGTTAATTGAAGACCGTAAAAAATAATAAATCTTTTGCGAAGAAAGTATTTCGATTCAAGCAGTAGAACTCGAAATAAAACAAATTTTGTTTGCTGGGTTGAGCGCTTACGGCCCACAGTGCCGCGACTCCATATAAAAGATCAACAAAAATAGAAGGAGTGGTCAGAATTGGCTGAAACTTCACACCTCAAACGACTATATCACACCAATATCAGAAAAAAATCCGTTTTTCAGCCGCTGATTGTGGGGTTTAATTGTTTTATTTGGATGGCCGTAAGCGCTCAACCCAGAAAACATAAATGTAAGAAATGGCCCATTATGAATAATATTAACAAATTTTGTTTTTAGTTGAAAGCCATACATTAGATGCCTTATTTTATTTATACATCTTTCTTTATTAGTCCATGAAATTTTGTCGGGATTCAAGCTTGCTGTATTTCTGCCGGCTCTCGAGCTTAGCAAAAATATGGCCCATGCGTTGTTCATCGGTGACCGCCATTGCAGATTCATGGACTGTATGAACAAATCGCTCGGTATTTTGGGAATGACAAGGATATGCTGTGAAAAAGATCAGTGAAAATGCCGATAAAAGAGAAGCAAAGAAAAATTAATAGTTTTCGTTGTGCATACCTGGTAATTCAATTATTTCATTGGAATATTGTAATGCTTCGAGGTGATCTTTCGCGAAGAACTGCAAGCATGGTGGTTCAACCGGTTCGAATCTATCCCAATCTATTACATTAAAATATTTGTCACTCTCGAAATTCATAAAATTTTTTATTATTTTATTTTTTTTTTAATGGGTACCCGATATGAAAAATCGATTTAATTTTTGAAATCAGCATGGCCTAGTACTTGTAGGTGTAAAGTTTCAACAAGTTCTGAAGACTATTTCGGTTTTTATAAACATATGTCTACGACGATTAAGAGTTTGATAAAATTAAAAAAAAAAAAAAAATTTTTTTATTAATTCGTAACAGCGGCTGAAAAACGGATTTTTTTCTGATATTGGTGTGATATAGTCCTTTGAGGTGTGAAGTTTCAGCCAATTCTGACCACTCCTTCTATTTTTGTTGATCTTTTATATGGAGTCGCGGCACTGTGGGCCGTAAGCGCTCAACCCAGCAAACAAAATTTGTTTTATTTCGAGTTCTACTGCTTGAATCGAAATACTTTCTTCGCAAAAGATTTATGATTTTTTACGGTCTTCAATTAACTGACATTAGGTTGTTACATTAGGGTGGTAGAAACTGAGATATGGTGGGTAAGTACCACAACGAAACGCATGAGCTCAATGAACTTTCTTGGGAAAAACCTTCTCTTTGAGACAAAAAAATTTATGTGTCACACTTTAAAATCCGACAACAAATGCCAAAGATATGAATAAAAATGTAGTTGGGCGATGTCTAGGGTTGCCAGAAAAAAAAAAAATTTTTTTTTTAAATGTTTTTCAAAAACACTTCATATGAGGGGGAGTACGGCCGACTTTTTTTTGGTGATACGCTCTAATGCCTATGCAAAGCTCCTGGCCCATGAAAACATATCAAAATATATAATAATTGGAGTTATGCATTTTTTTTATGAGATACACTCTGGCAATTGATTGTATGGAAAAAATGTTAGCCTATTAATATATAGATACCGGCAATATTGCGAAAAAAATTAGCGAAATCGGGTAAGGTCCACGCCCAATTTTATACGAAAGATTTTGAAAAGGATCATGGATATATTGAATATGCAATAACTTTACTTACACTACGTGTAAGTCATTTCTATTTCACCTCTAAATGTGCGTGGGCAAAGAAAGTCGAATGCATAACATTTTTCCCGCCCCTTTATGATGGATTATTCCACAAAACTTTTCATGCCATAACTCTGGTAAAAACTTATTTATTGAAACAATATTTGGAGAAAGTGTTCAACATATAAAGCTAACTCTTTTCTGTAAAAATAAACAAAATTGGTTAACGGACACGCCTACTTTTTGAACACAGTTCTCAAAAATTTCTTTGTAAAATGCGATGTTTCCATAATTGTATAAGTTATATTAATAAGATTTTACACACGTAATAAGCTTTTTAAGCAAAAATAAACTGTAGAAAAATGTTGTGGATTTTGTTGAAGTAGGCGTGGCGCCGCCCACTTTTCAGCAAAAAGGTCTGTTATTTTCAAACGTGATTGCTTGAAATTTCAAAAAGGTATTTTCATGAAAGTTAGTGAGATGCTTCCCGATAGTATATAGTATACTCCTAGTTAACACCCTACTGCCTTTTTTTATTAATTTTTTTTATTTTCATACCTTTCATGAACATGAGGAAAGCTATTTATATTTTGTTATTTAGTGATAATTTAATTCACCACTCACAAAAGAAGTGTTTTTAATCGAAAACAATCAGTTGCCTTTATAACAACTTTTCCGGTATTAAAATAGACTTGAGTAAATTGGGATACCAAAACAGATCACTACTAGGTATTTAATGTAATGTAATGTAATAAACGGATTTTTTTCTGATATTGGTGTGATATAGTCCTTTGAGGTGTGAAGTTTCAGCCAATTCTGACCACTCCTTCTATTTTTGTTGATCTTTTATATGGAGTCGCGGCACTGTGGGCCGTAAGCGCTCAACCCAGCAAACAAAATTTGTTTTATTTCGAGTTCTACTGCTTGAATCGAAATACTTTCTTCGCAAAAGATTTATGATTTTTTACGGTCTTCAATTAACTGACATTAGGTTGTTACATTAGGGTGGTAGAAACTGAGATATGGTGGGTAAGTACCACAACGAAACGCATGAGCTCAATGAACTTTCTTGGGAAAAACCTTCTCTTTGAGACAAAAAAATTTATGTGTCACACTTTAAAATCCGACAACAAATGCCAAAGATATGAATAAAAATGTAGTTGGGCGATGTCTAGGGTTGCCAGAAAAAAAAAAAATTTTTTTTTTAAATGTTTTTCAAAAACACTTCATATGAGGGGGAGTACGGCCGACTTTTTTTTGGTGATACGCTCTAATGCCTATGCAAAGCTCCTGGCCCATGAAAACATATCAAAATATATAATAATTGGAGTTATGCATTTTTTTTATGAGATACACTCTGGCAATTGATTGTATGGAAAAAATGTTAGCCTATTAATATATAGATACCGGCAATATTGCGAAAAAAATTAGCGAAATCGGGTAAGGTCCACGCCCAATTTTATACGAAAGATTTTGAAAAGGATCATGGATATATTGAATATGCAATAACTTTACTTACACTACGTGTAAGTCATTTCTATTTCACCTCTAAATGTGCGTGGGCAAAGAAAGTCGAATGCATAACATTTTTCCCGCCCCTTTATGATGGATTATTCCACAAAACTTTTCATGCCATAACTCTGGTAAAAACTTATTTATTGAAACAATATTTGGAGAAAGTGTTCAACATATAAAGCTAACTCTTTTCTGTAAAAATAAACAAAATTGGTTAACGGACACGCCTACTTTTTGAACACAGTTCTCAAAAATTTCTTTGTAAAATGCGATATTTCCATAATTGTATAAGTTATATTAATAAGATTTTACACACGTAATAAGCTTTTTAAGCAAAAATAAACTGTAGAAAAATGTTGTGGATTTTGTTGAAGTAGGCGTGGCGCCGCCCACTTTTCAGCAAAAAGGTCTGTTATTTTCAAACGTGATTGCTTGAAATTTCAAAAAGGTATTTTCATGAAAGTTAGTGAGATGCTTCCCGATAGTATATAGTATACTCCTAGTTAACACCCTACTGCCTTTTTTTATTAATTTTTTTTATTTTCATACCTTTCATGAACATGAGGAAAGCTATTTATATTTTGTTATTTAGTGATAATTTAATTCACCACTCACAAAAGAAGTGTTTTTAATCGAAAACAATCAGTTGCCTTTATAACAACTTTTCCGGTATTAAAATAGACTTGAGTAAATTGGGATACCAAAACAGATCACTACTAGGTATTTAATGTTCGGTTACACCCGCACTTAGACTTCCTATCTAGTTGTATTTGATTTTAAAAACCAACAGAAGTGAACATATTTTAAACCTCTGCCTTATGTTTAACCATTTTAGCATAGTAAGCATTGTATCAATTGGTGTATACCGGATACATTTTAGGATACACCTCATCAGGGCCGTGCGCAGGAATTGGCCTTGGGGGGGGTTTTAATTTAGATTTGCATTCGCATACATTTTTCACTAAGTTAAACATATTTGCTGAAACAGATACCTAGACCCATATATCACAAATTTAAATGTTCTTTAACTTTCCTGAAACTGCATATTCTGATGCCTAAAACTACTATTTTTTTGGTTGTACACATTTTTCTGTATTTGATAGAGAATTGGTGATATGATGGCATATCCCAGCTAACTAAAAGTGCAAAACAAGACTCCTTTCGAAGCCATAAAACGCTCATATCTCAGAACTTTACTCTCCAAAATGAGCTTCTTTCGGAGCCCAAATGGATCGAAAAATCACTCTACGCGGGCACTCCAACGGAGTCATAAAAAAAAATCCGAAATGAGTCCGATTTCGATGAATTTGAAGCGTTTTATGACTCTTTTTAAATGAACTTCGGCGTTTATTTGGTGCTTTTCTGAACCTTTTTCGGAGCCTTTTATTCCTCCATTCTGAGGGTTTCTGGAGCCTTCCCAGACGCCTTTCGGAGCCCTTTAATTGGTGTTTTTCTTTCATTCATCCATTCAGAGGGTTTTTGGACACTTTTCGGAGCCTTTTATTGGTGTTTTTCTAAAGCTTATTTGGGGTCGTTTTTTATTTCTTTTGGGTCATAATTTCTTTGCGCAATTTTTCACTTCTAACTATTCTGCCGTCACCAAATCTGACTTTCAAAATTATCCCTATGAGCTACATGGGAACAATTTAATTAATTGTCCGACTATATGCGCCAATGATGTTCTTATTTATCTGAAAACCTTGGAGGAACCTTTTAAATGCGGACCTGATAAGATTCCTACATGCTTCTTGAAGAAGTGTGCTAACAATATTTACCAACCCCTTACCAATTTGTTCAATCTGTCACTAAAGTGTGGTGTTTTTCCAAAAGCATGGAAAGAGTCGTTTCTTCTACCGCTTCATAAAAGCGGAAGCAAGGCTTCTATAGAGAACTATCATGGCATAGCAAAGCTTTCTGCCATCCAAAGAGTGTGTGAAGCTATTGTTACCAATCAGCTTACGAATCCTATCTCTACCTTGATTTCCGACTGTCAACACGGGTTCTGTAAGGGAAAGTCCACCGTTACAAACTTACTTGAATTTACTTTGATTTCAGCAAAGCTTTCGATAAAGTGTGTCACTCGTTACTTATTCATAAACTGGATCAGTTGGGTTTCCAGCCGGGTCTCAATCGCTAGATCTCTTCTTGCCTTAGCGACAGAGCACAAAAAGTAGTGTTTAAAAATTGTGAATCCGAGGTTATTTATGTCTCCTCAGGAGTTCCTCAAGGAAGCCATGTGGGCCCGATTCTGTTCTTATTGTTTATAAATAATATTTCTACAGTAATAGAAAATGTTAATGTATGCCGACGATGTAAAGCTTTTCACGTCATTCGCTTCATTCGAAGATAGAAATAAGCCAATCAGATTTCAATACACTAGTTAATTGGTGCGATTTAAATTATATGCTGCTTAATCTAAAGAAATGTAAATACATGCGTTTTTCGAGAGGAATTTCTCAGCCAGCTTCCTATACAATTAACAATTATAGTCTTGAGAAAGTGTATTATTTATTTGACCTTGGGGGATTTAGTACAATTCATGAAATGTCATTTCCCTACCCTGCCTTCAACCATTTTTGAATAAATGCGCGAAATACTCATACATAAATTTTGAGTTACTGGATGTATTGAGTGTTTTAATTGTAGCTTTTTTTACTCCCACTGCTTGCAGCGAACTTATGGCTTAAGCTGAGCGTCTGCTTGTTTGTGTGAATATGTGTGTGCTACCCTACAACCCAGCAAACCGTATGAGCTCAGAATGAGCGCATAAAGCACTCTTTCCTCTGAGCGCTCACACTCATAATGAGCTCATAAAACAATCATAAACAGTCATAAAACGCTCATATTTGAGTGTCATTTTCTATGAAACTGGTCACTCATAAAAGAGCTCTCAGTTTCATGCATAAAGCAGTCTTTTATGAATGAATTTCTGCACGCATTTAGAGCTCTAAAACCAGTTCATAAAAGAGTCTTTTTTGACCTTTTTCTCCACGCATTAAGAGCTCTAAAACCAGTGCATAAAATAGTCTATTTTGACCTTTTTTCCACGCAGTAAGAGCTCTAATTTCATGATATTGCTTATTATTATATTTATTTATAAAATTAAATCTAAATCTAAACACGTCTTCACCTTTTCAAAATTACAAGCAAACTAACTTATTTTTCTTTATTTTGCATTTCACATGTTTATATTTACTGTTACCGAAAACGCTCATATTTATGTGCACGTGCAGAAAAGACTCATAAAACGCTCATATTTTTGCGCACGTGCAGAAAAGACTCATAAAACGCTCACATTTATGCGCACGTGCAGAAAAGACTCATAAAACGCTCACATTTATGCGCTCGTGCAGAAAACACTCATAAAAACGCTCATATTAGAGCTCAGAATTAAGAGCGCTCCGAAGCTGGTTTGCTGGGAATGTAGGGCCTACATTCACATGCATTGTTATACGGTGGCGCTCAAATTTTTGTAGCTGTGCTAGCTGAGTACAAAAATAGAGTAAATAGAGAGCAATATGTGGTCTGTTGATGCTCTCTAAGCACAAACGACTGAATGGTAAAGCGTCCAAGCAAAGATGGGTTTTCATACAAAATTTATTTGAATTAAAAAAGTTTTTAATAACATTTTTATTTAAAAAAAAGTGTCTATGGTCCTTTTCTGGCTAGATTATGATACATTAAAATTTGAAAGAAAAAAATCGGGCCAGTGGATCGGCTGTTTAGCTTTAACAAAATTTCGAGTTTGAATTTTATATAATAGTATAGATTATGTATGTATAACGCATATTGGGTTCACGCTTTATCCACATTTTGGCCGATATCTCAGCAACGTGCTCAAATATGGACCTGATATTAACATTTCTTTGAAGCACTCATTAATACCTTTCAATTGATACCAATATTGCCACAATTCCTTCAAGGAATTTTACCACTCAAGGAATCTTACCATCAAGAGTCACTGTGCGCCAAAACAATAGGGCTAAGAGACACAATGGACGCCGTCATACAAATCGTAAGCAAGATACGTGGTGGTCATCACGCACTTTCCCACCGCCTATTTCGATCATTTCTATTGGAACTAAAGGCTACGTACAGTGATTTAAGGATGTTTACTGAGGTGCGTTGGCTAAGCAGAGGACAATGCCTTAAAAGATTTTTCTCCATTCGTAAGGAAGTTTTACGGTTTCTGTATACGCACGTTAAAAATCAGAGCTGCTACAGGCTAAGTTGAGAACTCCAGAGTTTCTTTGTGACCTCGCATTTTTAACTGACTTCTCCTCAATCTTATAAATAAAAATGAATGTGTGTATGTGTGTCCTTTATAGGTGTCCAAAGTACTCAACCGATTTTTATGAAATTTTCACAGTATATTCTTGGGCTCATTGGTTAAAGCATAGGCTATATTAATTTTTGGAAAAGTCGGCGGTGCCACGCCCCCAGCTATATAAAATTTAAATTCTTCATAACTCTGAACAATTTGGTCTAAATTAATGATTTTTGGATATGTGTGTCCTTTGGTCAAGATTTATGTAATTTTGGAAAAGTGGGTGGTGCCACGCCCACATATTTTTTGTTTTGTTTGTACTTCAATAATGTCCAAAGTTTATGGTCGATCTCTTCTAAACTTTCCAGATTGGTTCAGAAGATTGTTGTGTACGATTTAGGCTGTATTAATTTTTGGAAAAGTGGGCGGTGCCAAGCCCCCAAGCTATATAAAATTTAAATCATCATAACTTTGAATATATTTGGTCTAAACTAATGATTTTTGGATATGTGTGTCCCTTGGTCAGCGATTATATAATTTGGGAAAAGTGGGCGGTGCCACGCCCATATTTTTTGTATTCAGTACGTTGTTTGTACTTCAATAACGTCCAAAGTTTATGGTCGATCTGTTTTAAACTTTTCCAATACGTTAAAATCTTCGTTGGGTACGACATATGTACATAGGCTACATTTGTAAATTTTTTGGAAAAGTGGGCAGTTCCAAGACCACAAGATAAGTAATATTTCAATTCGTTATATCCCTGAATGTATTTGCTTTAGTGACATTTTAACGTTCTTAAATCTTAATCAAAGCACTTAATTTTTTTTGTTTGTTATTGCCGTTTATACATATCCTTAGTATTAGATATAGGATTTCCATAAAATCATAATAGGGGCGTTAAGTGGTAGGTATAGGATATCTCTACATATAATAAAATTGTAACAGGTCGATGTCTGTACATGGCAGATATTAACAAAAAATTGATTGGGGGAAGCATTATTAAACGAGTAGAATCCAAATCAACCATTTTTTTAATTTTTGTGTGTCTGTCTGTCTGTCTGTCCGTATGTTTGTGGCCGTATCACTCTAAAAGTACTGAATGGAAATGAATGAAACTTTTTTCGTTGGATTGCTAGATACTCAACTTAAAATTTAGGATATTACTTTTTTCGATATCTCAACCGGTTTTGGAGTTATCGCCCAATATGTGGACCAGGGGTGACCAAAAATGTCTTAGTACAATACGGATGTCAAACGAAAGGTGTCAATGAGTGCTGTAATATGCGATGTGATCAATTGAAATATCCCAAATGGTTTCGGAGATATCTTGAAGTTATCGACGAATATGTATTTGCAAAAAACGAATGGTGCCAATGGGTACTGTTATATGCGATGCGCTTAATTTAAATATCTCAAATGGATTCAATTATATATCTTCAAAAATTTCGGACGGAAAAAGAGAAGGGTGGGTAGATGCCATGTACAGACATCGACCTGTTACAATTTTATTATATGTAGAGATATGTATGTATTTCAAATTTCGAAAACTGGCCCAAATGTATTTTTTAATTGTTGTTGTCAACTATACAGTCAAGTGCGTATAGGCTATAAGTTCTGATACGCAGCGAAGCAAGCGGGCCTTACTAGTAATTAAATAAATACTAACTATACATCTGCTCAGAAGCGCATAATGTTTTTTTTTCATACCCATTGAGCTCAAAAGATCCGTTTTTTGAGTTGGACATCCAAAAAATTTATTTGTTTATACCAAAGACGTTAAAACTGGAAACATTGTATATCCTAAAGCACTGCAATAAATGGAATGTTAAAAATTAATAGAAACATATTTGAAAATGTATTTCTAGGGAAGTCACTGGTCAGGCAGAACAATGTCTGCCGGGTGTGATAGTATTCAATATATTAAATGCCCAGCTCCAAAAACTAAACCAAAGCATTGTTGAAATGATATCTATACAATAATAAATCTCTAGAAAAGTCGTGTCTGTACATTGAAAATACCTTTGAAAAAATGACTGGGGAGGACTTTGGGAATGCTATAGAGTTCATCTGATCCATTTTTAAAATTATTGTCTGTCTGTTTGTCTGTTTGAACTTAAGTATCTCGGAAACTAAGAAATGGATTTTGAAGAGACTTTCACAAATATAATGCTTGAAGCTTAGAAAGGGATCTGCAGTTGGTTTCATCAAAGTCGGACCACAAACGAAAATTATATACCAATTTTTAGGGAGGAACCTATGAAATTTTTAATAAATTTATATGAAGTTCACTTAGTTTGTCAAAAAAAAAAAAAAAATAAGCGTGCCTCTCTAAAAGTTGTGTCTACTTTTTTTTCAATGTCAGCTAAATCAAAAATCATTTGCATAGGTACACTGCCGCCTCTAGAAGATTTGTGTCTGTATATTGGAAATTTCGTTGAAAAAATAACTGGGGATGACTTGGGGAATGTTAAGGCACAGCTAAAGAGTCAAATGGAAGGGAGATGACAAAATGTCGAAGTTATTTCTATTATTATTACTATTAAAAAACGCCTTTACTTTAGTTGGTTACCGTAGACATAAACGGGATATAATGTGGGAAAATAAATATTGTTCTGAACTTTCTCAGCCGGTAAATTGTTTTCGCAATTGAGGTTAGCAGGAATTTCTGAACTACTTATGTTCATCCCGAGCAACGCTGGGTACCATGCTAGTCATTAATAAATGGCTTTAAAAATAAATTAAAATTTCTTCAGATTAATTTAGAAACAAATCAGCTCTCAAGTTTTCCATCCTGCAAGGAAATTCAATCTCAAATACCAGCTATCAGCTTCAAACCGTATAGTAAACACATAAAAGCTATGCAAATTGGGTTTAATAATAGATTTACAGATTTCAAAGCTATAGAGACTTTAGTTGATATTTTTTTAAACCCGATGACATGTGACATTTACAAACAAAAACCCTTGTTTCAACTGGAACTTTGTGATATAAAATCAGATTTCTGAAACAGGTGTTTCATTTTGGAAGAAGGTTTCTTCTAAACAATATCCGATTTTAAAAACTACTGTCAATGTTTTCTTCCACTTATGTCATGATCCAACCATAACAGGTCGTAGCAGCTCGACAAACATACAAACACACAAAAATTTTCTATGTATTTTGTTTTTGTAATTTGTGGGTTTATAGTCAAAATCGTACTGAAAAATGGGTTGATTGTCAAAATTCGAGAAAAAAATAAAAATCAGCTGGCCTATCGACACGACCTGTATTATTGGATCATGCACTTATGTATGTGAATCCGCCTTTTCGAACATGAAACATATAAAAAACGAATATCGTAGTAAGCTTACCCAAAACAATTTGTTAAATTGGTTAAGGATTGCACTTAGTTCTGAAGTAGTTGATTTCAATTTATTGGTCCATAAAGACTTGGAATTTGTTCTATTAAGTTTAATTTGTTTTAAAAAGTTCTTTTTTATGTAATAATAATAATAATAATGCCCAACGGATTACCCACCATATCCCGCCCGACCGGCGAGAGGGGCGCATCCGCATGACGCACGGATTGTTCTTTAGTGCCGAGTCTTTGAAAGGCTTTGGTTTGTTAATCGTCGAGATCTAAAACTGCTACAGAGAAAACCTCATCAGCTTAGTAAGGTAGATAAAAAATAGATGACACAATTAATAAATAGGTAGTTGACAGCGAATAGTTATTGTAAAGAATAAAGATAAGAATCAAAGGAGCAAATTGTCGCTATGTATTTAGGATGGAAAGAATTGACTTTTTTATGCTGCATAGTGAGTCTGAAATATCAAACGTACCAGAATGAGAGTTATAGGCCCTTATTATGAGCTGCATTCGATCTTCGTTGGTTATCGAACATCGAAAATCGAATTTCAAATTCATATTATGGCTAGCGCATCGCTGACGAAATTTTCGTTGTGTATCCATTTTTTCAACGAATACCATTTTGCTTTCGACGCTGTATCGAATTCTTTTAAAATTACTAAAAATGTAAGTTTTTTGTATTTATCTTCTACTTTTTTGATTTATAGTAATAATTTTAATCTATTTGCATTAATTTGATGTAGGTCTAAGGTCGTCAGCACAAAACAACAGCTGGAAACGTTGGTTTCTCTAATGCACCAAAATCCGAGCTTAGCAAGAGGTGTTTATTCAAAATCCCAGACTGCAAATTATTATAAATCTGTTTAAAAGCTTTTTTATTATCAAACATTAAATAACACGTTTGTAAATGTACACTTACGCAGTGGAATTCATCTCCAAAGGATAATTTATTTTGTTTGTTTAGATGATTTATTTTTTTAATCACAGCTGATAAAATATTTACTACTGTGAACAGTTGAAACGATCGAAATTCACAATAGCGCAAGTATTTACCGAATGCAGCTCATAATACCAAATGAAAATTTTTTCGTTGAGCATTTTCGACCACCGTCGAAGATCCAATTAAACTCATAATAGGCACCATAATCTTGACACAAACAACGAAAAGGCTCATTTAATTCAAAATTAGTTCGGCACTGTTTCAAGATAAGTGGTTTAAAATGTCTTGATGGACGAGAAGGTACATTGAAGTTCACTTCGCTCAAAAGAAACGGGCTTGTGATTGAACCATTTAGTAATTTAATCATGAAAACAATTCCAAGCATTTCCCTCCGACTAGAAAGGCTGTGAAGATTAATTAGTTTTAAGCGACTCGTATACGATGGCAAATTATACAACGGATCCCAGTGAAGATCTCTTAAGGCAAATAGTTAAAATTGTTTTTGAACTGATTCTAAGCGATCCACGTGGACCTGGTAACGCGGGCTCCAAATTATAGAACCGTATTCAAGTATCGGTCTGACTAATGTAGTAAAGAGAGTTTTAGTTACATAAGGGGCGCTAAATTCTTTAGACCATCGTTTAACAAATGCTAGAACGCCTCTAGCTTTATTGACTGTTACGTTAATGTGGCAGTTAAAACTGAGTTTGTAGTCCATAGTAACCCCAAGGTCAACAAAATCATACATTTGCTCAAGACTATAATTGTTAATTTTATAGGAAGCTGGCTGTGAAATTCCTCTCGAAAAACGCATGTATTTACATTTCTTTAGATTAAGCGGCATATAATTTAAATCGCACCAAGTAACTAGTGTATTTAGATCTGATTGAAGCTTATTACTATTTTCGAATGATGCGAATGACATGAAAAGCTTTACATCGTCTGCATACATTAACATTTTCGAAAATTCTATTACTGTAGAAATATCATTTATAAACAACAAGAACAGAATCGGGCCAAGATGGCTTCCTTGAGGAACTCCTGCGGAGACATAATTAACATCGGATTCACAATTTTTAAACACTACTTTTTGTATTCTGTCGCTAAGGTAAGAAGAGATCCAGCGATTGAGACCCGGCTGGAAACCCAACTGATCCAGTTTATGAATAAGTAAAGAGTGGCACACCTTATCGAAAGCTTTGCTAAAATCAGTATAAATAACGTCGGTATGCAGATTTTTTCTAAAGCCATTTGAGACATGATTTGTAAATTCAAGTAAGTTTGTAACGGTGGACTTTCCCTTACAGAACCCGTGTTGACAGTCAGAAATCAAGGTAGAGATAGAATTCGTAAGCTGATTGGTAACAATAGCTTCAAACACTTTTGGGATGGCAGAAAGCTTTGCTATGCCACGATAGTTCTCTATAGAAGCCTTGCTTCCGCTTTTATGAAGCGGTATAAGAAACGACTCTTTCCATGCCTTTGGAAAAACACCACACCATGCCTTTGGAAAAACACCACACTAAATATTGTTAGCACACTTCTTCAAGAAGCATGTAGGAATTCTATCAGGACCGCATTTAAAAGATTCCTTCAAGGTTTTCAGATAAATAAGAACATCATTGGCGCATATAGTTGGACAATTAATTAAATTGTTCCCATGTAGCTCATAGGGATAATTTAGAAAGTCAGAATTAGTGACTGCAGAATAGTTAGAATTGAAAAATTGCGCAAAGAAATTTGCGATATCTTGATTATCGCTAGATAAAATGTCTTTATATTTCATGGCTGAGGGAAATCCCACAACTTTTCGTTTAGAATTTACGAAATCATAAAATGACTTCGGATTACGAATAATGTCTCTTTTTGTTTTAGAGATATAGGCTTTATAGCACTTTTTATTCAAGTCGATGTACCTCTTACGTAGAACAGAATACAACAAGTACGCGTTTTTCTATTTTTCAGCATCATAAGCTCTTTAGTAAACCAAGCTTGCGTTGGATGATCATATGTTAATTTACGTTTAGGAACAAACTTCTCAAATAAGTAGTAAATAGTTTGATTAAAATGTAAAACGTTTGAATCGATATCGCCACAAAGCTCAGGCAAAGTTAATTTAGACAGTTCTCTATTTAAATTCTTATAGTTGGCTTTTGAGAAGTTAAAATCAAAGCTACTACTTGAGCAGTATTGTGTATATTAGCCATTACTTATGGTTTCGTGAAATATTTCGATAGAAGGGTGGTAGACGTCTTCTGGTAAAGCCAACGGATCACAACGATTTACAGAAAATTTGTTTTTATCATCAACATAAATTAAATCTAAGATTTTGCCAAACTTGTTAGCGGTAACATTTATTTGACTAAGGCAGAGATCAGAAATTCCATCCAAGTTTTAGCAGAGAGACATGCTGCATGTAGATTGAAAGATCAGATGCTGGAGGGATGTAGCAAACAGATAAGTACATGTACACGTTCTCTAGCTGGATGCGGATGCATTTAAACTCAATGGAATCCGTGTTAGGTACATTAACCTCCTCTGAAGGAATAGAGGAATGAACGGCAAGTAGAACACCACCCCCGACTTTGTTCAAGCGATCTTGTCTATAAACTTGATATTCGTTACATAAAAACTCGGAATTGAAAACATGCGGTTTTAGCCAAGTTTCGGTAAAAGCAATTACGTTATAGTTACAATGGAAAGATTTCAAATACAGGTCATTTAATTTGGTATTTAAACCTCTGATACTTTGGTAGAAGATATTCACGGACTTAGTACTTAGTTTTTTGACTCAACATTATTACGAGTGATTTTAGCTACGTTTTGAACATTTCTATTCGGTCTGAACTCAAACTCCCGCACAAGAGCCCCGGGAGGCCAAAAAGAACTGTCCAAAAGAGAGTTAAAATCTTTTCCGGATACATCAATTTTAAAAGAGGACATATTTCGTTGGTAAGCGAAATTAAATTTTCTAACGGTTAAGGTTTGATCTTTAACCTTTGAAGAAATATGGTACCTCAAATCATCTTCAGTAGTATCTGGATGGAACCTAGACACAAAAATCGATTTTTTTGAGGGACCATAACCAGCTTCCTAGTAGTTGGATCGGGCTCCATCGTTGGAGGTTCCAAAGTTTTTTTATTTGTTGACTTTGGGGGGGCGTTTTTGGACGTTGCCCGAACAATCGCGTCAGGTAATGGAGATGCCAAATCAATAAGTTCAATGGCTGGAGGCAGGTTCGGCGCCATTGAAGTAGAAGGCAGATCATCCGTACGTCTGCGCTTGATTTCGCGATTCTCTTCGCGATTATCAGGGCATTCCAAGTTAGGCGAACTATCTAGAGGTTTTAAAGTTTTGAAAATATTTTCGTACTTTTTGAACTTTTAGGTCAGCAATGAAAAATCTTTGCTGATTTCCGAAAACCCGTTTCTAATGTGCCTAAAAGTTTTACATAAGTGAACTTCCGTCGATCGACATTTAGTACAGGACCGCTATTCTACCTGTTAGCCCTGCGCATTTTGCGTGGATAAGTCCATCGCACAACCAGCATGCTACAAAGCGTTCGGACTCGCTTTTTATTTGACAATTATCAAACATAAACTACATTTTTAAAAAAAAGTAATTAAAGCACTATATAAAAAATATTGAGATAAGAAATTTAGTTTTATCAAAAATTAAAGAAAATATTAATTTATCAAATGAAAATAAATACAAACCTGACAGTTTTAAACGCACAGGATTAAGCGACCAGTTTTAGACACACTGTATTTGACGTTTAACAAACAACGCAAACAGCTGTAACAAAAGAGAGATCAAAAAGCAAATCAGCACACAACAACAATTGCAATGAAAGGCTCGTTCAAATGCAACAAATACAATATGCAAAAAACTCGCACACACAAATTCAGTAGAATTATTTAGATAATTAATCACAATTCAAAGATTTAAGTAATTTTTCACAGAAAGTAGTGAAGCACATTAAGTATTAAACTCTTTTAACTTTAAATGTAACTTTTAATATTAAGATATCAAGTAGTTATTTAATTATTAAAGAAAATACAGAGCAAATAAAAAACACAACTACACAGCTTGACGTTTGTAAGAATTATACTTAATGAGTTTTAAACTATTTTTATTTTGATTGATTCATTATTTTAAATGATAAACATCTATATTTATTACGAATTTATATCTAAGTTTGTAATCACTAATCTATCTATTGTAGCAAGAAATTGAATTGATTTGATTGATTTTTTATAAATTATAATTTTATGTTTTCATATAGCACCCTAAATACAAAAGGGTCACAACTCAAAATTCTAAGATTTTCAGGAGAGACGAAAAACGTTGAACGTGCAAAAGCAACACACTTGACATAAAAATAGACATAACTGTATTTTTCCAGTTAAAGAAAATAGTTATGTGAACGAAATTTTTGCAGTATTTAGAGATGTGTACTCTGAATTAATTTATGCAAAAAACTCATTATTGGAAAATTTTGAGTTGTGACCCTTTTGTATATAGGGTGCGATATCGTGGCTCGCTTGCCAGAAGCATGAATGTGCCAAATTAAACTTTTGAGAAATGGTATTTGAAATTTTATTTTTCTCACAAAATTTGAAATTTTATTTTTTGACATAAATATGTTTTTGCAGGTTATATTCTCATTATACTCTTTCCACTGATATAGATAGTTTTTAATTTTTGAATCAAATTATTTTTAAATAACTCAAGAACTGGAGATGAACATACTTCATTAACCACATACATACATACAATATAAATTACTTATTTTTCGTAGTGTAGTCTGAAATTTGTCTGTTCGTTTCTTTTTTTGTCACTCACGCTACATATGTATTTACCTACGCATACATACATACTTACATATCGTCAGCTGATATTCAATAACCGCTATCTGCAAAAACTGAATTTTTCAGGAGAGCAAAAAATTTGTTTAGCTATTTTTCAAATTGCAAACAATATAAAGTACCCCAATAAGTAATGAAATATCATTCTCACTAACTGAACTAGTTTTATGTTTTAAAAACAGCTCAACTTAGCTTAGAAGTCAGATAGAGGTTATTGCCCTAGCTATAGAAACAATTTTTAAATAAAATATTGTAGACTAGCTGCCCATGTGCGACGTTGTTCGCAATACCATTGTGTTTTGTTTATATATTAACATGCTATACATATTAAGTTGAATAAATTGTTTAAAGATATCTCACTTCAAACCCAGAATTTACCAACTCAAATAATTTTTTACTTACACTAAATGCACGTTTTTAAAAATCAAAAACACATTTTTATAATTCAAGTAAAGTATATTTCCAATCAGGATCAGATACACTCATACATACATATAAATGTATAAAATGAAAAAAGGAGTGCATCACTTATTCCGTTTTTTTATTGATTTCTGCTAATGTCTCGTTGCGAGGTATGAATGTCACCTCTCCAGCCGCAGTACCTGTAAGGATTGTTTTCTCTAAGCTGTTATTATGCATTTGTTTCGCTTGCAATCCGGTTACATTACATAGATTCGGTGGCTTAAGGTTGCGCAGTAATATAATTGGAATATTTTGTTATAATTTTATTTTATAAGGTGGTAAGCCCGAGGGATTTAGGGAATTCAAGAACTGAATCGGATAATGTAATGCATTTTCGCTTTGACATATACTCTCTGACTTCGCCGGGTACTTTATCAAGTATAACGTTATTAATATCGTCATCTGTTTTGTTTCTTGGTGCAACAATAGCCCGTTGACATAGCCATGTATACGGCTTACTTGATAGTTCTTCTATATTCGGGTAAACTTTTGATATTAATTCGTCGACGTTATACACCATATTCCCAATATTTGAATCTATTAATAACTCAATGGCAGCATAGTAGACCTACCTGTTCATTTAAAAAATTTTTTTACTGAAATTGATGAATTTTTGTTTTTTATTTAAGAAATTACTTCCATTAATAATTTTTTTGTAAATGAGCAGACGTAGTGTCAGATTAAAAAATAAAAAATGAGAGCTTTTTTACATTTATTGGGTCTATCAGCGATTCCATTTAATTTGACGCCGGCTAGCTGATGCTAAAACGATAGGGAACATCTGTCGATATAATCTGAGTTCGAGAGATAATTGAAATTCCCTCATGATCACGAAATAAGCAGGCCAATTCTAAATTTTTGGGGAAATTTTCCCAGACATTGAGCAGTTGTATATCTTCTCCCACTTTTCTTTCTCTCTCTTCCCCATCAATAACTTTCATTTGCTACCCATATCGTATCAACACCTCACGGCCCACACTTCGATCCATATCTCAAACACAGCATCGCATTAAAACCTGAAAATTACTCCCTGTATGAAGATATTCCGGGAAGCACCGGTCCAAGGTTTAACCGATGTTCAAAACCCATTTTTTCACAAATAAACTGCATGAAGTAAAAAACAGCATTCAAAATATATAATATTATGTATGTGTAACGCATACTGGGTTCACGCTCTATCCACATTTTGGCCGATATCTCAGCAACGGGCTCAAATATGGACGTAAAAACCACTAATTCTTAAAACACTTATTAACACCTTTAATTTGATACCCATATCATATAAACACCTCCTGGGCACACCCCTGGTCCAAATTTTGGTGAGTATCTCGGAAACGGGTTCATATATGGACCTGATATTAACATTTCTTTGAAGCACTCATTAATACCTTTCAATTGATACCAATATTGCCACAATTCCTTCAAGGAATTTTACCACTCAAGGAATCTTACCATCAAGAGTCACTGTGCGCAAAAACAATAGGGCTAAGAGACACAATGGACGCCGTCATACAAATCGTAAACAAGATACGTGGTGGTCATCACGCACTTACCCACCGCCTATTTCGATCCTTTCTATTGGAACTAAAGGCTACGTACACTGATTTAAGGATGTATACTGAGGTGCGTTGGCTAAGCAGAGGACAATGCCTTAAAAGATTTTTCTCCATTCGTAAGGAAGTTTTACGGTTTCTGTATACGCACGTTAAAAATCAGAGCTGCTACAGGCTAAGATGAAAACTCCAGAGTTTCTTTGTGACCTCGCATTTTTAACTGACTTCTCCTCAATCTCATAAATAAAAATGAATGTTTGTCTGTGTGTCCTTTATAGGCGTTCAAAGTACTCAACCGATTTTTATGAAATTTTCACAGTATATTCTTGGGATCATGGGTTAAAGCATAGGCTATATTAATTTTTGGAAAAGTGGGCGGTGCCACGCCCCCTGGCTATATAAAACTACAATTCTTCATAACTTTGAACATATTTGGTCCAAATTAATGATTTTTGGATATGTGTGTCCTTTGGTCAAGATTTATGTAATTTTGGAAAAGTGGGTGGTGCCACGCCCACATTTTTTGCGTTTTGTTTGTACTACAATAATGTCCAAAGTTTTTGGTGGATCTCTTTTAAACTTTCCAGATAGGTTCAGAAAATTGTTGTGTACGATTCAGGCTGTGTCAATTTTTGGAAAAGTAGGCGGTGCCACGCCCCCGGCTATATAAAATTTAAATTCTTCATAACTCTGAACATATTTGGTCTAAATTAATGATTTTTGGATACGTGTGTCCTTTGGTCAAGATTTATATAATTTTGGAAAAGTGGGTGGTGCCACGCCCACATATTTTGTGTTTTGTTTGTACTTCAATAATGTCCAAAGTTTATGGTCGATCTCTTCTAAACTTTCCAGATTCGTTCAGAGAATTGTTGTGTACGCTTTAGGCTATATTAATTTTTGGAAAAGTGGGCGGTGCCACGCCCCCAAGCTATATAAAATTTAAATCATCATAACTTTCAATATATTTGGTCTAAACTAATGATTTTTGGATATGTGTGTCCCTTGGTCAACAATTATATAATTTGGGAAAAGTGGGCGGTGCCACGCCCACATTTTTTGTATTCAGTACGTTGTTTGTACTTCAATAACGTCCAAAGTTTATGGTCGATCTGTTTTAAACTTTTCCAATACGTTAAAATCTTCGTTGGGTATGACATATGTACATAGGCTACATTTGAACATTTTTTGGAAAAGTGGGCAGTTCCAAGACCACAAGATAAGTAATATTTCAATTCGTTATATCTCTGAATGTATTTGCTTTAGTGACATTTTAACGTTCTTATATCTTAATCAAAGCACTTAATTTGTTTTGTTTGTTATTGCCGTTTATACATATCCTTAGTATTATAGGATTTCCATAAAATCATAATAGTGGCGTTAAGTGGTAGGCATAGGATATAATTAAATAAATACTAACTATACATCTGCTCAGCAGCGCATAATGGTTTTTTCCATACCCATTGAGTTCAAAAGATCCGTTTTTTGAGTTGGACATCCAAAAAATTATTTGTTTATACCAAAGACGTTAAAACCGGAAACATTGTATAACCCAAAGCACTGCAATAAATGGAATGTTAAAAGTTAATAGAAAAATATTTGAAAATGTATTTCTAGGGAAGTCACTGGTCAGGCAGAACAATGTGTGCTAGTATTCAATATATTAAATGTCCAGCTCCAAAAACTAAACCAAAGCATTGTTGAAATGATATCTATACTATAATAAATCTCTAGAAAAGTCGTGTCTGTACATTGAAAATTTCTTTGAAAAAATGACTGGGGAGGACTTTGGGAATGCTATAGAGTTCATCTGATACATTTTTAAAATTATTGTCTGTCTGTTTGAACTTAAGTATCTCGGAAACTAAGAAATGGATTTTGAAGAGACTTTCACAAATATAATGCTTGAAGCTTAGAAAGGGATCTGCACTTGGTTTCATCAAAGTCGGACCAGAAACGAAAAATATATACCAATTTTTAGGGAGGAACCTATGAAATTTTTAATAAATTTATATGAAGAAAAATTCACTTAGTTTGACAAAAAAAAAAAAAATAAGCGTGCCTCTCTAAAATTTTTGTCTACTTTTTTTTCAATGTCAGCTAAATCAAAAATCATTTGCATAGGTACACTGCCGCCTCTAGAAGAGTTGTGTCTGTATATTGGAAATTTCGTTGAAAAAATAACTGGGGATGACTTGGGGAATGTTAAGGCACAGCGAAAGAGTCAAATGGAAGGGAGATGACAAAATGTCGAAGTTATTTCTATTATTATTACTATTAAAAAACGCCTTTACTTTAGTTGGTTACCGTAGACATAAACGGGATATAATGTGAGAAAACAGATATTGTTCTGAACTTTCTCAGCCGGTAAATTGTTTTCGCAATTGAGGTTAGCAGGAATTTCTGAACTACTTATGTGCATGCCGAGCAACGCTGGGTACCATGCTAGTCATTAATAAATGGCTTTAAAAATAAATTAAAATTTCTTCAGATTAATTTAGAAACAAATCAGCTCTCAAGTTTTCCATCCTGCAAGGAAATTCAATCTGAAATACCAGCTATCAGCTTCAAACCGTATAGTAAACACATAAAAGCTATGCAAATTGGGTTTAATAACAGATTTACAGATTTCAAAGCTATAGAGACTTTAGTTGATATTTTTTTAAGCCCGATGACATGTGACATTTACAAACAAAAACCCTTGTTTCAACTGGAACTTTGCGATATACAATCAGAAATCTGAAACAGTTGTTTCATTTTGGAAGAAGGTTTCTTCTAAACAATATCCGATTTTAAAAACTACTGTCAATGTTTTCTTCCACTTATGTCATGATCCAACCATAACAGGTCGTAGAAGCTCGACAAACATACAAACACACAAAAATTTTCTATGTATTTTGTTTTTGTAATTTGTGGGTGTGAATGACTAGCCAACTGTATGACAATCTGGCATCGCCAAAATTATCGATTTTTCCATCGCATCACTAAAATTTTCTGCTAAATCATTATAATTGAAGAAGACATACAAATTTGCCGTTCAGCTATTTTCAGTCAGCCTTTGCCGCCATCATAAAAATTATTATTTGTAACTTTATACATTGTCAAATGTTTTTAATCGTTTTCATTAAATGTTAATTACATGTTTTAAATTCGAGTCTTTGTATTTGTTGCGGGCCGGGACGTCGCCACCACATGTTCTGCAAATTTTGTCTTCTTTGCAAGCGCAACAAATTGCCGGCCTTTAGCCAAGCGGCCATTTGCATAAGCCACAGTTGGGCAAATTGAACATTTGCAAATTCAGCATCAAAATTATCAACAGCACGTTGCAAGTGCATTGGGAAATTAACACAGGACATTTTCGTTAGCCATAAGAGCAGTATAAAATTCATAACCTAAAATTCATCAACTTTATCAATTCTTACAATTCTAAGACATCTGTTCGTAGGTACATATATACCGAAGTTAACCGTTATAGTAACAGCAGCCGATACTTAACGGGCCGATTGCACATATATACATTTTTTTCTTGCTCCCTACTTTAATTAACTTTGAGTTCTAATGCTAACGAGAGGAATGATGAGCCAGCGGAGACAATCAGCAGAGGACGAAACAAATCTCGACGAAACTATGATAGAGATACAGCCAGCAACGGTACCACAACAGCCAGCATCGGTACCACAACAGCCAACATCGGTACCACAGCAGCCAGCACAAGAAAATTTGAGTGCACTTGTGGACAGTCGTACAATTGAGTAATGAGACGAACACACAGCGAGGTGACCTGTTGCAACTACGCCAACGCATCGAAACCGAAAGTAATCGACGTACACAGCCAGTACAACAATTACCAAATGCGCAACATATCCAAGTATTACATAGTCAGCAACAGCAGTCACATGAGACGACGTCAACACCACAAGCCACCGCATTTACGACTCAGTCGAATCCAACACCACCGTTTGTGGACAATTTTGCTACTAGGCTCTACCCTCTGCCAGTATTTGAAGGAAGCCCCGAAGATTGGCCGTTGTTTATCGCATGCTATCGCGACACAACGACAGAATTCAGCTACAGCAACCGGCAAAATCTCATAAGGTTGCAAAAGGCTTTGCGAGGTGAAGCAAGGCGCACAGTGACGTCGCTACTTATATACCTTGAGAACGTGCCGACTGTCTTGAGCGAACTGGAATTTAGCTTTGGCCGTCCGGAATTGTTGGTTCGTTCGCAACTACAGAAAGTACAGAGCTTTCCACACATTGCTGAGAATCGCCTGGACCAAATATTGGACCTGTCTTCGAAAGTGCGGAATATAGTAGCGTTCTTCAAATCGGCCAGATGCGAACATCACCTCATGAATCCTACGTTGCTTGAGTCATTAATAGGGAAGTTACCTCCTTCGAAGCAATTCGAATGGAGCAGGCGGGCTGCCGAAATCGTTACTTATCCAACAGTTGAATGTTTCTTGGTTAAGTGAGTTAGCTTGAGTAGTCGCACTGATGCCAAGGTTCGCCGAACGAAATAGTCTAATGCCAGTGACACGTCAAGTCAGCCAACCAACTACAGTTAATAGACAGATAGCCATAGCAGGAGGTGGTAGCCGTCGATTACTAAATACCACCGAAGTATCTAACAACAACAACAATCGTCGTCAGCAACGGTGCGTTTTATGGAGCCAAGGACACTCACTAACAGAGTGTAGACAATTCAACGCGCACAACGTCAATGAAAGGTGGGCAATCGTCAAGCGCCACCAGCTATGTTTTCGGTGTCTTGTAAAGGGACACAATTTGTTAACGTGCCAACGCCGAGTCATGTGTGCTATTGATGGGTGTCAACGTAAACACCATCAAATGTTTCATGCCGCAAGTGAAGTAAACACCAATGCCAACGAAAGTCAAGTAGAACACGTCTACAATTGTCGAGAGGCAAGCCAGTCAACTTTGTTCAAGATAATCCCTGTGACATTAGTTGGGCCTCGAGGTAAATTAGATATTTATGCCATGTTTGACGAAGGTTCGTCGATATCGTTATTAAGTGAAAGGGTGGCTAACAGTTTAGGTCTGCAAGGACAAAGGTCATTATTAACCTTGCAGTGGCACGGTAAAAATAAAAGTTCGGAACAATCACGCAAAGTATCAGTAGAGATACGAAGTCCAAATGCCAATCGCACGTTTGCCGTAAAAAACGTTCGAACGATACCAAATTTAAATTTACCTGAGCAATCATTTGATAAAACTAAATTTAATCATTTACAGAATTTACCAATAGCGAGCTATGCTAACATAAAGCCAGAATTATTACTTGGGTTAGATAACTCGTTTCTCAATGTCGCACGCAATATAATTGAAAATGGACCCAAACAGCCCATCGCCGCCAAAACCAAATTAGGCTGGATGGTCTACGGGCCAGTGCAGGAGTGTGCTGACAGCGAAGCGCGAGTTATGCTAGTTAAAGAATCGCCGTCAATGAAGCAGTTGCATAAGCTCGTTGAAGACTACATCGTCGCCGACACATTAGCCGCTAAATCGCCAGTCAACGTCGTATTGGAATCTGATAATGATATCAGAGCAAAACAAATTTTTGAAGAAACAACGAAATATTGTGGTAGTCATTATGAAGTTGGACTGTTGTGGCGAGAAAACAATATTAAGCTCCCACCCAGTTACAGCATGGCACAAAAACGACTATTTAACATTGAAGCAAAAATGAATAGGGATCGTCAGTTCGCGAAATGTTACATCAACGAAATAAACAAATACATCGACAAGGGCTATGCCGGGCAACTTTCGTCAAATGAAATCAACGCATTGAAACCAACAACATGGTACCTGCCACATTGTGGGGTTGTAAATGCACACAAGCCAGACAAGCTGCGCATTGTGGTCGATGCCGCTGCTATGACATCAAATACGTCTCTCAACAGCGCATTACACAAAGGGCCTGAAAAGGCTCAGTCTATGCTAAGTATCCTTTTTAAGTTTCGCACAGGGGTGATTGCCGTCGCCGGTGACATCGAGGAAATGTTTTCTCAAGTCCAAATCAGGGCTGAAGATCAGGATGCGCAGCGCTTCCTCTGGAGAGACGGTGATCCCAGTAAGCCAATACGAGTATATGCCATGACTTCGATGATATTTGGTGCCACCTGTTCACCATGCTGTGCCGAATTCATTAAAAATTTGAATGCCGCCAAGTTTAGTTCCGAAATGCCAAGGGGTTCTGATGGCATCATAAACAAGACGTACGTAGACGATCTTGTGATAAGTTTCAAAGATACGAAGGAGGCTGAACAAACTATAGCAGAGGGCGTGAAGATCAATGCAGCAGCCGGGTTCCGCCTTCGGAAATTTGTGTCGAACAGCAAAACGCTAGAAGCCGTCCTAAATAATACGAACGAACATAATTCAACAGTCATAAATCTGGAACGAAAGGCCGATGTCGACAAAATACTCGGCATGTTCTGGAACACTACAACGGATAAACTTGAGTTTCATTTTAAATTTTTTAAAATAGCCAGAGACATATTAGAAGGCAAACGGCCACCGACCAAGCGAGAATTGTTGGGAATAGTTATGTCAATATACGATCCCTTCGGGTTTCTTGCAAACGCCACAATAACCGCAAAATTGTTGCTTCAGTCGCTATGGAAACAAACCATCACATGGGATGAGGAGCTATCACCCGATTTGGCCGTACGTTGGAGGCGCTGGTGGACGCAATTTCAGTTGGTAAAAGGTATATCGATTCCACGGTGCTATTCCAGTCTCATACCAAACGCTGACGACATCCAGCTACATATATTTGTCGACGCAAGTACGAGTGCTTATGCAGCTGTGGCCTACTTGAGGGTAAAAAAGGGTAACACAGTCGAGGTGGCATTGCTTTGTGCCAAATCTACATGTGCACCACTCAAAGCGACAACAGTTCCACGTTTGGAACTACAAGCAGCTGCTATGGGGTGTCGTATGAAAAATGCACTTGAACAGAATCTCGACATAGAAATCAACAGAACCATACTTTGGAGTGACTCACAAACAGTGATTCTATGGATACGCTCCCACACACGGGCGTATAAACCATACGTCGCACATAGAATCGCTGAAGTCTTAACAACCAGCACGATAGACCAGTGGCGCTGGGTGCCTACAGCTCTGAACGTTGCCGATGAAGCGACACGATCAAAATCGCCGTCATCACAATCACGATGGTTTGAAGGACCACAATTTTTATACCAGGACGAGGGACACTGGCCTCGAGAAACTACACTATCATCCGCTGAATGCGTCAGCTAAGAGCTAACCACACGACGACTGCTTTTATGCGAAACAGGTGAGAAATTCATCAATTTCACTAAATTTTCGTATTTTCTTACACTTGTCAGAGTCATGGGTTGGGTACTGCGTTTCGTCACCAACGCCGGAAAAGGCGGACGTAGAGGAGAATTGCAAGCCGATGAACTAACTACTGCCGAAAACCAAATATGTCGCATGGTGCAACAGGAAGCATATCAACACGAAATTCAGTCACTACAAAACAAAGTTGCCATAACGAAACATAGCAGCCTATATCCGTTAACACCGTATTTGGGGGATGAGAGGTTGCTCAGAGTCTATGGAAGGATAGACGCAGCCTATTGTTTGCCATTATCAGCACGCCGTCCGATAATTTTACCGCCGAACGATTATGTCACTAGATTAATAGTAGCCGATCATCACAGGAAAAGGCACCTCCAAAACGACTGTTTGATCATAAATGAAATCCGCCAGCGCTATTGGGTCCCTACAATTCGAAACGTTTTAAAGTACGTAAAGAACCGTTGTCCAGTTTGTATACATGACAGAGCCAGGCCAGCAGTGCCACTCATGGGTCAGCTGCCAAAAGACCGCTTAACGCCTTACGTCCGCCCCTTCACGTACAGCGGAGTCGATTACTGTGGTCCGTTCAATGTGGCCATAGGTAGAAGAAGGGAAAAGCGGTGGATTGCACTGTTTACGTGCATGACGACCAGAGCGGTGCATCTGGAGCTGGCAGAGAATCTTTCCACCGATGCGTTTATCATATGCCTTCGCAATTTTGTCAATCGACGTGGAGTGCCCATACGTATGCGTAGCGACAATGGGACCAATTTTGTTGGAGCACAGCAAGAACGAGAAATGTCAAAAAATAGAATCGATTGGGTATTTAACTGCCCAGCAGACCCAAGCAGTGGAGGTTGCTGGGAGCGCCTCATCCAATGCGCCAAAAGACTCCTACAGAAAGTTTTTAAAGAAGAAGCGCCGAGAGTGTAAACGTTCCGCAGCGTAATAATCGAAATAGAAAATATTATAAATAGCCGCCCATTGACTGATCTACCGGTTTCACCAGGTGATGCAGAACCTCTCACTCCAAACCATTTTTTATTGGGCTGTTTGAATTCTACACAAACACCACATCCTGATGAGGAACGTCTATGTCTTCGGAAGCAGTGGATAATAGCCCAGAATCTGAAAGATCGTGCCTGGAAACGGTGGACATTGGAGTAACTGCCTCGCCTCCTCTGTCGGTCTAAGTGGAGAGATGAAGCTGAGGAGCTTAAGCCAGGAGCACTCGTAGTGATATGCGACCCCTCAGCTCCGCGAAGTCATTGGGAGAAAGGCAAAATAATCCAAACATTTAAAGGAAGTGATGGCAGAATCCGCAGCGCAAACGTTCGCACATCACATGACATTTTACGCCGACCCGCACGACAGCTAGCCGCTCTACGGTTTTGCGAATCCCCGGAAGATTCGCCAGGAGGTGGAATGTGAATGACTAGCCAACTGTATGACAATCTGGCATCGCCAAAATTATCTATTTCACGAGCACTAAAATTTTCTGCTAAATCATTATAATTGAAGAAGACATACAAATTTGCAGTTCAGCTATTTTCAGTCAGCCTTTGCCGCCATCATAAAAATTATTATTTGTAACTTTATACATTGTCAAATGTTTTTAATCGTTTTCATTAAATGTTAATTACATGTTTTAAATTCGAGTCTTTGTATTTGTTGCAGGCCGGGACGTCGCCACCACAGTGGGTTTATAGTCAAAATCGTACTGAAAAATGGGTTGATTGTCAAAATTCGAGAAAAAAATAAAAATCAGCTGGCCTATCGACACGACCTGTATTATTGGATCATGCACTTATGTATGTGAATCCGCCTTTTCGAACATGAAACATATAAAAAACGAATATCGTAGTAAGCTTACCCAAAACAATTTGTTAAATTTGTTAAGGATTGCACTTAGTTCTGAAGTAGTTGATTTCAATTTATTGGTCCATAAAGACTTGTAATTTGTTCTTTTAAGTTTTATTTGTTTTAAAAAGTTCTTTTTTATGTAAGAATTATACTTAATGAGTTTTAAACTATTTTTATTTTGATTGATTCATTATTTTAAATGATAAACATCTATATTTATTACGAATTTATATCTAAGTTTGTAATCACTAATCTATCTATTGTAGCAAGAAATTGAATTGATTTGATTGATTTTTTATAAATTATAATTTTATGTTTTCATATAGCACCCTAAATACAAAAGGGTCACAACTCAAAATTCTAAGATTTTCAGGAGAGACGAAAAACGTTGAACGTGCAAAAGCAACACACTTGACATAAAAATAGACATAACTGTATTTTTCCAGTTAAAGAAAATAGTTATGTGAACGAAATTTTTGCAGTATTTAGAGATGTGTACTCTGAATTAATTTATGCAAAAAACTCATTATTGGAAAATTTTGAGATGTGACCCTTTTGTATATAGGGTACGATATCGTGGCTCGCTTGCCAGAAGCATGAATGTGCCAAATTAAACTTTTGAGAAATGGTATTTGAAATTTTATTTTTCTCACAAAATTTTAAATTTTATTTTTTGACATAAATATGTTTTTGCAGGTTATATTCTCATTATACTCTGTCCACTGATATAAATAGTTTTTAATTTTTGAATCAAATTATTTTTAAATAACTCAAGAACTGGAGATGAGCATACTTCATTAACCACATACATACAATATAAATTACTTATTTTTCGTAGTGTAGTCTGAAATTTTTCTGTTCGTTTCTTTTTTTATCACTCACCCTACATATGTATTTACCTACGCATACATACATACTTACATATCGTCAGCTTATATTCAATAACCGCTATCTGCAAAAACTGAATTGTTCAGGAGAGCAAAAAATTTGTTTAGCTATTTTTCAAATTGCAAACAATATAAAGTACCCCAATAAGTAATGAAATATCATTCTCACTAACTGAACTAGTTTTATGTTTTAAAAACAGCTTAACTTAGCTTAGAAGTCAGATAGAGGTTATTGCCCTAGCTATAGAAACAATTTTTAAATAAAATATTGTAGACTAGCTGCCCGTGTGTGACGTTGTTCGCAATACCATTGTGTTTTGTTTATATATTAACATGCTATACATATTAAGTTGAATAAATTGTTTAAAGATATCTCACTTCAAACCCAGAATTTACCAACTCAAATAATTTTTTACTTACACTAAATGCACGTTTTTAAAAATCAAAAACACATTTTTATAATTCAAGTAAAGTATATTTCCAATCAGGATCAGATACACTCATAAATACATATAAATGTGTAAAATGAAAAAAGGAGTGCACCACTTATTCCGTTTTTTTATTGATTTCTGCTAATGTGTCGTTGCGAGGTATGAATGTCACCTCTCCAGCCGCAGTACCTGTAAGGATTGTTTTCTCTAAGCTGTTATTATGCATTTGTTTCGCTTGCAATCCGGTTACATGACATAGATTCGGTGGCTTAAGGTTGCGCAGTAATATAATTGCAATATTTTGTTTTAATTTTATTTTATAAGGTGGTAAGCCCGAGGGATTTAGGGAATTCAAGAACTGAATCGGATAATGTAATGCATTTACGCTTTGACATATACTCTCTGACTTCGCCGGGTACTTTATCAAGTATAACGTTATTAATATCGTCATCTGTTTTGTTTCTTGGTGCAACAATAGCCCGTTGACATAGCCATGTATACGGCTTACTTGATAGTTCTTCTATATTCGGGTAAACTTTTGATATTAATTCGTCGACGTTATACACCATATTCCCAATATTTGAATCTATTAATAACTCAATGGTAGCATAGTAGACCTACCTGTTCATTTAAAAAATTTTTTTACTGAAATTGATGAATTTTTGTTTTTTATTTAAGAAATTACTTCCATTAATAATTTTTTTGTAAATGAGCAGACGTAGTGTCAGATTAAAAAATAAAAAAGGAGAGCTATTTTACATTTATTGGGTCTATCAGCGATTCCATTTAATTTGACGGCGGCTAGCTGATGCTAAAACGATAGGGAACATCTGTCGATATAATCGGAGTTCGAGAGATAATTGAAATTCCCTCATGATCACGAAATAAGCAGGCCAATTCTAAATATCTGGGGAAATTTTCCCAGACATTGAGCAGTTGTATATCTTCTCCCACTTTTCTTTCTCTCTCTTCCCCATCAATAACTTTACCCCATATCGTATAAACATACCCATATCGTATAAACACCTCACGGTCCACACTTCGATCCATATCTCAAACACAGCTTCGCATTAAAACCTGAATATTACTCCCTGTATGAAGATATTCCGGGTAGCACCGGTCCAAGGTTTAACCGATGTTCAAAACCCATTTTTTCACAAATAAACTGCATGAAGTAAAAAACAGCATTCAAAATATATAATATTATGTATGTGTAACGCATACTGGGTTCACGCTCTATCCACATTTTGGCCGATATCTCAGCAACGGGCTCAAATATGGACGTAAAAACCACTAATTCTTAAAACCCTCATTAACAAGTTTAATTTGATGGTGACAGGTAATAGTGTCACTGGTAATAGTGTCAATTGACACTATTTCCGTTCTAAATTGGAAATAGTGTCAATTGACACTATTGCGCTTTCGAAATGGAATTAGTGTCAACAAGAAAATGGAAAATAAGTCATTGACACTATATCCAAACTGAAATGGAAATAGTGTCAAAAGTGCTAAAAACGGGTCTACCACATTATCCCCAAAATCAAAACCCGCAAAGGAAAAATCCCTAAAATCAGAATCCCAAACACGAAGTCCCCATTTTATGTGTGAAATAAATTCAAATTATGTATTGGATAGGTAATTATGCTACCTTTCATTTGAGGTACCACTGTTGTGGGCGCAAAACCGAGTATGTGCAAAATTTTAAATTTAATTTAAAAAACAACCCTGGTTTACATTATTCCAAGTCCTTCTGCGTAGTACACCATCCTGCGTAGGCGGCCTTCGGCCGCGCTTATTATAAATAACCCTGGGCTACGCTATTCCAACTCCGGGTGGTTGCCCTGAACTGTGGCAACATGCCACCGTTCCCACTCTATGGGCGGGATCCAAGGAATTTTTGTGCAGAACACCTTTCTGAATTGGCAATAAAGATAACATAAAGGGAATAAAAATATAGTGTACATGCATATACATATGTGAATAGCTAATAACATAAGATGAAAATTTTAAATAAAAAATCGCGCGATATAATAATCATTAGTTTCAGGTGATAATAAAAATTAAAAAAATACCATGGATCCCGCCCATAGAGTGGGAACGGTGGCATGTTGCCACCGTTCAGGGCAACCACCCGGAGTTGGAATGGCGTAGCCCAGGGTTATTTATAATAAGCGCGGCCGAAGGCCGCCTACGCAGAAGGACTTGGAATAATAAAAATCCATCTCTTACAACACTGCGCTGCGCAGACAACCGCTGCCTAAAATAGCAATAGTGTCAATTGACACTATTTCCATTTCGAAAAGCGCAATAGTGTCAATTGACACTATTTCCAAGTTACCCTGGAAATAGTGTCAATTGACACTATTACCAGTGACACTATTACCTGTCACCTAATTTGATACCCATATTATATAAACACCTCCTGGTCCAAATTTTGGTGAGTATCTCGGAAACGGGTTCACATATGGACCTGATATTCACATTTTTTTGAAGCACTCATTAATACCTTTCAATTGATACCAATATTGCCACAATTCCTTCAAGGTATTTTACCACTGCCTGATTCATCAAGAGTCACTGTGCGCAAAAACAATAGGGCTAAGAGACACAATGGACGCCGTCATACAAATCGTAAACAAGATACGTGGTGGTCATCACGCACTTACCCACCGCCTATTTCGATCCTTTCTATTGGAACTAAAGGCTACGTACACTGATTTAAGGATGTTTACTGAGGTGCGTTGGCTAAGCAGAGGACAATGCCTTAAAAGATTTTTCTCCATTCGTAAGGAAGTTTTACGGTTTCTGTATACGCACGTTAAAAAATCAGAGCTGCTACAGGCTAAGATGAAAACTCTAGAGTTTCTTTGTGACCTCGCATTTTTATCTAACTTCTCCTCAATCTTATAAATAAAAATGAATGTGTGTCTGTGTGTCTGTGTGTCCGTGTGTCTGTGTGTCCTTTATAGGCGTCCGAAGTACTCAACCGATTTTTATGAAATTTTCACAGTATATTCTTGGGATCATGGGTTAAAGCATGGTGCCACGCCCACATTTTTTGTGTTTTGTTTGTACTACAATAATGTCCAAAGTTTTTGGTGGATCTCTTGTAAACTTTCCAGAGTGGTTCAGAAAATTGTTGTGTACGATTCAGGCTATATCAATTTTTGGAAAAGTAGGCGGTGCCGCGCCCCCAGGCTATATAAAATTTTAATTCTTCATAACTCTGAACATATTTGGTCTAAATTAATAATTTTTGGATATGTGTGTCCTTTGGTCAAGATTTATGTAATTTTGGAAAAGTGGGTGATGCCACGCCCCCAAGCTATATAAAATTTAAATCATCATAACATTGAATATATTTGGTCTAAACTAATGATTTTTGGATATGTGTGTCCCTTGGTCAACAATTATATAATATGGGAAAAGTGGGTGGTGCCACGCCCACATTTTTTGTATTCAGTACGTTGTTTGTACTTCAATAAAGTCCAAAGTTTATGGTCGATCTGTTTTAAACTTTTCCAATACGTTAAAATCTTCGTTGGGTACGACATATGTACATAGGCTACATTTGTAAATTTTTTGGAAAAGTGGGTAGTTCCAAGACCACAAGATAAGTAATATTTCAATTCGTTATATCCCTGAATGTATTTGCTTTAGTGACATTTTAACGTTCTTAAATCTTAATCAAAGCACTTAATTTTTTTTGTTTGTTATTGCCGTTTATACATATCCTTAGTATTATAGGATTTCCATAAAATCATAATAGTGGCGTTAAGTGGTAGGTATAGGCTATAATTAAATAAATACTAACACTACCAAAAACGTTAAAACCGGAAACATTGTTTATCCCAAAGCACTGCAATAAATGGAATGTTAAAAATTAATAGAAAAATATTTGAAAATGTATTTCTAGGGAAGTCACTGGTCAGGTAGAACAATGTCTGCCGGGTGTGCTAGTATTCAATATATTAAATGTCCAGCCCCAAAAACTAAACCAAAGCATTGTTGAAATGATATCTATACTATAATAAATCTCTAGAAAAGTCGTGTCTTTACATGGAAAATTTCTTTGAAAAAATGACTGGGGAGGACTTTGAGAATGCTATAGATTTCATCTGATCCATTTTTAAAATTATTGTCTGTCTGTTTGACTGTTTGAACTTAAGTATCTCAGAAACTAAGAAATGGATTTTTAAGAGACTTTCACAAATATAATGCTTTAAGCTTAGAAAGGGATCTGCACTTGGTTTCATCAAAGTCGGACCAGAAACGAAAGATATATACCAATTTTTAGGGAAGAACCTATGAAATTTTTAATAAATTTATATAAAGAAAAATTCACTTAGTTTGTCAAAAAAAAAAAAAAAAAAAATAAGTGTCCCTCTCTAAAATGTTTCTCTACTTTTTTTTCAATATCAGCTAAATCAAAAATCATTTGCATAGGTACACTGCCGCCTCTAGAAGAGATGTGTCTGTACCTATATTGGAAATTTCGTTGAAAAAATAACTGGGGATGACTTGGGGAATGTTAAGGCACAGCTAAAGAGTCAAATGGAAGGGAGATGACAAAATGTCGAAGTTATTTCTATTATTATTACTATTAAAAAACGCCTTTACTTTAGTTGGTTACCGTAGACTTTATATTGTTCTGAACTTTCTCAGCCGGTAAATTGTTTTCGCAATTGAGGTTAGCAGGAATTTCTGAACTACTTGTGTGCATCCCGAGCAACCTTGGGTACTATGCTAGTCTTTAATAAATGGCTTTAAAAATAAAATAAAATTTCTTCAGATTAATTTAGAAACAATTCAGCTCTCAAGTTTTCCATCCTGCAAGGAAATTCAATCTGAAATACCAGCTATCAGCTTCAAACCGTATAGTAAACACATAAAAGCTATGCAAATTGGGTTTAATAACAGATTTACAGATTTCAAAGCTATAGAGACTTTAGTTGATATTTTTTTAAACCCGATGACATGTGACATTTACAAACAAAAACCCTTGTTTCAACTGGAACTTTGCGTTATACAATCAGATTTACATCTCCGAGCAATTTCTGAAACAGGTGTTTCATTTTGGAAGAAGGTTTCTTCTAAACAATATGTGATTTTTAAAACTACTGTCAATGTTTTCTTCCACTTATGTCATGATCCAACCATAACAGGTCTTAGCAGCTCGACAAACATACAAACACACAAAAATTTTCTATGTCTTTGTTCGTAGAAGTTGTTTTGTGTCATTTTGTCATTGTTAAGCGCAAAAATATCAGAATACTGTAAGCATAAATCAAGCAAATTGCTTTCTGCATATTTAGGTATTTTATTTTGTAAAATTTTTTTTAATTCGTTAACGCGATCAGTCCGATTGTCTGTCTTGTTGATTTTGTAAACGTTGTATTCAGATAGTTTTTCTGTACGAATATTGCAACTTTTTATATATTTAATTGAATTTGTGGTATTTATAACTTTTAAAACTGGATTTTCGGTGTCGATAATGCATCTTGCTGTAAAAACGCCTTCTGCTATTTCTTGTGAATCCACGAATAGTGGTTCGGTTGATTTTTCTAAATCAAAAATGCGGAAAACTTCGCATCTTGGCGGAACAACACAAGAGTCGCTTTCCGTACCGTGGAGTATTGGAAGTGAGACTTTTTCGCCGTTTGACCAAAAAGAAATACTGTTTGTCACGTAGCTGATTTCGCATTGATTTTGTTTTAAAAAGTCTTTACCTAATATTCCGTCGGATGGAATATTGAAGTCGTTGTTTACCACATGCAAAGTCTGCTTGATAAAAAAATTTGAAAAATGTAAATTTGCTGTGAATGCTCCCAAAGTAGAGACCATATCAGAAGTAACTCCAGTAATAGTAATTATATCATTATCATTGATTGATAAATTTTTGTTAATGCATGGAATTTTAATTAAAGAGATGTCTGGATACGACTTCTCAAGGCGAATTTTATGTCGTTAATGCAATTTACTTGTGTAGGGATCGCTTCGCGAGCTTTCCCCTCGAGTTTAGATTTTACAAATGAAATAAACGTGTCGTTAAGACTGTCGTCGCTTAAACGTTCAATTAAATCTATCTTATCTATGAAAGATTCCAGAACCAACGGACCGCCGTTGTAATTCTCAAGAATTATTGAAGCACTGAGGCTGACAAAACTTTTCTTTTGCTCTAACGTGGCCATTTCAAAAAGTTGATCAAGACCGAAAAAAATATTAGGTGAAGTACAAATTGGTGGATTTTCGCAAACTGCTAATGAGCTTTTGAATGTTGGCAACCCTATATTTCCTTTTGTGTCAGAAGTCTCTGAGTTTTCAGATTCGTTATCAAAAAATTTTATTTCTAAATCGTCTTTACAAAAAGAAACGATAGCTAAAGGTTCTATTGGAACTTCAATTTGACAATTTAATCGAGAAAAACATTTAATTAATTGGTCTTTGCAACGTGATAACTTTACTTCAGCTTCTTTAAGGTTACACTCTGAATTATGAGCAGATATGTACAACACTATATCGTTGTATGCCGCATTAAGTGAAAGCTTATATTATTTTATTTTATTTGCATTCGTTGACAACGGTAGATTCTGCAAAATCCGTTTGGTTACTTTAAAAACTTTATCGAAATCTGTCATAACAGGTTAACCTTAGGAAAATATGGAATAAACGTAAGAAATCACGAATCGAGACACCCTGTACCAGGTTCAGAGACAAAATGAAATATGTATGGAATTACCAAAGGAAATTTGTGTGGAAATTTGAAGAAAATTTCCACGAAAATAAAAATGAAATATTGATTAAGAGAATGTTTCGGAAGTTTACAGAAATACCGTTTGCAAAAATCATACTATTGGCTATAAGTCACTTTATGAAATACATAGGCCCGGTTTCACCAACGTGACTAAGACTAAAACTAAGTCGCGACTTAAGTTAGCCTAGATTTGCGACTAACTTACTTACGCATATCCCTTTAATTGGAAGGTGGTAAAATAGTGCTTAATTGAAAACGATGGTTTGGTAATGGTTGCATGATTCCAAACAAGCGTTAACGTGCATCTACGCTTACCTCGTTAAAGTCATGCATGGCAAAGTTTCCAACTGGGACGGTGCACAAAGCAAATTAGTAACATTTCTGACGTATGGGTTTCGAATGCCAGCAACACGGACTTAGTCGAGGATAAGTCAGCTGGCAGGCTGACTAAGTTGTGACTTAGTTAAGTTAGATGGTGAAACTGAAAAAGTGAAAATCGTGACTTAGCTAAGTTAAGTCGAGCTGGTGAAACCGGGCCATAACCTCTGATGTTCACATGCAACCAAAACAACTATAGTATTTCCGAATACTCTTTATGTTTATAAACCATCTCATCAATTTAACAAATTTTCCAAAACAAATGTAATATTACGCTATATTAACATTAGTTCTTAGCAAAAGTAGTTATAGTCGATTTTAGGCATAGTTTTAAATTTAGTTTTGATATTAACTTTACCTACATATAGTAATCTAAACAGCGATAAACTCAAAAAATCACAATGTTCAGAACTAGAGAGCTATCTATAGCTTCGAAATTTCGGATTTTTGAGTTAGCTTATTTAAGATCCACATATGTATGTGTGCGATATTATTATTGGGATAGAAATTGATAAAAGTACATATGTAAATAAGATTAAGGAAAGTGCTATAAACTTACCCTTCATTGCATTAATTTCCGATTGTAGACTTTCTGTTGCTGCATTCTTTTCTAAAACAATATTTTTCAGCTCTTCTATTTTTCCTCTTAGTTCCAATATTGTCTCTGAAATTTTTAAATTAATGTATGTGTTTTTGAAATTAGTATGTATAGCTCAACTACTGAGTGGAAGACCACTCCATTTCAAAATATTTTTCAAAAACGCCCTATCTCAGAATGTTTTTCAATAACACCCTATTCCAACTTTGTTTCAAAAACACCCTATCTCGCCTTTATGTTAATTCAATATTCATTGAGATGTGATGTTTTTTAATCTTATTCTGATATTATATTGAGATTACTATTCAACTTTTAAATGATTTTTGTATTAGTACTTACCACTTAAATTACGAATTTCAGTCTGCCGCTTCTTTGTCTCAGCCATTTTTGTTTATTAATTTATTGTTAAGATTCTTCTATCGCTTCTCCTTTTAAATTTTTGACTTATGCCAAATTCAAAATTTTACTTTTGATCCTTTCAAAAATAAATAATAGGAAATAGGAATAGCTTTTTTCAGATTAAGCTACATATGTGCAAGGGGCAGTAAAACTGTACTCTCCTTGTAAGGTAAAGAAATTAGTTTGTGAGAAATTTCGCTCAAATCGTACAATTTCTCCAAGCTCAGCTGATTAGAACCAACAATACCAATTCCGAGATCCAAGGAATTAAGAGGTGTTGTAAAAAAGTTTTCTGGATTTAAAAACGCTTTTGCCGCAAAAATATTGTCATCAACAAATTTTGTTATTACTAAAAAGGTAAAACACATAGTCGAACAGAAATTATCGGGAAAGTTTGTAGAAAAATATGAATTTGATTCACTTCTATACGATTTTATCACCCCTTTGGAGTCCTTTTTAAGCCCAAAATTTCTCACAGCTTTCGAAATTGGCCGCGAATTGAACCTGTTGAAAATTTGTTGAGGAATAAACTGAGATTTCTTAATGCTTTTCTTTATTACCTGCAAATAACTTTCAAAACTGTATGAAGAAAATGTGTCGAGAGGACCAAAATTAGTAACACAATCAGCTAAATGTAACAAGCTATGTACATTAAAAGAGACGCTTGTGTCTCCATAATAGTTTGAAAATCTCTCAACAAAATATTTCAATTTATTATTCGCCGTTTCAATGTTTACAGACACATTTTTTGGATTTAAGAGAAGCCTATAAGCACATTTAAGATGTAAAAAGTGATTGTATATATCTTCTGGTAAAATGTCTTTGAAAACAATACACCCCGTATATAAAATAAACTGCCTAAATTCTAAAGCCTTCCATCGTGGCAATTCCTGAAATCCCCTTGGCTTTCGCACGAAATCCTTTGGAATGTAAGGTGCTAAGGACGACAGAAAGGATGAAAGCTCAATGCGTTTTTGCGAACTGAATCTAACTGAGGTTTTGCCATTCAAAATTAAGCCAATCACTTTCTTAACCACCCCAAGGTCAATAAGATGCATGACATCCAAAGGGAATTGCGTGACCATTTTGATATTTATTTCCTCAAGGCAAGCACCCTATCTTTATAAAAAGCTAAATGAAAATCTTTATCTGACCTATTTGCGAATTCATAGTCAGTCCTTTGGGCTCCAGCGAATGAACGAAAAACTGTAGTATTTGAGACTCGTTGGCCGACTTGCGTGCATTTGGAACACCCAGCAAACGATGTGTGTCCTTTTACACCATAAATGTAAGATCTAGCGGGTGTATCGCAAATAATGGCCCGTATAGAGATCTTTATTAGCTTGTTGTTACACGTAAAATCATAAAGTGCAAAAAATTTGATTTCTTCTACAAAGTCGTGAAGATAAACATCAATAATATGAGGCTTCTTCACCCCAACGTAACTTCCAATTAGAAAAACAGGATTTGGAAACACGACCCAATATAGGCCATAGACAGATTGATGAGCTCTTAAATAAGGGCAGCCCATCTATCCCTATATCAATCTCTAGTACTTCTAAGTTTTCCTCAGTAATTTCACACACAAGTTTTTCTAGCTGATTTTTTAGTCCTATGTGGACATATTGCCCTGGAGGCACCTTGCGAGTTACACAGTTTGCTGTTGAGCCTATTAGAGTTGGAACACTTAAAGGCACATCCAGATTTTCATTTTTCATTATTTTTAGAAGACTCCCAACACATCGTACAGAGGGAAACAATTCTAAAAACCAGTATCTTAGCTTTTTCCTTAGTGGCGCCACTCCCAAGTCAACATTTTCTGTATTTATTTCTAAATTATTTTCCACAGATTCACTATCACTTCCATGAACCACTACGTTGTCAATACATTGTTGCAATGACGCAGTATTGTCCCCATTATTTTCACTTTGTATATCCCTTGCACTATTAATTTCACTAAATTTAAGGTCTATTTCCTTCTTTTTTATGTTTGTTAAACGTTTTAATTGTCTTTTGCTGAGCATTTTAATTTTATTTTATTAAATCACTTTTTTAGTTATTCACTCACTGTTTTACTTATAAATGACGCGTCACGCACTGACCACAATTTCAAACTAACTAAATTGAACAATTCCAAGCATGATTTTTGTCGAATGGAAATTTACACAGAAGGTAACGGGATTTTTTCTTATTTTTCTTTACCCGTAATTGATCGAAGAAGCAAAGGCAAATTAAAGAGTTGCAAATTTGAACGTACTTCGTCTTTGCATTCTTTTATGCATTACTAAGAATGGGTAAAAGAAGCGAATTTACTTTAAACCATTTTAAGCAATGCCTTCTGGCATACATTATCTTAGAGCTGATTAGCTATTCTTTGCTGAATTACCGGCAACGGGTTAAAGAAGTGAAATTATTTTTATTCATTTAAATCAATGCATTGTGTAATACATTACCCTCACACCCGGTTTTACTGCATTACCCGTATTGTGATAAAGAAGTGAAATTATATTGAAGGCATTACAAGGCAACGCCTTTTTGAAGAGATTACACTCAGAAGCCATTACCGATTTTTTGCTGGGTATCGCTGATGCATATGGTGAATCACTAGGTCTTATGATTCCATCTCGACAAAGTTCATCAATAATAGTTTGAACCTGATTTCTCTCAGAATAGGAAAGTTTACGCGGCGCACAATGAAAGGGGACATCAGTCGTCAAATGTTTCTTCATTTGGTATTTATAAGGTTCTCGTCTCATATCAGGGTTGAGATACGAATTCTCAATAAGCTCTTCTAACTCTTTTTGCTGGTATTTCATTAATTCAGGATCTAACGTATGGTGAATGAAATCCGAGCATATTTTGTGAAAGCAAACACAAAATAACAGTAAATTTCCAAAAATATCTTCCAATGCAAAAATCTAACGGCATATCTACTGCATGTGGTCGCATAGTTTTTTTTTCGATGTGCATGCATTTAATTGTCAAAAAGTCGTTAAACGAGTTACAACGCCCCGAATTAGTTTGGAAATTTTGTGAAAATAATCCTGATGAAAGAAAAAGTGCAATTTTTCACCATTTTAAAAACATGGGATTTAAAAAATCTTCCATTTATAAATATATTCAACTATTCAGAGATAAGAAAAAAATAGCGCGAAAAAAAGGTTCTGGAAAAAAATGTGTTTACAAGATAGCAAATTTCGTGAAAAGTTGAAGGCAGGTACAGTGGGTCGAAAAGCAAAATCGTATCGTCAGCTGGGACGAAAATACAACATTGATAAAAATACTATTAAAAACTATTTAGAAGGCATGAAAATACAAATAAAAAAAAGAATTACGAAACCAGCTACTACGGAAAAGCAGGAAAAAATAATTAAATCTAGGTTGCGTATACTTTCCGAAAAATATTTTGCCACGTCTTCGACTTACAAATGTGTTATGGATGACGAGAGCTATTCAGCAATCAGGGGCGGATCCAGGAAAATTTTTCGGGGGGGTCCAGATTTGAAATCTTCAATACAACATTCACAAGAAAAGTTGGAAGATAATAATCGGAGGTATGAATAACAAAAACTCACTCATACATATATGTATACTTACACAGCACAATCTTATAAATAACAAGTAAGGAAGTCTAAGTTCGGGTGAACCGAACATTAAATACCCAGCGTTAGTTTTCAGAAAAAGGGGGCGTAGTTTTCATCCGATTTCGCCCATTTTAAAAACCAATCTATTCCGAGCCTAAACAATAGCGAATTTGGTGGGCGTGGCCACGCTCCTTGCTTATAAAGCTTTAACCGCTTACATGAGCCAAAAGTACTGAATCGATCTTTACAAGGGTTATACCATGTCCTATATATAACTTTGGAAAAGAAGGCGTGCCATGCCCATAACTTTTAACGTATTTTGTGAAATTTTTTGATATACGGATATATGTGTCCATTAATCAATATTTACCTAATTTTAAAAAAGTGGGTGGTGGCACGCCCACGGATTTTATTATGTTGTTTGTCCCTATTTGAAGATCAGTTTTCATTGCAGATCTTTATGATACTTTCACAGTGGCTTGTTAATAGCGAAATGTTGATATTTTGTTTATTTACTTGTGGGCGGTGCCACGCCCATTTTATAAAATATTACCAAAAAACCTTTAAACATCACTAATAACATCATCAGGTGAATGAGTGTACTAAATTTTAGCATTATATCTTTATCAGTTAAACAGATATTGCATATTCCGGTTTCCTTACTCTCGTTTAGAGAACTTTAGTCCAAAAATGGGCGTGGTCGTTCACCGATTTTTCTTATTTTCTGTGGTAGTACTCTACATAAACATAACATGCCTGGTACCTAGTTTCGTAAACCTATCTCACACCTTTCTGAAGTTATTAGCAGTCGAATTTGAAAATTGCCTGACTCATAAGTGGGCGGTGCCACGCCCACTTTCCAAAATTTTGCAAAAATTATGTTAAGAATATAAAAATTTATGTATGTACCAAATTTAATTATTGTAGCGGTATCAGTTAATTAGATATGGACTTTTAAATATTTCCACCTCCTTTCAATATAACTTTTATAAAAAAGTAGGCGTGGTCGCCAAGCGATTTCGTTTATTTTCTATATCTGAATTTAACACAACAATAGTATGCCCTCTACAAAATTTCGTTATAAATACTAGCATAAACTGTTCTCAAGTTATTAAGAGTCAAAATTTTAAAATTTCTTGAAATATATGTGGGCGGTGCCACGCCCCTTTTAAAAAAATTTTATAAAATCCGCCTTAGAACATATAAATCAATACATATTGCAAATTTTATCATTGTAGCTGCTTCTGATATGGAATTAACCCGTTTTATACGTTTTTCGAAATTTTCGATATCGAAAAAGGGGGCGTGGTTAGTTGGCCAGAAAGTAACCTGTATGCAAAATTTTATGCAAATATCTCAATTTTTACTCAAGTTATCGTGTACACGGACGGACAGACGGACGGACATGCCTTAACCAATTCCTCTTTTCAACCTAAGAACTTTCATATATGGAACCCCATATCTAACTCGATTATTTTGCGCCGTTACATAGTACCGTTATGTGGACAAAATTAATATACCCTTGTACTAGTACTAGTACGCTGGGTATAAAAATGAATGTGTCTGTGTGTCCTGTATAGGCGTCCAAAGTACTCAACCGATTTTTATGAAATTTTCACAGTATATTCTTGGGATCATGGGTTAAGGCATAGGCTATATTAATTTTTGGAAAAGTGGGCGGTGCCACGCCCCCAGGCTATATAAAACTACAATTCTTCATAACTCTGAACATATTTGGTCCAAATTAATGATTTTTGGATATGTGTGTCCTTTGGTTAAGATTTATGTAATTTTGGAAAAGTGGGCGGTGCCACGCCCACATTTTTTGTGTTTTGTTTGTACTACAATAATGTCCAAAGTTTTTGGTGGATCTCTTTTAAACTTTCCAGATTGGTTCAGAAAATTGTTTTGTACCATTCAGGCTATATAAATTTTTGGAAAAGTAGGCGGCACCACGCTCCAGGCTATATAAAATTTAAATTCTTCATAACTCTGAACATATTTGGTCTAAATTAATGATTTTTGGATATGTGTGTCCTTTGGTCAAGATTTATGTAATTTTGGAAAAGTGGGCGGTGCCACGCCCACATATTTTGTGTTTTGTTTGTACTTCAATAATGTCCAAAGTTTATGGTCGATCTCTTCTAAACTTTACTATTATAAGATTTCCATAAAATCATAATAGTGGCGTTATGTGGTAGGTATAGGATATAATTAAGTAAATACTAACTATACATCTGCTCAGCAGCGCATAATGGTTTTTTCATACCCATTGAGTTCAAAAGATCCGTTTTTTGAGTTGGACATCCAAAAAATTTAGTTGTTTATACCAAAGAAGTTAAATCCAGAAATATTGTATATCTTGCACTGCAATAAATGGAATGTTAAAAATTAATAGAAAAATATTTGAAAATGTTTTTCTAGGGAAGTCACTGGTCAGGGAGAACAGGCCGGGCCTGCTAGTTATTATATATTTGCAATGTATTCTTAAATTTTCGAATGACAGACGATATGGAGATACATACATATAACGCTACGGACTTAGTGCCATTGCTATACTTCTCTCATTATAATATTTAATTGTTGAGTAAAGATGTTCATTTCTATAAGCGATGACGAGATAATGCCAGATCAATTTACATACATTACCTATAGAGTAATATCAATTCTCCTTCCTTTTCTTGCCAGAATATCCAGTATCTGTTCATGAGTAACTTCGATATCTCTGTGAATATTCAACAATGCCAATCCATTCAAACGTTCTTTTCCAGTTTTATTTCGCTAATAGGTTTTTGCTCTCCGTTTGGAGCAGAGAACACCACAATACCTCTATGAGAAACTAAGACTAACTCGATCAAGTAGACTACGATGTCTGATTATTCCAAAATACTCCTACCTGACTACATCTCGGATGTTTTTCGTCAATGCTGTGAGGCTCTGGAACGCTATTCCAGAAACTGTCAAGGGTGGGTTGAATGGGACTAATTATGGAGTGGTAATACATAATTACTTTAATTCTCTTTCTTGAATGTGATTGTAACGCGATTGGTTTTCATTTCTGATCTCTGCATCTTTCCTCCCTTCATTTATCTTTTATCTTTCACTTTAGTTTACTTTATCTTCTTAAATCTTATTTAAATATGTTAAGGATTAAAGTTATAGTCTTATCATCCCACTCTTTGTAATTAAGTTTTACCTATGTGAAATACGGTGCAGTGAAATAACGCCCGGGGAAATAACGCCCGTGGGCGTTATTTGCCTTTTGAAAAGGAAATAAAGCCCGCGGGCGTTAGTTCCCCTGGCGTTATTTCACTGCCCCGCCCGATCCATGTTTTTTCTGTGCAGAACACCTTTCCGCGTAGGCGGCCTTCGGCCGCGCTTCAAAAAATAACCCTGGGCTACGCCATTCCAACTCCGGGTGTGTGCCATAGCCGTGGCTACCGCCACGGTGATGTCCTTCCTAAACATAGTTATAATTTGCAAACTGAAAATGTTAGCTTTGCTGTGCCCATAACTTGCTCCGGCGCTGTAAAATTATTTTTCAAAATGGAAATTAGGCCCGCGGGCGTTATTTCCCTTTCAAAAAGGAAATAACGCCCGCGGGCGTTATTTCTTTTTGTCGACGGGCGCTATTTCATTTTAGAAAAGAAATAATGCCCGCGGGCGCTATTTCCTTTCAGAAAAGAAATAATGCCCGCGGGCGTTATTTCCTTTTAGAAAAGAAACAAAGCCCGCGGGCCTTATTTCCTTTTTTCGGCGGGCGTTATTTCCCCGGGCGTTATTTCACTGCCCCGTGAAATACCACCATTTGATGTATATAAAAGACGTAGTAGTCTTCAAGATACAAATGTTATTGAATAAATTGAAATTGAAATTGAAAGTAGAGAATGATCGTTCGCTTGAAGCTCCCGTAACTGGCAGTGTAGCACCTATAGTGAGAAAGCTATGTACATATGTATTTCTCTGTAGAACTGTATATCACAAACGTTCAGAGCTTCAATAAAGGTTTTCGGCCGGTTTTCTGCAGATACGTTCGAACAGAATCTGTAATAAGTAAATGGTCATCGATTTCGGGGGGGGTCCGGACCCCCTGGACCCCTCATCTGAATCCGTCCCTGTCAGCAATAGTAGTATTCGTCGGGGTGTACTTGGCGATGGCGCCGCTAGACATAGCGGTGTTGTCGGCGGTAGCACTATTGATGGCGAGACCTCTTAAGTTTGTGGCGGCAGTGACGTCGTTAGCGGCAGTGATGTCAGTATTAATAAAGGTGGCATTGTTGGTGGAAATAGTATTGCTTATGGCAGTGATAATATTGATTGCAGCAGTAGCTACGGTAGAGCTAATATTAGTTGAGGCGGTAACAGCGGCAGAGCTAATATTGATTGCGGAAGTAACGGCGGCAGAAATATTATTGCTTACGGCAGTAACGACGCGTCGGAAGAGGTAATATTAGTTGCGGCAGTGACATTTGCGGATGTGATTATGGCTTCGGTAGTGGCTTCTGTAAAAGCCGGAGAATTATCGGCAACCTTGGCAACTTCCATGCCAGCAATTAAAGAAGTGGCGTCGTTATTGGTGATTCCCCCATCGGAAGGCATAACATGTACAGGTGCTCCTGATGATGGCAAAGCCCTATTGTTGGTGTCGCCCACCACTTCGTTCAAGAGTTTTCTAAGCTGTTGTAGCGTAGCCGACGGTGAAAAACGCTTCTTCTTCTTTTCTTAATTTTTGATTGTATCTTCCTTATCTCTAAGTACATGAATCATGGTTGCATTTATCTTTTCATAATCTTAGTATAATAACATGCTTACAAAGGGCATATCTAAACTTATATGGTCACCAATAATCACATATTATTTCTGTAAGGTCTTTTTGTGTTTGCTCCTAATTTTCTGCTCTCATTTCGAACCAATATTAATAGTAAGGTATCGTTTCAAAGGTGTGGGTTACCTCTACATGCGAAACCATATATTAATTAGCGGATTGCTTTTGTTTAAGCATATTTCATAAAAATTAATTTGTTTAAATAAACCATTGTGAATGTACAAAAAAATCAATTTGTACTGCAACGCCATTGTGAATCAGAGACTTTATCTACTGGGTTGTAGATGTCGCTGATGGTAGTGGTGAACATAGGATTTAATAAGTTATACTAATTTAAGGTGGTTTAAGGTGGTCGGTTGGCGAAAATCCTCAGACTGAACCCTCCAAGAGGGTGGCTTCTGGTAATGGATACCACAGTTGTTCCGGACAGGGTGGTACTTAGTATTCTCCTGTAAGGAAGGTATCCAGCTAAGGTCAGCAATCACAGCCTTACGTCTTAGCTCCTTCAATAGCTCTGTCGCATTGATGTGATTCCTGACCATAGTCGCGAGGTAAGTGGGCTGGATCAAGGTGTTATGCGTCAATGTGCCGAGGATCAGCCTGGCTGGGGGCCCCTTTTTAAATAGCCCAGTCTCTAACGGAGCCCTCTGGGATCATGGCCAGTCCCAGTTGTAAGCTTTGGCCTTACCCCGAGTATCGCGGATCTCTGCTCGGGGTGGACGACCCTTTTCTCATGGGATTTCAATTAAGAATTTTAACAACAAATTATCTAAAGCTAACAAAAAACAGTAGGAGGCCGACACTCCAACAAGGTCGGAGGGGAAAGCCCCTACGGGTAACGGTGCTCGTGCGATGCTGGGTGCCTCGACCAGTCGCGCAGCTGCAGTCAGGGAGCAAGCACGCAGCCTCCAGGCGATGTCGGAATCTGCGTTGAAGGTAGCAACTGCGGGTGAGGGTGGGGTCACTAAGGGAGTTGAGGCTGCCGGCGGAGGCGTAACCAGTAAGCGGATCGATACAGTCGCGCAGCTGCAGTCAGGGAGCAAGCACGCAGCCTCCAGGCGATGTCGGAATCTGCGTTGAAGGTAGCAACTGCGGGTGAGGGTGGGGTCACTAAGAGAGTTGAGGCTGCCGGCGGAGGCGTAACCAGTAAGCGGATCGATACTGCGGTTAACGTCGAGGCCAGCGCGCTCGCTCCGAAGAGTCGCTTTCCCACACCCACGGCGTTTAGCAAGGCCAGCGATAGGCCGAAGGTAGGTAGTGTGCGGTCTAGGCATAGGCGCACTGCTATCAGGATACTGAGGAGATTCTGGCACACGCCAAATCTACTCACCACGGTGTTGCCTGAGGATGTGGCAGAACTGAGGGCCGAGCTAGAGTGGGTTAGAGAGGTTGAGCCGGACTTCGACGGTAGTTGTCAGGCAGAGGAAAGAGGGACCGAGAAACGCAACAGGTCCATGGAGGCTGGGTCGAGCGCCTCTAATCCTTAAAGGGCTGGAGTCCTAGGCCTAACGTTTGCAGAAGTTGCTAAAGGTAGCATACTTCTGGGGGTCTTTGACGCGAACCCCGAGGGGGAGAGGCGCTTCCGGTCTAACTGGGGCTGGGTGCGGGCAGAGATGGCTACCCACTGGGTCAGCGCCTTGGCCGAATTTCCTGGTCCCATCCCCTCCTGGAAAGAAGTGGGGTGATTTCAGGGTTCGGTGGAGGTGGTGGCCTGTGGGGATTCGAGGTGGGCTGCCATGTACAAAAGGGCAGTGGGTATGATGGAGGCGGTCTACCCTGGTGCGATCATCAGGGCGTTGGATCTGAGTGAGATCCCATGCAGACCTAGGGCAAGGGTTTGGATACCGGAAAAACCAGTGGAGCCAGAGAAGGTCCTTGAAGTTTTCAGGGCCTTCATCCCGATGAACCCACGGATACTAAAGAATTAGATGACATGGTGGACAAGTTCACCAAGGCATGTCAAGTGGCTTTAGATAAAGCCTGTCCCATTATAAAGGATAGGGGTAAGCAAAAACCACCCTGGTGGAACCCAGAGCTAGATAGGAAGCTATGCAGACAGGTTTTTAATAGTGCTAAAGCCTCTGAGGAAGCCCTCAAAATGGGAAGCGTATAAGGTGCACCTGAGGAAATACAAAGGGGAACTCAAGAAAGCTAAAAGAACCTCCTGGAGGGATTTTTGTAGTGGGATAGAATCTGCATCAGAGGGTTCTAGGTTACGGAAGATCCTATCTAAATCACCTCGCAGCGAACCGGGGTGTTTGAAAAGGCCGGATGGGTCATGGACTTACACTGGGGAAGAAACATTGCAACTCCTCCTTGGTACCCATTTTCCAGATGCGGAAAACAAGTATAGGTACCTTATAGATGCGGGTCAGGGAGTATTTGACCCAGGGCAGTACCTCACTAGGGAAAGAATTATATGGGTCATCGGTTCATTTAAGCCGTTCAAAGCATCGGGGCTAGACGGAATAGCACCCATATGGCTTCAGCAATCCACGGAGCAGGTTATTCCGTGGCTACAGGCCATATATTTTGTTATATTCCCAACTCTTGGAAAAGCTCTAGGGTAATCTTTGTACCTAAGGCGGGTAAAATATCTCACTTTGGCCCAAAAGATTTTAGACCGATTAGTCTGGCGTCCTTCCAACTCAAAGTTTTTTAGCGTATCATGGAACTGCACTTCAGAGAGAAACTAGATAGTAAAATCGTAGCATCGCAGCATGCATATATGAAAGGTAGATCCTCAGACACAGCGTTACATGAAATTGTCACACATATAGAAAAATCCTTAGCAAATAAAGAATTTACATTAATAGCCTTCCTGGATATTGAGGGGGCGTTTAACAACGTCACGACGGAGGCAATCACGGTAGCTCTGACGGTCTTGGGTATTGAACCTCGGCTGGTGTCTCTTGTACACCAAATGCTGACGAGCGGGAGGGTGCAAGCGGAGCTAGCCGGGGTATCACTAGAGAAGGTCGTCAACAGAGGCACGCCGCAAGGTGGGATCCTCTCCCCTCTCCTATGGGTTGCCATAGTCAACGGACTTCTCGAAACCCTAGGGAGAGAGGGGGGACTAAGGTCATAGCGTATGCGGACGACCTTGCGGTGGTCGTGAGTGGTAAATACCCACAAACTCTTTGTGACATTATGCAGAGAAACCTAAGGTTGGTGGAAAGGTCTAGGTGTTAACCCGAGCAAAACAGAGCTGGTCCTGTTCACTAGGAAATACAAAATTCCGACGCTGCAGTTACCTGTATTAGGTAACACTGCCCTCAAACTTGGCGACTCCGCTAAGTACCGGGGTATTATAATAGATAAAAAGCTTTCTTGGAAAGAAAACATCCAGGAGCGTGCTAGAAAGGCATTGGTGGCCTTATACTCCTGTAGGGGTGCCGTAGGGCAAAAGTGGGGACTGACTCCTAAAGTTACACTCTGGCTCTATACCACTGTGGTTAGACCGATTCTTTTGTATGGGGTGCTAGTCTGGTGGTTGGGGCTGGAGAAAAATTCCAATAATATCTTAATGCAGAGAAGCGCGCTCATATGTGTCAGTGGGGCGCTACGTACAACAGCAGCGGATACGCTGAATGCAATCCAAAATATTTTACCGATTGATTTAAGTGGTAAACTAGCTGCGGCCAGTACCGCAATGCGACTTAGGAATTTACCTGGATGGGGCTCCCCTGGTATAGGTCACTCATCCATCCTTAACAATCTGCCCGTGCACAGCTCTGATTACTGTACACCGAAGTACTGTTTTGGGAATAAATTCTTCATCACGATTCCGGAGAGGGAATACTGGAACATCGGACCGTCCCTGGACGACGGCTCTATCCACATTTACACAGATGGTTCAAAACTTGATGACAAAGTGGGAGGAGGGGTGTACGCTCCTCAGTTGGACCTCAGTCTTAGTTTTAGACTGCCTGACTACTGTAGTGTCCTTAAGGCGGAAGTGGCGCGATACAGGAAGCTGTAGAGCATCTGAAGAAAGTGGACATCAGCGACGGGGATGTCCACATCTTCTCTGATAGTCAAGCAGCTCTTAAGGCGCTGGGGGCAAGTACATACAATTCCAGGACTGTGGAGGGCTGCCGCAAATCTCTCAACGAGATGGCTGAGCAACTCTCGATTCACCTGGTATGGGTGCCGGGTCACAGGGACATACCGGGAAATGAGATGGCAGACGGGCTGGCTAGAGGGGGCACATCCGCTCCACTTTCACAGTTCTGGAAGGGTTTAGGTATGCCGCTCGCTACTAGTAAGCTCTTAATGAGGCATAAATTCCTCCAAGATACAAGTGACAGGTGGGATAAGATAGGTACCTGCTGTCATGATAAGTTGATATGGCCGCAGATCAGTGCGAGCAGGTCGGTAGACCTGATAAAACTGAGAAGAGAAGAGCTCTCTACTTATGGGACTCCTAACGGGACATATAGGTCTAGGTCGTCATGCAGAAAGACTGGGCATCCCCTTTAATGACTTCTGCAGAAGCTGCAGAGATGAGGTGGAGCCTGAAATGGTGAGGCATCTCCTATGTGAATGCCCTGCGCTGTGGGGAAGTAGGTTAAAATATCTGGGGTCGGGCTTTCTCCAGCATCCCGGAGGATTAACCACAATTAAGTCTAAGGACATTCTGCGCTTCGCAAAATCCACAAAATGGTTCGAGTAGGGGGTCTTTTTAACATATATGTGGTATCACAACGGGACCTCCGGGGCCTGTGTGCGCTAGCTCCCTTACCAGCAGCCACTGCAACCTACCTACCTTAAGGTGGTCGATTTTCGACCACGGGATATACTAGTCTTTCTTAAGCCTGCTAAAATTTAAGCTTATGTGTGTGTATTAAATAAACATTTATTGATCGTTTTTATAACCGTCAATTATATTCCCCTGCTTTTTTACAATAAGGCTTAAATGTCTAGTTTGCTGCAAATTCCAATATAAGTTAATTCGGATCTAAAAAATAAATTTAACTATTGTCATAGCAGTATATGCGAAATTATTGCATTACCTCTCAGGTTTTATTAAAGATACTTAATCAAAACATCAATAAAATACTAATTATATTAGTAGTTATATAAAATGTTTTCTATCATATTCAAATGAATGTCATATATGTATATCGTATTCTGCAACTTTTATATACCATGTATATTCTCCTTATATTACCTACATATTACCCATATTACAATATATTAGGGATTTACCAGAAGGGAGTTTAACGGCCACGAATCGTAACCGGATTTCTTAAATTTGGCTTTCTGTCAGAATAACATGAAAGTATGCTACCGTTTGACACTAGTCCATTTAAATGCTCGACATCTATGTTCCATCGTTAGATGGTGTCGTCATCTCAAGTTGAACATAAACACTAGAGTGAATTAAAAAAACTCCTAGTTATTTAGTTCTTACCCCGTCAAAAGTTAGTAATAAATAAGAAAACAAATACTGTAACTTAAAAATAAAATTAATTTCCCATAGTTTTATAAATGTTTTTTAAAAAAGCTTTACATATTCTTAAAGTTGCAGGTTTAGCTTTCCACACCAAAACTTGTTCTTCTAATATGGCTTCAAAATGTGGCGCGGCACCGATAGTTAATTTAGAAACCGTGCTAAATTTGGTAGTATTGTTTATCACTGCATACGTAGTTGCAGAAAACAACTGCCAATACTACTGCCGCTGTAGCTGAAATTGTAAATTCACCATAATGAATCAAGCATACCACTTTTACACATATTAGAAGCTCTAGTAATTTGTTCTGTATCTATATTGTACTTAAACGACATATTTAAAAGGCTATTCTCAGTCATTTGTATATTTATTTCAGTTGCAAGATCTTGATCCTGATGTCAGCAAGCGGAAGTTTCTTCTCCACCTAAAATAAGTGCCACACTTTCCAGTTTATGTGATATATGCATCTTTTTGCAGTTAGTATCGGTGTTCAAAGCATGTATTATCTGCAAAATGAAAAAGATAGAATGAAAATCAGCGAAATCAGAAAACGGATATCTTAAGAATACTAAGGGGGGTGTGAGTTGGCCACATACTATTTTGGAAAAGTGAGCGGTGCCACCCTCAGGCTATATAAAATTTCAATTCTTCATAACTCTGAACATATTTGATATAAATTAACAAGTTTTGGGTAGGTGTATCCTTTGGTCAAGATTTTTATAATTTTGGAAAAGCGGGTGGTGTCACGCCCACATTTTTTGTGTTTTGCTTGTACTTCCATAATGTCCAAAGTTTATGGGCGATCTCTCTTAAACTTTCCAGATTGGTTCAGAAGGTTGTTGTGTACGGTTTAGGCTATATGGATTTTTGGAAAAGTGGGCGGTGCCAAGCCCCAGGCTATACAAAATTTTGGCTGCGAAAAACCACGACTTCAACGCAATCAACAGCTTGATAAAAGGGCATATTTCTGGCCAGTGTACGACACACAAATCGGTGGACACTGTTGTGAATTCAGATGAGGCTGTTAACTACCCAATTGAATTTCTGAATTCACTAGATCTTCCTCTGATGCCACCACACATATTGTTGCTGAAAACAGATTCACCTATAATTCTTCTACGAAATATAAATCCACCACAATTGTGCAATGGAACGAGGTTGCTGTAAAAATGTTGATGCCCAATGTAATTGAAGCGACTATTCTCAACGGAAAATCGAGAGGAGAAGAAATTCTGATTTCGAGAATCCCAATTGTTTTCATTGATTACCCATTTGAATTTAAAAGTTTACAGTTTCCCGCTCGCCTAGCGTATTCAATGACTTTAAATAAAGCACAAGGACAATCGCTTAAGGTTTGTGGATTAAACCTCGAAAATCCATGTTTCTCACATGGTCAGCTATGTATATGTCGCATGTTCATGAGTCGGGCATCCAAAAAATGTATTTGTTTATACCAAAGACTGGAAAACCAGAAATATTGTATATCCTAAAGCACTGCAATAAATTGAATGTTAAAAATTAATAGAAAAATATTTGAAAATTTGCTTATAGGGAAGTCACTTGCCAGGCAGAACAACGTCTGCCGGGTCTGCTAGTAACTGAATAAAAATAAAGTTTTATCGTTTTTCAACCGCTTATTGAATTAAAATAACATGTTATTCATCACTTTGTTATTTTTGAATAAGAAATAACCAGTCACACATCACTCAAAATTTTAAAAATTAAAAATAATTTTTTATTTTTTATTTGAATAGTTTTTTATTCAAAGTGGCCCAACCCTGGGTTGATCTACGGATATTATGCCTCTCCTTACCCGTCTTCTTCCTTCTAACGGAAGGAGGGGTGACATTACCTAGAATGTTGAACTGGTCATGCCAAATCGCTACCACGAAGTGTTTTTGTGGTTAAAACAGTAACAACATCAGATTAAATGGACTCAGCTATGTGCATTTTCAACCACATTAGTGTTTATCGTAAGAGAACTTTTAGCTCATAGTACCACTGGAAGTCGTGTGGGAATTTTCTTTAACAATTTAAATATATGTACACAATTTTGGAAATCAGTAGGAATTCTGAATGTATTCCATTAACTATAACGAACGGTAAGGCTAAGAAGTAATTTCCAAATACTTATACTAGAACACATAAGAGTAAATTCATTGTTGAGCTATCATTTAAACCGTAAGCAGTTTACATAGTTCCTTCGCTGTTGCTCTAAAATGACCAAAATACACAGAGCACACAATATTCCAATTTAATAATAGAATATAAGTCGCTTCATAAAATGGAAACAATTCAGAGATAGAAAATCATCGAAAATAGTTTATATTTTTTTCACCAGCTGGTCATTTAAGCTGACAGACAACAGCGCATCTTCGAAAGATCGGCCAAAAAAAATCGACCATAACTCTTGCGTTAAATATTTTTAATTAAAAAAAAATTTTGTAATTTTGATGTTCGTGCCCTTATAATAATAACTAATACCATATTATTATCCCCGAATTTCAAATTACGTAATATCAAATACAGTGCTAAATTAAATACATCATTCCTTTGGGGTATAATTTGATATAAAACCCAAACACAGTGAGCTTAATCGGAAATTTTAGTCAACATAAAAAATTAATAAATTTTCGAGCCAAAGCCAAACAAAGCGGTATTCTAAATTATATAAGGAAAATCCCATAAATTATCCCTAAAATACCACTCTGTGATTATACCGCCACACACGTACATACATATAGCGCATATGCAATAAGCACACGGCGAAGATATATCTGAATATGATCCTTTGCAAATAAAGCAGCAGTATCGCCAAAAAATTCCCAAAATTGCCACCGGTAAATTAAGGAGATACCTTTTCAAAATGACTACTGTAGCTAAAAATAAATTCATATCCGAAACGTCTGCTTTTAAAAAGTCCTGTCACTCCTTCTATGTGCTATGTAGAGAACATATACCACCAGATTCTCTTACACCTCGATGACCAAGACTACCAACTGATAATATTCCGAACTCCTAAGAACAGTCCAAAAAAGAGCTTCAAGTTAAAAATGATCGCCTCAATGTTAAAGTCCAAAACCTACGTTGACATTTGAAAAACGCAAACGTCAAGCTGTGTGGTTGTGTTTCTATTTTGCTTGTGATTTTATATAAAAAATTAAAGCATATCTTTGATTTTTGAATATTTGAAGTTAAAATTAAAGTTAAAGAGTTAAATACTTAATGTGCTTCCATACTTGATGTGAAAAGTGTTAATTTTTGAAAACTGAATAGTTATTAAAACTTTATACTATTGAATTTGTGTTTGGCGAGATTTCTTGCAAATTTTCACACTTCTTTTTCGCTACAGCTGTTTGCGTGGTGTGTTAATCGTCAAATACAGTGTGTTTAAAACGGTTCGCCCAGTACATTGAAATTCAAACTGCCAGGGCTGTTTTCATTCCTTTTACCTGTTAAATTTTATCAGTTTATAATTTTTATAAATTTACATAATTATTGATACTATAATGTCGTAGCATGTTGGCAGCGTGGTGAACTTGTCCACGCCAAGTGCACTAACTTAACTGATAGAATAGCAGATCTCCTTAATGATGGAAAAGGCCTGCGCTAGTCTAGTTCCAAATGTAGTTCCACAAAAGTTGAGACTTTTCAAAGCATTCGACAGTCTCAATCAATCACCTCATTTGGAATGTTCTGCCAATTGTGATGGCAAGCGCAGGCGTACGCCTGACATGCCTGCTGCATTATTAGGGCCGAACTTGCCCTCGAACGAATCCACAATGCCTACCCCTACTGTTCCGGCTACGTCCAAGAACCCTCATAAGACATCCGCTAAGAAAAATCCTATCCTCTTGCTATTGCCATGGAGTCTAAACCAATTGTTAGGAAGCTGGTTTCAAAAAGTCGATTTTTGTGTCTAGCTTCCATCCTGACACTACCGAGGAAGATTTGATATACCATAATTCATGTAAAGTAAAAGATCCCAACTTAACCGTTAAAAACTTTAACTTCACTTATCAGAGAAGTATGTCTTCATTTAGAATTGATGCCTCTGGAAAAGATTTTGATGCTCTTTTGGGCCTCCCGGTGCTTTTGTGCGGGAGTTTGAACACATACCAACTAGAAATGTTCAAAATGTAGCGACAATTTCTTGTAATAATAAATACCAAATTAACTAATCTCTATTTAAAATCTTTCTATTGTAACTATAACGTAATTGCTTTACCGAAACTTGGCTAAAGCCTCACGTAATCAATTGTGAAATGAGCGTTTAAATAGAATCGGGGGTGGAGTTCTACTTGTCGTTCATTCCTCCATACCACAGTTTATACAGTAGTAAAACTCTGTACCAATCAGCTGATTATATTCACCGCCAGGCTGTACACGGGGTGGCAGTCAACGCTTTTTTAGCATTTCAGGGTTGTGTGTTGCAAAATTAATTTGGTGAATAAAAAAAAAGAAAAATTGTTAAAAGTACATCTAGATATTTTGCGGTTGTTGGTTAAGAAACATAATGGTTTATAATTATGACAAAGATGTTGTCAAAGTATACATTTGTTAGTACTTGTGTTAAATGTTAATTACAATGTGGCGTGCGTACACAGATTCAAGTAAAATTAAGTCCCGCAAAGCAAACAAAAAATGATAAAAGTTGTTTTAAATGATAGGTAATCTATTTTTAGATTGATCTCTGATAGGTTTGCGATGATTTTTCGTCATATACTATGTTTTCAATAGCACACTTGTCACAGGGTGTTGAACGTTTTACTTTGAATTATGGCGATTTCTGTATGATTTAAGTTTCGAATAGATTTAAATAAAAAATATAGTCCAGACATGAAATTTAGTCCAGCTTAGAGATTTTATGATTAAAAAACCATTGCTTTAGGTCGGTTTTCTCGACCTCCTGTTAAAGGCAGGATCAGCCAACCGGCGGATAAATTTGTCGGGAAGATAAATTCTACTTAATTTTCTCAACCCCCTGTTGAACACTTTCACGAAACTTTTGAAAATATGGTAGCACTGCTACGAAAAAAAAGGAAATGAAAAAAACAGCTGTGAAAATACAAAATATAAAAAAAAATTTCCAAATTTTTAAATTTTTTGTTAAAATTCGTATTTGTATTCTTCCAGATAAATCCCAGCGGTTGGGAGGAATCCGCTTGGCTACGCTACTTTAACTTGTATCCACATATACTACTTCCACTGCATGAATACAAACCGCACGCCGGTTTTTCATAGCAATTTTTAATTTTATTTGTTTTATAATTTTAAAAGTCGAAATAATTTCAACTGACAATCAGCTGTTTTAAGTTTATCGGACCGACAAATTTTAAAGGTTGGATTGTCTGCCTGTTACATTTGTCGACGGAATAAATTTAACAGGCCCTACTGGAAACAAAATTTTGTTTAAAGAAGAGATACATTTTAGCAGGCAGTCGAGAAAATGGCCCTTAATAGAGCCGCCTATATCGACCCTATAGAAAAAGTGGTTTTATTTTGCAAAAGGGAGTTTGCTACCCAGAAGTGTCTACGCAAATATATAGTATAGAGCTAAAACTCAATTTATAGCTATAATCATACTCAATATAGTCTGAAAACCCAATATTTTTTCCACTTTTTGAAAATCAACAAGCACTAAAAGTCTGCTTTTCAGATCATCGCTAGCAGCAATTCATCAGTAATATGCATTTTTGCGGAATTTTACCATTTTACTTTTATTTTTTATACTTGCCATAGAACAAAAAACACCCTATTTTTAATATGTGCAATAAATACTCTTTTTCTAAAATTACTCCTTTAGTTTTGTTTTGGTGCTGTAATGCAACCGTGGGTATAAGTAATTGCATACTACAATTAATTTCGACTCTGAAAATTTCACCTCCAGGATGTAATTTCACCAGGGTTTTCCTACTGTATAACTGTGCTCCATACCTATAGAGGAAGTTGATATGTATGAAATGTATCCGCACTCAGCTAGCGAATGTCTCCATGTACTTATCTGTTTGCTACATCCCTTCAGCATCAGATTTTTCAGTTTACATGCAACTTGTCTCTTTGCTCAAAACTGTTAACTTTTTGACTAAAGATTCTGACCCTATTATATCGTGGAAAATAGTTGATGGATACATTATCCCAAATCCATTCAAGCTGGGCTACAATGACTATTTAAATGGAATTTCCGATCTCTGCCTTACTCAAATAAATGTTACAGCAAATAAGTTTGGTAAAGTCTTAGATTTAGTTTATGTTGATGGTAAAAATAAATTTTCTGTAAATCATTGTGATCCGCTGATTGTACCAGAAGACCTCTACCACCCTTCTATGGAAATAGTTTATGAAACCATAAGTAATGGTCAAGTTGCACAATGTGACTCGAGTAGTAGCTTTAACTTTATTATTTTTGTTTACAAGCCAACTATAAAAAATTAAATAAATAAATGACTATACTGGTGATATTGATCTAAACGTTCCACACTTCAATCAAACGTAAAGTAATATATGATCGTTCCACGCAAGCTTGGTGTACTAAGGAGCTTAAGAGGTGGAAATTTTTGAAACAATTTTTGTTTTTGGTATAACACATAGCAACGCCACATTTCTCACACACCGTGTGTGTGAATCCTGTACACTTCGGAAACTTGCATCGGATCTTTGTTTCCGCCCATGTTGGCCAGTGACCGATTTCATCTTGCCTGACTGCTTTTGGAGGCACATGTTGAGCAGGTCCTCTGTGTTTCTTTGCTTCGATCTCTCCCTCTATGGGTCGTCTTGTTGTCAAACCTGTTTTTGTCCCCATCTTGCATAGTGTTTCGGCAATTTCAAGACGAAAATCTGCAGACGAAATGATGGTCTTATCAGGAAGATTTTTGTTTTTGCACACCCTCTTATACAGTAGCCATGAGTTGGCCATAGTAAGGTCCAAGTAGTGGTAAAATAGACGCATTTGCCAACGTTTGCTCCTCAGTTTTATCTTGTAAAGACCCATAATACTATCGATAAGATCTACGCCGCCCATATGTCGGTTATATTCGGCCACAATGTTGGGTCTTGGGATGTTTATATACCGCGCATTCTTTTTATCATATCTACGGACCACAGACATTGGAATTTGACCAGTAAATGTTGATGCCAATGTAACGAGTTTATTGTCTTTCCATACAACCGTTGACACGTCGACGCCATTGACACTTGACACATATTCCTCTGAATAGCCTCGGTCTTTCTTCATTACCACCTTCTCACTCAAATGCTTGCAATCAGGAATTCTATTTTTTCTTATGGTACCTAACCCAAAGATACCTTTCTTTGCTAAATATTCCAACAGCGGCAAGGAAGTAAAATAGTTGTCGAAATAGATCCTGTAGTTTTGGTGTCTCGGGATTATACGCGATAACCTTACTACAACATTGGAAGAGGCCCCTAGATCTGACTCGTCTGCTCTTACAACATTTTCCTTACCAGTTTCTACTTCCGTCGAATATGCGAAACCAGAAACTCCACTCAAAACGAATAATTTGTAGCCCCACTTATGAGGTTGCTTTGGGTTATATCTCTTTAAGACATTTCTAGCTTTTGTGGAGCAAACTTGCTCATCTACGCAAAGCTGTCTTTCTAATGGAACTTTGGCGAATGCTTCGTTTAAAGAGTCTGCTACTGGACGAATTTTGAAAAGTCTGTCAGCGTCAGGGTGGTTCCTAGGAAGCAATTTAGTGTTGTCATTGAAATGAAGGTGTTGCCATATCTTTTCAAACTTATTAGAAGGCATTGTCTGCTGAATTAGAGATGTGCCCAGTATGGAACTCCAATGGTTCGTAACCCTGGGTAGCTGGACAAGTGACATGAGATATACGATACCTATAAACTGTCGGATTTCTTCCTCAGATACTCGAAAAGTGTTGTTTGGATCTTTCTGTACCAAATAGATGTTTGTCTCTTCCGAAATTCTTTTTATAAGTTCTGGTCGAAATAAATACAGAAAGAACTGAATGGGGTTTTCGAGTTCCAAGATATCAGATGGCAATGAATCGTTTCCATGAAAAGCCAGCTGCTCTAAATTCAGTTCTAAGTTCTTTTTCTTCCAAAGCAATGCAAGCTTGTTAGGCTTTTGTCGTTTTGATGGAAGATCGGAAGTACTTGGAATCTCCTCTTCCCCAGGAATGATGTTACTGCCGTCATCGTTCACGTACTCCACTAACTCATCCAGATCGGATTCCCCAGCAAGAGTTTCTTCATTCAGTTCTCCAAAATCCGACAGCAAATCTGGGTCGAAGTCAGGATCAGCCAAGCTTTCGCCATCAAAGTCTAAACCATCCTCACTTGCGGAATCATCTTGCAGAGCATATGCGATCTCGTTGTCGGTAAGAGATCGTAGTCGATGAGTCATACTGGAACAAAATAATAACGAATGTATTCACCTTTTCATATAAGATATTTTCTCTTTCTGCATAATGTAGCTTACAAGACACAAACACTAAACACTGCCCAATGCAAAAATACCGAGGATTTTAAAGCAAAAAATAGCACCCCCGTAATCTTTGAACACTTACCTTATATATTTTCACAAAAAATAACCACAAAAACGTTAAAAACTATTTTTATTAATTTTTTCAATATTAAGCACATGCGCAGTATGCGAAATTTTTCACTTCACTGACGAAATCAATTACTTTGCAAAATTTAACGGTATTTCATTTGTTTGTTTGTTTATGGCTGCAAGAACGGAATGTAGACCACAGTTATCAATGCTTTGAAAAACAAAAAAGTAAAAGCAGCTTGAATTAAAGGAGGTGAATTGGTATGTTGCCTGTGGTCTACAAAACGTTACAGAGGGTTAAGACGCAAAAAGAAAAACGCGATTTCTAATCTTTTGTCGTTTGCCTTATATTAATAGTTCGTAGGTAGCAGATAATGTCATGTAATGTGTACATTCAGAAACGGTGGTGGTTTGAACCGAACGTTTTTGAGTGGCTGGCAAAGCCATGTAAAAGTTGGCGATTTTTGATGTTTGATCGTTTGGGCTGTTTTTTGTTTTTGATCTTTTACTGTTTTGTGCATATTTGACGGTGCGTGTAACTTTGTTGTCCCTGAGTGATTGCTTTGTTTTTTGAAAGCTAGTTTTAATGGTTCGAAAATTGTGTCGGAAACAGTGTTTGACTGTTCGTTTATTATACTACCGTCGAATGTTTAGATTTTCATGTTTTCGACGTTTAGTCGTCGGTCTTTTGCCTTCACATGTAAGACCGTGACCGTTTTATTTTTATATCCGGGGGGGAATTTGTTCTCCACCATGTGATTCGCAAAGTTGAACTCTGGTATAATGTTTGGATTCCGTGCCTTCTTGTTGTAGTCTCTAGTATGTTCTCTGAACCTCGTTCATACTTGTCGTCCTGTTTTTCCTATGCAACTGTGCATTGCATTCACAACTGAGCTTGTATACACCATGTCTGCTAAACTGATCTTCTAAAAAAGTTTTGTTTCTCAGCTTCCGTTCGAAGTGTTGTACTTTTTTTTAGGAAATTTGCCAATTTATTTGTTACCCTTTCAGTATATGTCATTATCGTCCATGTTCATGTATTTTCTTCATTATTTGTTTTTTGTTCTCTTAGATTTCTCCTGAGTTTATACTAGTGATTTTTATATCCGTTGTGTGTAGGGTAAGCCTGCCGCTAAGATCTGATGAAGCGCACATATATTCTGAAAACGAGTCAGTTTGGATCGGTGAGCTTGACTCATTGTCTAAAATTATGAAGCGGTTGCCTTGATCTCAGAGTCCTGTAATGCTGCTTTTGACGCCTCCTGACCTGTCACCAGGCCGAGAAAAAAGAAGAGACACCATGGTGGAGCTCCGAAATTTCTCGGCTCAGGAAAGACTGTAGGAGACTGTAAGAGGTAGTTTAAAATCACCCAAAACAATCATCGAATCAGAATATTTAGTAAAAAAGTTAATACAGTTGAACAGAATCCACCTTTGAAACGAATTGAATTTTCTTGAGTGGATCGCCCTGTCAGGCGATCAGTACAAGATTGAATCAGCGGTTTGCATAAATCTATTTTTTTCTTCCTCCTACACAATTTGGCTTCCATCATATATATCAATACCGCGGTGCTTTTTTCGAAGACCACTGAGTCTACTTTTACAAGCCCCTTCTATTGATTTGAATAATGCTGTCAGCCGATCAGTACAAGATTGAATCAGCGGTTTGCCTAAATCTATTTTTTTCTTCCTCCTACACAATTTGTGTGTGTGTTACTTAATCAATTTCCAAATTTTCAAAAAAAAATTGGACCTGGTGGAGCGTGAGTCGCTCTATTTAAGAAATGCGAAGGACTGTTTTCGATGTAGATTAATCCGTTTTTCAACGAACTTCCCGTTGAGGTACAATCGTGAAATTTGCATCAAAAAAATAGTTCCGATAGATGGCGCACGGGTAGAGATATTTGAAAAGTTTCATTCTCAGAGATTTTGCTTTGGATTTTGAACTACGAAAAAAAAGGAAAGGCCAAAAACAGCTGTGAAAATACAAAATATAAAAAAAAATTTCACAATTACAAAATTTTTAAATTTTTTGTTAAAATTCGTATTTGTATTCTTCCAGATAAATCCCAGCGGTTGGGAGGAATCCGCTTGGCTACGCTACTTTAACTTGTATCCACATATACTACTTCCACTGCATGAATACAAACCGCACGCCGGTTTTTCATAGCAATTTTTAATTTTATTTGTTTTATAATTTTAAAAGTCGAAATTATTTCAACTGACAATCAGCTGTTTTAAGTTTATCGGACCGACAAATTTTAAAGGTTGGATTGACTGCCTGTTACATTTGTCGACGGAATAAATTTAACAGGCCCTACTGGAAACAAAATTTTGTTTAAGGAAGAGATACATTTTAGCAGGCAGTCGAGAAAATGGCCCTTAATAGAGCACCTATATCGACCCGATAGAAAAAGTGGTTTTATTTCGCAAAAGGGGGTTGCTACCCAGAAGTGTCTACGCAAATATATAGTATAGAGCTAAAACTCAATTTATAGCTATAATCATACTCAATATAGTCTGAAAACCCAATATTTTTTCCATTTTTTGAAAATCAACACGCACTAAAAGTCTGCTTTTCAGATCATCGCTAGCAGCAATTCATCAGTAATATGTATTTTTGCGGAATTTTACCATTTTACCTTTTATTTTTTATACTTGCCATAGAACAAAAAACACCCTATTTTTAATATGTGCAATAAATACTCTTTTTCTAAAATTACTCCTTTAGTTTTGTTTTGGTGCTGTAATGCAACCGTGGGTATAAGTAATTGCATACTACAATTAATTTCGACTCTGAAAATTTCACCTCCAGGATGTAATTTCACCAGAGTTTTCCTACTGTATAACTGTGCTCCATACCTATAGAGGAAGTTGATATGTATGAAATGTATCCGCATTCAGCTAGCGAATGTCTCCATGTACTTATCTGTTTGCTACATCCCTTCAGCATCAGATTTTTCAGTTTACATGCAACTTGTCTCTTTGCTCAAAACTGTTAACTTTTTGACTAAAGATTCTGACCCTATTATATCGTGGAAAATAGTTGATGGATACATTATCCCAAATCCATTCAAGCTGGGCTACAATGACTATTTAAATGGAATTTCCAATTTCTGACTTACTCAAATAAATGTTACAGCAAATAAGTTTGGTAAAGTCTTAGATTTAGTTTATGTTGATGGTAAAAATAAATTTTCTGTAAATCATTGTGATCCGCTGATTGTACCAGAAGACCTCTACCACCCTTCTATGGAAATAGTTTACGAAACCATAAGTAATGGTCAAGTTGCACAATGTGACTCGAGTAGTAGCTTTAAGTTTATTATTTTTGTTTACAAGCCAACTATAAAAAATTAAATAAATAAATGAATATACTGGTGATATTGATCTAAACGTTCCACATTTCAATCAAACGTAAAGTAATATATGATCGTTCCACGCAAGCTTGGTGGTATAAGGAGCTTAAGACGCAAAAAGAAAAACGCGATTTCTAATCTTTTGTCGTTTGCCTTATATTAATAGTTCGTAGGTAGCAGATAATGTCATGTAATGTGTACATTCAGAAACGGGGGTGGTTTGAACCGAACGTTTTTGAGTGGCTGGCAAAGCCATGTAAAAGTTGGCGATTTTTGATGTTTGACCGTTTGGGCTGTTTTTTGTTTTTGATCTTTTACTGTTTTGCGAGTGATTGCTTTGTTTTTTGAAAGCTAGTTTCAATGGTTCGAAAATTGTGTCGGAAACAGTGTTTGACTGTTCGTTTATTATACTACCGTCGAAGGTTTAGATTTTCATGTTTTCGACGTTTAGTCGTCGGTCTTTTGCCTTCACATGTAAGACCGTGACCGTTTTATTTTTATATCCGGGGGGAATTTGTTCTCCACCATGTGATTCGCAAAGTTGAACTCTGGTATAATGTTTGGATTCCGTGCCTTCTTGTTGTAGTCTCTAGTATGTTCTCTGAACCTCGTTCATACTTGTCGTCCTGTTTTTCCTATGCAACTGTGCATTGCATTCATAACTGAGCTTGTATACACCATGTCTGCTAAACTGATCTTCTAAAAAAGTTTTGTTTCTCAGCTTCCGTTCGAAGTGTTGTACTTTTTTTTAGGAAATTTGCCAATTTATTTGTTACCCTTTCAGTATATGTCATTATCGTCCATGTTCATGTATTTTCTTCATTATTTGTTTTTTGTTCTCTTAGATTTCTCCTGAGTTTATCTACTAGTGATTTTTTATATCCGTTGTGTGTAGGGTAAGCCTGCCGCTAAGATCTGATGAAGCGCACATATATTCTGAAAACGAGTCAGTTTGGATCGGTGAGCTTGACTCATTGTCTAAAATTATGAAGCGGTTGCCTTGATCTCAGAGTCCTGTAATGCTGCTTTTGACGCCTGCTGACCTGTCACCAGGCCGAGAAAAAAGAAGAGACACCATGGTGGAGCTCCGAAATTTCTCGGCTCAGGAAAGACTGTAGGAGACTGTAAGAGGTAGTTTAAAATCACCCAAAACAATCATCGAATCAGAATATTTAGTAAAAAAGTTAATACAGTTGAACAGAATCCACCTTTCAAACGAATTGAATTTTCTTGAGTGGATCGCCCTGTCAGGCGATCAGTACAAGATTGAATCAGCGGTTGGCATAAATCTATTTTTTTCTTCCTCCTACACAATTTGGCTTCCATCATATATATCAATACCGCGGTGCTTTTTTCGAAGACCACTGAGTCTACTTTTACAAGCCCCTTCTATTGATTTGAATAATGCTGTCAGCCGATCAGTACAAGATTGAATCAGCGGTTTGCCTAAATCTATTTTTTTCTTCCTCCTACACAATTTGTGTGTGTGTTACTTAATCAATTTCCAAATTTTCAAAAAGAAATTGGACCTGGTGGAGCGTGAGTCGCTCTATTTAAGAAATGCGAAGGACTGTTTTCGATGTAGATTAATCCGTTTTTCAACGAACTTCCCGTTGAGGTACAATCGTGAAATTTGCATCAAAAAAATAGTTCCGATAGATGGCGCACGGGTAGAGATATTTGAAAAGTTTCATTCTCAGAGATTTTGCTTTGGATTTTGAACTACGAAAAAAAAGGAAAGGCCAAAAACAGCTGTGAAAATACAAAATATAAAAAAAAATTTCACAATTACAAAATTTTTAAATTTTTTGTTAAAATTCGTATTTGTATTCTTCCAGATAAATCCCAGCGGTTGGGAGGAATCCGCTTGGCTACGCTACTTTAACTTGTATCCACATATACTACTTCCACTGCATGAATACAAACCGCACGCCGGTTTTTCATAGCAATTTTTAATTTTATTTGTTTTATAATTTTAAAAGTCGAAATTATTTCAACTGACAATCAGCTGTTTTAAGTTTATCGGACCGACAAATTTTAAAGGTTGGATTGACTGCCTGTTACATTTGTCGACGGAATAAATTTAACAGGCCCTACTGGAAACAAAATTTTGTTTAAGGAAGAGATACATTTTAGCAGGCAGTCGAGAAAATGGCCCTTAATAGAGCACCTATATCGACCCGATAGAAAAAGTGGTTTTATTTCGCAAAAGGGGGTTGCTACCCAGAAGTGTCTACGCAAATATATAGTATAGAGCTAAAACTCAATTTATAGCTATAATCATACTCAATATAGTCTGAAAACCCAATATTTTTTCCATTTTTTGAAAATCAACAAGCACTAAAAGTCTGCTTTTCAGATCATCGCTAGCAGCAATTCATCAGTAATATGTATTTTTGCGGAATTTTACCATTTCACTTTTATTTTTTATACTTGCCATAGAACAAAAAACACCCTATTTTTAATATGTGCAATAAATACTCTTTTTCTAAAATTACTCCTTTAGTTTTGTTTTGGTGCTGTAATGCAACCGTGGGTATAAGTAATTGCATACTACAATTAATTTCAACTCTGAAAATTTCACCTCCAGGATGTAATTTCACCAGAGTTTTCCTACTGTATAACTGTGCTCCATACCTATAGAGGAAGTTGATATGTATGAAATGTATTCGCATTCAGCTAGCGAATGTCTCCATGTACTTATCTGTTTGCTACATCCCTTCAGCATCAGATTTTTCAGTTTACATGCAACTTGTCTCTTTGCTCAAAACTGTTAACTTTTTGACTAAAGATTCTGACCCTATTACTTATATCGTGGAAAATAGTTGATGGATACATTATCCCAAATCCATTCAAGCTGGGCTACAATGACTATTTAAATGGAATTTCCGATCTCTGCCTTACTCAAATAAATGTTACAGCAAATAAGTTTGGTAAAGTCTTAGATTTAGTTTATGTTGATGGTAAAAATAAATTTTCTGTAAATCATTGTGATCCGCTGATTGTACCAGAAGACCTCTACCACCCTTCTATGGAAATAGTTTATGAAACCATAAGTAATGGTCAAGTTGCACAATGTGACTCGAGTAGTAGCTTTAACTTTATTATTTTTGTTTACAAGCCAACTATAAAAAATTAAATAAATAAATGACTATACTGGTGATATTGATCTAAACGTTCCACATTTCAATCAAACGTAAAGTAATATATGATCGTTCCACGCAAGCTTGGTGTACTGTGGAGCTTAAGACGCAAAAAGAAAAACGCGATTTCTAATCTTTTGTCGTTTGCCTTATATTAATAGTTCGTAGGTAGCAGATAATGTCATGTAATGTGTACATTCAGAAACGGTGGTGGTTTGAACCGAACGTTTTTGAGTGGCTGGCAAAGCCATGTAAAAGTTGGCGATTTTTGATGTTTGATCGTTTGGGCTGTTTTTTGTTTTTGATCTTTTACTGTTTTGTGCTTATTTGACGGTGCGTGTAACTTTGTTGTCCCTGAGTGATTGCTTTGTTTTTTGAAAGCTAGTTTTAATGGTTCGAAAATTGTGTCGGAAACAGTGTTTGACTGTTCGTTTATTATACTACCGTCGAATGTTTAGATTTTCATGTTTTCGACGTTTAGTCGTCGGTCTTTTGCCTTCACATGTAAGACCGTGACCGTTTTATTTTTATATCCGGGGGGGAATTTGTTCTCCACCATGTGATTCGCAAAGTTGAACTCTGGTATAATGTTTGGATTCCGTGCCTTCTTGTTGTAGTCTCTAGTATGTTCTCTGAACCTCGTTCATACTTGTCGTCCTGTTTTTCCTATGCAACTGTGCATTGCATTCACAACTGAGCTTGTATACACCATGTCTGCTAAACTGATCTTCTAAAAAAGTTTTGTTTCTCAGCTTCCGTTCGAAGTGTTGTACTTTTTTTTAGGAAATTTGCCAATTTATTTGTTACCCTTTCAGTATATGTCATTATCGTCCATGTTCATGTATTTTCTTCATTATTTGTTTTTTGTTCTCTTAGATTTCTCCTGAGTTTATCTACTAGTGATTTTTTATATCCGTTGTGTGTAGGGTAAGCCTGCCGCTAAGATCTGATGAAGCGCACATATATTCTGAAAACGAGTCAGTTTGGATCGGTGAGCTTGACTCATTGTCTAAAATTATGAAGCGGTTGCCTTGATCTCAGAGTCCTGTAATGCTGCTTTTGACGCCTGCTGACCTGTCACCAGGCCGAGAAAAAAGAAGAGACACCATGGTGGAGCTCCGAAATTTCTCGGCTCAGGAAAGACTGTAGGAGACTGTAAGAGGTAGTTTAAAATCACCCAAAACAATCATCGAATCAGAATATTTAGTAAAAAAGTTAATACAGTTGAACAGAATCCACCTTTCAAACGAATTGAATTTTCTTGAGTGGATCGCCCTGTCAGGCGATCAGTACAAGATTGAATCAGCGGTTTGCATAAATCTATTTTTTTCTTCCTCCTACACAATTTGGCTTCCATCATATATATCAATACCGCGGTGCTTTTTTCGAAGACCACTGAGTCTACTTTTACAAGCCCCTTCTATTGATTTGAATAATGCTGTCAGCCGATCAGTACAAGATTGAATCAGCGGTTTGCCTAAATCTATTTTTTTCTTCCTCCTACACAATTTGGCTTACATCATATGTATCAATACCGCGTTGATTTTTTCGAAGACCACTGAGTCTACTTTTACAAGCTCCTTCTTTGAATGGCACACTCAATGTACTCCGAAGTAATATAGCGAATGCGGACCGTAATTTTTGAAATGTTTTTATTAGATCGCTTTCGTCGTATCTGTCCGCGGATTTTTGCATTCGATTTTAAACCAACTTCCTGTTGAGCTAGGGTCTTGAAATTTTCACCATAGTTCAGGTCCCGATGACAATGCAATATTTCTAAAATTCGCATTTATGGTCCGATTTGGATGAAATTCGGAACATGTATTACTACGATGAAAACAAATATTTCGGAAAAAATTCGGCTAGGTCGGGCTAAGATCGCGGTATTAAAAACTCAAATCGTAATTATGGACCGATTTGGCTGATATTTTACGTGTGTGTTACTTAATCAATTTCCAAATTTTCGATGTAGATTAATCCGTTTTTCAACGAACTTCCCGTTGAGGTACAATCGTGAAATTTGCATCAAAAAAATAGTTCCGATAGATGGCGCACGGGTAGAGATATTTGAAAAGTTTAATTTTCAGAGATTTTGAACTAACTTACAGTTGAGCTGGGGTTTTGCAATTTGCATCATAGTTCAAGCTTCGCTAACAATGCATTATACGAAAAAAAAAAAAATCAAAAATATTGCTTAATTTCATAAATCCCATTTATCGCCCTTTCTTGAGTTTAGTCGTTTATAGCTATGTTCGTGCCAATCTGGCAACTCTATTTTTCTTATAAGAATGAATGTAATCAAAGAGAATGGATAACAAATGAAATGTCATTACAAAGTTTGGTTTGCTAGTCATCACATGTAATTTTTCTATCAAAAAGCCCGCTGAAGTATTTATTAAAAGTTTACATAAAAACTAGTGTATAATTTACTTCATTTCACCCGCTATCGTTACAACTGCATAAAGTTGCGTACAATACAAAGTTCCTGATTCTAAGGTCGTATATATATTATAGTCAAAAAACCCTATATACCTTTTTTGCTTGTTGTACGCAACAATCTGGTCCTTCGAGCCGGATAGTGCCGGCATACATACATACGTACATAGTTGAAAGTCACGATCTGCAACTACATTTCATCATTCATTTTTGCTTACTGAAATGTCAACTGAGTAAGACGTGTTTCTTCGCGCTCTAATATTATTTTGTTATTTCCCTCGGAAAAGTTAAAAAAATTTACCAGAAGTTGTGCACTTTCTGAGCGTGTGTGTGCTGCGAACTGTCTGGCGGTTTCTTTGTCCGCCGTCACCTGCTTTAGCTAAAACAAAAAAAAAAAAAAAAAAAAAAAAAAAAAAATACATGTAACTTAATCAAATCAAAAATCAAATATTAAACCAAAGGCAAGCAAAGAAGATAAAGCCGAAAGAAAACAAATAAACTACCAACAACAACAATGGCGAAGGGATATCCAACGAGAGGACCGGTTTCTCCCCATAAATCCCCACTTACACCCGCAACCACTTTGCTGGATAAGAAATTGGATGAACTGAGAGACTCTATTGTTAAACAGCTGACTGCTGTAATGGGAAAATCCGAAGACCGTGTGATGCAGAAAATTGGTGAGTTGGCTGCTGAAACAACAAATTTGAAGCAAACGATTGCAGCACTAGAGAGGAGAGTAACAGCAGCTGAGAATGCGAGTGCTGACGTTCTCCTTCTTCGTAGTAGCTTAACTGCAGCTCAAGCCCAAATTAATGCACTTGAAAGCAGCGCTGTCGCCACTGACGTAGTCATTACTGGCATCCCTTCAACAGCAAATGAATGTCTACCTGAGCTCTTCGCAAAAGTATGCAGAGTGGTTGAGCACAAAGCACCACCATTGCGCGACGCTTTTCGGCTGAAAAATGTGGGAGCCAACAAACCACTAAAGCCTGACAATTCTTCTCCCATTGTAGTTAAATTGTTTTCTGCACCTGACCGCAACCAATTACTCAAAGCTGTTGCTGTATTCTGCAAATCAAAAAAGAGATCGCTTGCGCTCTCTGATATTGATTTACCGGGCTATGGCTCATTATATCTGTATGAGAGCCTACCAAAAAGGTAGGCAGAAGCAGTTAGTGTCGGTGTTTTCAATTCGTGGCAGAGTTTTTGTGCGACTCAAACAAGGCGAAGAGGCCAAACTAGTAAGCAGCATAGCCGAGGTGAATGCCATCGTTGGAGTTTGAGCGTGAAACAGATGCCTATTGGTTCTATGTATGAATATGTATTTACTTTTAAGTGATGGCTGTAAACACTACATATATTTCAAATATTTCCCTCCCCTTTCAACTCGAAACCTGTTCTTTCTTCTATCGCTAAATTTCAATCTACGTCATTCTATTTGTTTATGTGTTCTCTTCTTATTCTTCCTTTTATCAACAAATTTCAACCTATACAAATCCATTTGTTCATGCATTCTCTTCTCAATTTCTCTGTCTCAAATTGTACTTTGCTTCAATCTCTCACATTTATATGACAATTGCGGTTCTCATGCAATTGGCTGCCTTTGTGGTCGTTCCCTCGCATTTTGATGGACCCCTGTAGGAATTCTGCCTTCAGCACAAGTGATAGTCCCAAGACATTAATAAATATTCTGTGCAAGCGGTCTGATGGGCTTAACATAGTTCACTTCAATGCACGTAGTTTAAATGGTGATAAACTGGACTATGTTAGGGATATATTTACTAACTCGAGAGTTGATATTATTTGTGTAACGGAGACATGGTTCTCTATAGATATTCCTGATGTTTATTATAGTATCCCTAACTATAGTCTAACGCGTGTGGATCGAACAGTGAAAAAGGGTGGAGGCGTGGCAATCTACTACAAGTCCACTTTAAAAATTAATATTTTGGCAGTTTCTAATAACACTGATACTGAGTTTATAATTGCTGAAATTTCTGATAGCACAACGAAGGTATTAGTGTCCTGTGTATACAACCCGCATAAGTGTTATCTGTTGGACTCATTTTTTAACGAGTTATCCGTGTACCTTATTGAATTTGAGTATTTTGTGGTCTGTGGGGACTTTAATGTTAATCTTTTAATAAATGACTCTTATGCGAACAAACTGCTTGATCATGTCTCTGCCGCTGGTCTTACTGTAGTAAATAGGAGCTTACCAACAAGATTTACACACAACTCCACCCCAAGCTTGTTAGATCTCATTATTTCCTCAAGTCGTGATCATATTCTTTTGATTGATCAAATTTCTTTTATCTCTGACCATGATCTTATGTTTTGCACTCTAGATGTTAAGCTTAATAGTCCCACTGAAACTTCTGATATTGTGTATCGTGATTTTAAATCTTTAAATGTTGATGGGTTGTTTGATGACCTTTCATGTGTCGATTGGTCTACGTGTTGGTTCAGTTCTAGTGTTGACGAGAAACTTGGGTTCTTAAATAAAACTCTGTGTGAAATGTTTGATAACCATGTCCCTCTGCGTAAAGCTCGGGTCAAAAACAACACTTGCCCTTGGTACACAAGCAGAGTCCGGTCTGCAATAAAACACCGTAACAGGCTGTACATGAAGTGGAGAAGGACCAACTCTGATATCGCCTGGTTGCAATACAAAACTGCTCGCAACAAAGCCACCGCTGTTACAAGGAAAGCCAAACAGATTTATTGTGAACACAAGTTAAACCCGTCACTTCCATCGAGAGACTTATGGCGCAACATGAAAAATTTGAAAATGCATGGCAAGCAGAGGAGTGAGTGCAAAGTAGATCCTAACATACTGAATAATTACTTTAGTAGCTTGGGTGTAAGTATGGATAGAGCAGTATCCCTAAACTTGGAAAGTATCTTTGTCCCGGAGAATAAATTTCAATTTAGAGCAGTACTTGAAAAAGACGTCTTGGAATCCCTAATGCGTATCAAGTCGGGTGCCATTGGGGAGGATGGGATATCTTTGAAGTTTGTCAAAATCGTGGTGCCGTTTATAGTAGGAACTCTCACGCACATTATAAATCACTGCTTTACAACATCTTGTTTCCCAACGGAGTGGAAAAAAGCCGTTATTGTCCCTGTTGCCAAAAAAAACACTGCATCTGAACCTTCTGATTATAGACCTATTAGTATTATACCTTTGTTTGCCAAGGTGTGTGAGTCCTTGATGGCAGCCCAAATTTCTTCTTATGTTCAGGTACACAATCTTTTAAGCCCGCTACAATCAGGATTCCGGCCTAGGCACAGCTGCTCTACTGCTATGATTAAGATACTCGATGATATTAGAATGTGCTTTGACAATGGGGACCTAACACTTCTTTGTCTCTTAGACTTTTCCAAGGCGTTTGACTCCGTTAGTCACAGCCTGTTATGTGAAAAACTAAAATATTACTTCGGATTTTCTGAGAGCTCTGTTAAGCTTATGGCTAGCTACCTATCTGAAAGAACGCAAAAAGTAGTATGTGAAGGCTCTGCATCCTTACCAAGTATTATCTCATCTGGTGTACCGCAAGGTTCTGTACTTGGTCCTCTTCTGTTTAGTCTCTTTGTCAACGATGTGTTCTCTGTATGTCAATTTGTTAATGTCCATGCTTACGCTGATGACATTCAATTGTACTTGTCTAGTCGTGTTGGTCTTGTTGATGACCTGTGCTCTAAAGTAAATAGCGATTTAGCTGCGATTTCGAAATGGGCTTGTGAAAACTGTCTTTGCTTGAATGCAAAAAAGTCGTATGTGTTGCCTATCAGTAACAGTCCTGTATATGTTGAAGATATTCCAAAATTGGTTGTCGGTAACAGTGTTCTTTCGTTTACTACTAAGATTAAAAACCTGGGTTTTGTGATAAATTCTAAGCTAAGCTGTGTTGACCATGTGAATAAAGTTGTGAGCAATGTCTATTTGGTTTTGCGCAGATTAAGAATGTCTTCTTCGTTTACGCCCTTAGAGACCAGAAAAAAGCTAGCTATTCAGCTTATAGTGCCACATATAACCTACTCAGAGCTCGTTTATAGTCGACTTGATTCTGCTTCGTACCACAAAATTGACGTTGCCTTTAATAATATAACGCGTTATGTGTATGGTTTAAAAAGATATGATCACATCTCCCTTTGGAAGTGCAAGGTTCTAGGATGTACTATTTTTGACTATATGGCAGCTAGAAATTGTGTATTTCTGTTTAACCTCATTGAATTTAAAACACCTCATTACCTCTTTGAAAAACTGCAATTCTCAAGGTCTTGTCGACGCCACAACTTAACAATACCCAGATATGTTTACCTGTCGTCCTCAAGACTATTTCTTGTAAATGCTGTAAGGCTGTGGAACTCTCTTCCTGAATCTCTTAAAGGTGTCCTGAGTAGGAGCAACTACAGACGACTAATTCATGATCACTTCAGTTCAGTGTGATCAATGTGGTTTCGAAGCAAATGCGTCATTCATCTCTTTTCTTCTTTCTCACCTAATAATTTCTCACCTAATAAAAATCTTACTCCTCTTTTAGTTGTAAGATTAATATTTATTTTAAGTACATTCTTATAAACTATTGTAATTACATAGCTGATGTGCTAAAAAAAGACTCTGTCTTACAGACACAACCACTTTATCTAATAAATTGAAATTGAAATTGAAATTGAAATTGAATCAACTTTAATTGAATTTATTTGCTGAAAAAGGGGTTATAAACCTACATAAAAACATTTTCCAAAGCTAATCAAATCTGTTGCTGGTACAAGTGCGGGTTTAAATACACATTTTGTAGCGACATTTTCACGTGTGTAACATAACCCCAAATTTGCATATCACGCCATGTCGACATTAAAGGTGCGCGATTCTGCATTGAACGCACTCAAACGATATGTGGTAACCAGCAAAAAAGATGAGTTGGCAGTCAATAAGGAGGAAGTAGAGACATATCTACAACTTCTAGAGGAGCAGTGGCTTCGATTTTCTGACGCTCAACAAGAAGTAGAGCTATCGTGTGGCGATGAAAATGCATCGGTTGAAGAGCAATCTCGTATACAGGCAGAAGAATGGTACACTACAGCGAAATCTAATTTTAAACGGCTTATTGGTACCCCTGACCCACCACAACAATCTACAACAAAAAGTTTTACATCATCGCCAGTGCAACTACCAAAGTTGCAGTTACCGACTTTTAGCGGTGACCCTACAAATTGGTTAGCGTTTCATGACGCATTTCAGTCGCTAGTACATAACAACGCAAATTTGTCTGATAGCCAGAAATTGCATTATTTGCGTAACTGTCTCCAAGGTGAGGCGCTACAACTGGTTAGTAGTCTACAAATCTGTGATGCCAATTATACTGCGGCGTGGGATTTACTCACCGCACGTTATAAGGTTTTGCGTGTGATGGTTGACGCTCATTTTAAAGCTATCTTTGCTATCGAAAAAGCACCGCGAGATTCAGGCAAGGCTATTAAGCAGATTTTAAACGTAACCATGCAACACGTCGATTCGCTACGCGCTTTAGGAAGGCCTAATGACTTTTGGGACGATTGGCTCGTGCATATTACTATATCAAAGTTGGCTTACGAAACCAGGAAACAATGGGAGTTGTCGCTGGTCAAAGATGATTTACCTACTTTCGAGGAGTTGGTTGAATTCTTAGAGGTTCGTGCTCGTTCATTAGAAATGGTGCCGACGACTAGTACGCTGTCGACGTCAACGCCATCGCGCCAACCCAAGGCTGCGACGAAGACTACAACAAAAGTTCTTCATGCGGTTGGCGAGCAGCACACACCCCTTTCCAACTCTAGTACCGGAGCGAGCGCCGCATCATGTATTCATTGTAATGCCAAACACAACATTTACGCTTGCCCAATTTTTCGTAAATTAGACGCTACTGCCAGGTTTGCGGCGATCAAAAAACACCACGCTTGTCTCAATTGTTTGAGCAAAGGTCACTTTTTAGCAAAGTGTCGTAGTTTATCTACATGCAATGTTTGCCAACGCCGACACCACACCCTGTTACACGGTGGCAGTGAAGGTAACACTACCGGTGCCGAATTAAATATTCACGCTACCCCTTTCGTAAAGCCGCAAGGCAATCTTTTCGCACAAAATTCTACCGCGCCTTCGGCAACGAATGACTCAACCGCAACTTCGTCTAGTATAAATGCCAACCCTGATGCACCGCATCTTGGTTGTGTAGCATGTCACCACGCTGAAGCTGACAAGGCCATTTTGTTGGCAACCGCAGAAGTTTACTTGCAGGATCATGCAGGTAGATGGCAACCCGCACGAGTGTTGTTCGACAACGGCTCACATGCATCCTTCGTGACAGAGGCATGTATGCAACGCCTTCGCTTACCTAGAAAACCTCCGGCAGCCCATGTCACTGGGATTGGTTCATTAGATGGTGGCAAAGTTAAAGGTGAGACCATGCTCTCACTTGCGCCTCGTTCTCTTGCTACGAGTTTCACAATCAACTCGCTTATTTTATCGAAGATTACAAACGATCTACCTAGCGTTTGTGTACAGATGCCGTCTTGGCCGCATATAGAAAATCTCGCTCTCGCTGATCAGCACTACGCTAAACCTGGTCCCATTGATGTGTTAATAGGGATGGACGAAATGGACAAATTCGTGCTAACCGGCCTCTGCAAAGGGCCACCTGACACACCCATGGCACAAAATACAGTTTTCGGGTGGGTACTTTTTGGAAAAGCTATGCGTTCATCAAGTCCAAGCATAGGAGTTTTATCGTTACATTGTGATGTGCCACTCATTAGAATTGTGAGTAAGTTCTGGGAACTTGAGGACTTCCCACCTAAACAATTTTTAACTATCGAAGAGGAGGCTTGTGAAAAACACTTTCTCAAGAATTTCCGCCGCGCTGAAGACGGGCGTTACATAGTGCGCCTTCCGTTTAAAGAGTCTGTGCCGTTAGGTGAGTCGAGAAACATATCCATACGAAGTTTGCTACGAATGGAAAAACGTTTCGCTGCTGATGACGAGCTACGTCGACAATACGCCGAATTTATGCGGGAGCTCTTAAGTATGGGTCATATGGAGCTCGTAGGCAACGCGGCACCGCATAAAAGCTACTATATGCCACACCACGCTGTGGTGAAAGACACTAGTTCCACCACTAAACTCAGAGTGGTGTTCAACGCCTCGTTGAAAACATCGACCGGTTTCTCGCTTAACGACGCACTGATGATAGGCCCTCAGCTACAAGAGGATTTGTTCTCCATAATGGTACGCTTTCGGACTAATCGATACGCTATGATGGCCGACGTCGAAAAAATGTATCGGCAAGTATACGTCGATGAAGCAGATAGTCACTACCAACGCATAGTTTGGCGTTATGCACCAACCGAACCTATTCGAGACTATCGAATGCTTCGTGTAACTTACGGCGTCGCTTCGGCGTCACACTTAGCCGTACGATCTCTGCACCAATCCGCGTTAGACGCCGGTGAAGCGCACAAGGGCGCGGCCCTGGTCATCATGCGCGACTTTTACATGGACGATCTCCTCACGGGCTCGTCGTCGATCGACGAACTTTTGAAGTTACAAAGTCATATAACTGTAGTTCTGTCTAACGCTGGGTTTGAGCTCCGAAAATGGGCTACTAATTGTAATGAGCTTAGGGAAAGTATACCGCACGCGTCAAAGCAAATCTCACACTTGTTGGCTGACGGCGACGAAGTACGTACACTGGGTACAATTTGGAACACAAGTGGAGATTACTTATCGATTGCAGTCAATTTGACACCACTGCCCGCAGCTCTTACGAAAAGGGCTTTTCTCTCCGATTCGAGTAATATCTTCGATCCACTCGGATTAATCGCGCCTTGCACGATCTTATCGAAAATTTGGCTACAGCGAATTTGGCGAGCGGACGTTGATTGGGATGAGCCAGTGCCTACCGATGTCGCCGCAGAATGGCTGTCTCACCGTCAGCAGTTGTCTGAACTCACGGCGCTCAAGTTAAGCCGTTGGATTGGAACAGGCGAAATATACGATCACGCTGAATATCATGTTTTCACGGACGCATCACAGCGCGCCTACGCTGCCGCACTCTACTGTCGCACACAACTACTCGATGGATCCTTTAAAGTCGTTTTAGTTGCCGCCCGCGCAAAAGTCGCGCCTTTAAAAAGTACTACTCTCCCACGCTTGGAATTGTGCGCAGCGCATTTAGGCGCAAAACTAGTCAAGCAGATCCAGCTAAGCTTCGGTGGCAAAATGAAAAAGTTATATGCGTGGACTGACTCGACTATAACGCTAGCTTGGTTAAAAAGTCATCCAAGTCGGTGGTCAGTCTTCGTAGCGAACCGCGTAGCCGCCGTCCAAGAAGTTTTGGCTCCTGAGTGTTGGAGGAACGTCCGTTCAGAGGACAATCCAGCAGACTGCGCATCCAGAGGATTGGCTCCTCCGCACCTGCTCGCACATCATCTTTGGTGGGAAGGGCCAAGTTGGTTATCTGAAGGTGAAAGTCAATGGCAAGATGAAGCAAGTGAAGATTTGGAACAGTTGACAAATATTAGCTCCGAATTGCGAACTATCAAATCCGCATCGCATCTCACTCAAGCAACAGAAGAGTGGGACCTATTGGCAAAATATGATTCATACACTAAACTAAAGAGGGTTACGGCCTACGTTTTACGATTCATCAAAAATCTACGAACAACCAGCAGTCAACGCACTACTGGTGCTCTCACCTGCAGTGAAATTCTCCACGCTGAAAATACTCTGGTAAAGTGTATCCAACTTAACGTTTTCTAGAAGGAAATTGGTTCTTGCAGGTCAAATAAACCGATACCATTGCGAAGTCCTCTAATCCGCCTTCAACCATTTTTGGACCCTGATGGCATTCTCCGTGTTGGCGGGAGAATTAAACGTGCCTCAGTATCTACAGATGTCAAACACCCCATAATCCTGCCTAAACGCTCAGTATTGGCTAAGCTCATAATTCTCGACATTCATCGCAACACGCTTCACGCTGGTCCGCAAATCATGCAAACTATTCTTCAGCGTCGTTTTTGGGTTATGGGTTCTCGTAATCTCGTCCGCACAATCTACCACAACTGCGTAAAATGTAAACGCATAAACCGTCAACCGCTGGGTCAAGCAATGTCCGACCTGCCAAGCAGCCGCCTAACAAGTTATCGATGCTTTTTGCACACTGCCGTCGACTTTGCGGGACCCTATTTTATCAAATTTTCACAAGGCAGAGGAGCTAAATCAGCCAAGGCATACATATGTAGTTTCATATGCATGAGTACGGGGGCAATGCATCTCGAACTCGTCGGAGATCTGTCCTCACCTGCATTCATTGCCGCCCTGTCGAGATTTACAAACAGGAGAGGCTATTGCCAGCATGTCTATTCGGACAACGGCACCAATTTCGTTGGTGCTGAGAGAGAGTTACACGCCGCTTATAGTTACAGTGACCATCCGTTCTGTTTTTGGCAGAACAGTTCTGTTTTTGAAGTGCTTGTTCTGCGTTTTTTTTTTCTAAGAAATATAATGAAAATGTTCTGTTTTTTTACAAATGTTCTGTTTTTGTTCTGTTTTCATGAACTATACAAAACTTTTTTGTGCGGCAACCCTCTTATCAGATGTAAGTTGCTATCGATATTACTTAGCAATCACTATTAAACAGCTGATTGTGCATCATAATTAATTCGAAAGTAACCTGCTGTTTGTATTGCAGTGCTGCAAGTTACTAAGCAAATATATTAAATAGGTAAGTTTTACTTTAAATAGTGTACCTATAAAGCTTTGGTTTCACGATTATTCTTTTAATTCAGCTTTACATAATGCCGCCCCACCGAAAATGTGTATTTAATGAAGAAATACAAAACCAATATAAGTTCTTAAAGAAAATACAAGCCAGTGAAGTGCAATGTATGAAATGTATGGCTATTTTTTCTATTGCCAATGGAGGAAAATACGATGTGCTACGCCATTTACAAACCAGAAAACATCGAAATGCTGATATTGCAGCTTCAACCAGTAACAGCGTGCTGAACTTTGTGCGGACCCGTGTTATGGATGTTAAAGGAAAGAAAACAAGTATAAATGAAGGGACCTGGGCATATCACACTGTGAAACATAATAATTCTTTTCGTTCAAATGACTGCACGTCGAAACTTATTAAAAGGTGTTTCGATGAAAGTTATTCATCAGCTCGCACAAAGTGTGAAGCTATTGTCTGTAATGTATTAGCACCAAATGCAATGCAACTAGTCGAAGCTGATTTGAGTGTTGCTAGTTTCATTACCGTTTTTTCCGACTGCTCAAATCATGGTAGTATGAAAGTATGCCCAGTACTAGTAAGATATTTTTTACCGGAGAAAGGTGTACAATTGAAAATATTAGAAGTTAGTGACCTCCGGGGTGAAACCTCGGCTATACTCTCGAATTATATTTTTGATCTCATAAAAAAGCTTGACTTGAGTGAGAAATTGCTCGCACTTTGTGCGGACAACACTAATTGTAATTTCGGTGGATCCGCAAGACGAGGAAAAAATAATCTTTTTCATAAACTATCTGCGTCCACCGGGAGTACTCTTATTGGTGTAAATTGTGCTGCTCATATCGTAAATAATTGTATACAGGCATCTATAGAGTGTCTCCCGGTGGACATTGAAGTCATTGTCATAAAAATATTTTCATATTTTTACATATATACGGTCAGAGTAGAACAATTAAAAGATATTTGCGACACAGTTGATGTCGAATATAAAAAACTGCTGGGATATAGTAAAACAAGATGGTTAACTTTAAAGCCAGCAGTTGAACGAATTTTAAAACTTTTCAAGCCACTAAAGAAATATTTTTTAGAACAGTCTCACTGTCCAAGTATTCTAAAATCATTTTTTGAAAATTCCACCTCAGAAATGTGGCTTTTGTTTACACATTGTCAAGCATCTCTTTTTCATAACTACATTACACAAATTGAATCACAGAATATCTGTATGGTTGAAGTTTCTTTACTCATAAAAGACCTTAAATTAAAAATCACAGAACGAAGAGATGCAATGTTTTTAGCACTCATGATGAAGCAAATAATTTCAGAATTAGAGAAATCAGGAACTGAAAATGTAAGTGAAATTAAAGTTCATGTCAAAAAATTTTATAATAACTGCGTTGATTATTTAAATCAGTGGGATCATGCATTTAAAGAGGTGGAAGTGATGGAATGGGTACTTCTGCGGAAAATCCCATCTTGGCATGATGTTGAAAAAAATTTTAGTTTTATTATGGAAAAGAGAAGCCAAATTAAAATTAATGACAGCGAATTATTTGATGAGTTCACATGTGTTAAAACTTATGTCAGTCCAAGCAAGCTAATGGAGTGGACGGACAGTGCAAAGTTAGTCGACAGTAAATGGGCTGAAATATTTCAGCATTTTATGAAACATGCAATACCTTTTCAAAATATTTTAAAAATAGTAGAATTTAATTTGTGTCTACCGGGGTCAAATGGACCGACCGAAAGAATATTTTCTATATTAAACAATATATGGACTGATGAAAAATCCCAAATGAAAATTGAGACTGTTAAATCTATTTTAATTACTAGATGTAATTATGAACTTAGTTGCTTAGAGTTTAAGGAATATTTAGAAAACGAGGAAAATATACTTAAAAAAATTTATGCCTCTGACAAATACCAGCAATGAGCACTTGATACACTTTAGTTATGTAGTTGTTGATTGCAATTAAAGCCAATGAAATGCTATTTATGTTTTGTAGAATTTTTTGTTTTTTTTTTAAATAAAAAATACGTTCTCTAAAAAAAAAGTTCTGTTTTTTTCATATGAATTTATGGTCACCGTACTTATAGTCGATGTTTGAGAGAAGAAAAAGTTATCTCGTACCTGGCAAACATGCATTTGACATGGCACTTTAATCCGCCGAGCGCGCCACACATGGGAGACAGGGGTGAAGCGAGTTAAATACCACTTGAAACGCGCTCTTGGTAATTCGTTACTAACATACGAAGAATTTTCCACGCTATTGATAGAAGTGGAAGCGTGTGTCAACTCTCGACCTCTATATTGGCACTATGCTAATGCTGATGACCTGGAAGTTCTCACCCCCGGTCATTTTTTGATTGGTGAGCCAATCAAGGCGCTACCGGAACCTGACACCGAAAATTTCTCAGGAAGGTTGCATCAAAGATGGCAAGCTATTAGCGCAATGCGTCAACACTTTTGGTCTCGTTGGCAAAACGAATATCTTGTCAATTTACAACAAAGAGCTAAATGGTTCCGCCCCTCCGAAAATCTGAAGGAAGATGACGTCGTTGTCATTCACGACCCAAATAGCCCACCTACTAAATGGCGACTTGGGCGTGTCATGAAATGCCATCCTGGTGCAGATGGGTTAGTACGTGTAGTAAGACTGAAGACTGCGGATGGTGAACTAGTACGGCCTATTGCAAAACTAACGTTGCTGCTAACGCAAAATGAGACGTCTGGATCATCATCATAATATTGATCTCTTAACATTTATTGTAATTGAAATGTAAATATTTAGCTATCTTAGATAAGAATTTGAAATGTGAATTTGAATTTAACTTTAAAAATGTAGTTAGTTTCGAACTTATTATAATATGGGTCGTTCAAGGCGGCCGGTATGTTCGTGCCAATCTGGCAACTCTATTTTTCTTATAAGAATGAATGTAATCAAAGAGAATGGATAACAAATGAAATGTCATTACAAAGTTTGGTTTGCTAGTCATCACATGTAATTTTTCTATCAAAAAGCCCGCTGAAGTATTTATTAAAAGTTTACATAAAAACTAGTGTATAATTTACTTCATTTCACCCGCTATCGTTACAACTGCATAAAGTTGCGTACAATACAAAGTTCCTGATTCTAAGGTCGTATATATATTATAGTCAAAAAACCCTATATACCTTTTTTGCTTGTTGTACGCAACAAGCTATATTCTGTAAGTCTGTCTCATCTCAAGTTACTAAATTTGAGATTTTATATTAGATAAAATTTTTGTGACTTTCGCTGATTTCGGTATTCTGTAAGAGAAAATCACAAAAAGTTCCCCATTGATGTGTGGTTAAAACAGATATGCATAAATCTGAAGCACAGCATTTGTGCAATGGTGCAATAGCACAGGAAGTAAGTGTTTTGTGGTAGAACGTAAGCGGTGCAGGTTCGAACCCAGGATCGGGGACAATTTATTATTTTTGCTTTTCCGTTTTTTATTCATTAATTATAATTTTTTTGAAATACTTATAAATGATTTCAAACTTAAAAAATTTTTTTTAAACTTATTTAATTTTTAACCCTATATTTTCGTGTTTGTGACCTGCCTACAACCACCTGACAAATTAGTTACTCTTTTTTTGAGACTTGAGATGTGAGACAGCTTACTGAATACCAAATTGTCTCAAAATTGAAATTGACCGCAAAATGTCTCTATTAGTGACAGAATTCGCCTATTAGTTTTATTGCCACAGATATTAGAGGAAGTAGTGGATTATAGCATGATGTTCGTTAGTTAATCTTCGGCGCCATCTGCATGTGAAAACGCATATTGAAGACATTCATTCAACCGACCACCGAAGTACGCGTAAAAAGTTGGTTCTGCTGATTTTGAATTATTGAATTGAAGAAAAAGGAGACAAATTGTGTTGATTTCAGCTGACCACCGAATTATGCGTACAAAGTTGGTTCTGCTGATTTTAAATTATTACTAAAATTGAAGAAGAAGTAAACCGCTGATTATTATTGAAACGCAGTTCTATGCAGTCGATCTGATCGTTATTAAAAAAGAGTAGATTTTACTGATTGTGTTTTTCATACGCGTGATTGAAGTGCTAATATGCGCAAGGAGACAGCTACTCAGCGAATGCGATGATTAGAAGCGAAGCGAAACATGCGCGTTAAGGGTGATGATGAACGCGACAAAAAACTAAATTTAAATGGAGAAAGGAAAGATAAATCTCGACAAGTTAAATCTGCCGGACACCCCTTGCTAGGGATGCATTTCGGCATGCGAAATCAATATCGACGGAAAGCACAGATCAGCATGATATCAGATTGCTTTTATTAAGGTTGAGATTCTCTCAGAAATCTGATCGCTTAGTAGACCTACGAAGACGTCGTGAGACCTATGTGCAAAATATAGAGGTTGCAACAAGTTTTGACTCAAAAATAAATGCCCTTTGCGACAAGTGCTGTGATATCTGCCAAAAAAGATGCTACATTAATCAGGTTGCAACATTTCCTTTGAAATTTCGAAAGCCCGACTTGCCACCGGAGCTTTCCGAGAAAAATGAATTTCTGGTTTGCCACCGCTGCAATGCGCAGTTGAAAATCTCGAATACTCATAGTCCATCAAAGGTTTATTGGAATAATTTGCTTCCCCGTAATATTCCACATGAAATTGAGGTACTTACTGAATCAAAACGACATTTGTTACAGAGCATCATTCCTTTTGTCAAAGTGATAAAATTTCCAGGCCGATTCGGCCCTCGATATCTTTGAAGCAGCAGAAGCTGTGACAGGAGTTAAAAAGAGATTGGCCTCAAGGCAGTCTCAGACGTCGCCGTCACTGAGCGAGCAGCCACAGCAACAACGAGCTAAAAGGGGGCGAGAACGCGCTCCTGGTAGTACGCCTTCCACACAAAAAGTGGCAAAGAAGCAAAAGGATGCGCAAAAACCAGCACCTAGGTTCTCCGACGTAGCGGCAGCCAAGGTCTCCAAAGCAGCGGAACCACCAGGGCAAGGAGCGGCATGGAAAACCGTCCAGAAGAAACGCCCGAAGCCCAAGGCTGCCCGACCCGACGCTATCGTCATAAAAGCAACGGAAGATAGCTCATATGCCGATATTGTAAAGGCTGTAAAAACCGAGGAGGCTCTTAAAGAAATGAGTACTATGGTTCACAAGATCCGTAAGACCGAGAAAGGTGAGTTGCTGTTCCAGTTCACCAAGCAGGCAGAGGGCAGCACCGCTAAGCTGCAAGCGGCAGTAGGGCAAGCCTTATCTGGCAAAGCCGAAGTCAAGTCCCTGACTTAAGAGACTATATGCGAGATCCGGGATATGGATGAGGTGACCACGGAAACGGAAGTCTACCAGGCACTGAATTCGCAGTTCCCAGCGCTCGAAATGCAACTGTCCAACATACGGCGTAACACTAACGGCGACAATCTCGATTCCTGGAGAAGCGGCCAGAAAGCTACTACCCAGTATCAAAGTTAGAATAGGCTGGGTTGTATGCCGTATTCGAGCGAAAATTGAGCCAAAACGCTGCTACAGGTGTAAGGACTTCGGACATATCTTGAGGAACTGCACCAGCGAAAAGGATGCAAAAGGGAGATGCTTTAAATGCGGAAGCGAGGGACACATCGCCAAAACGTGCACGAAATCAGCAAAGTGTATTCTGTGTACTGAAACAACTACCCGGTATACAGAGAGGCGGTCCGGAAACTCAGACCGTCATGAGATTGCTCCAACTCAATCTCAACCACTGCGAAGCTGCACAAGACCTATTGTCGCAAACCATAAGGGAGCTAAAAGTCGACGTAGCATTAATAAGCGAGCCATACAGGAACCAGTCCTTGGATTGGCTACCCGATTTATGTGGCAAGGCAGCAATTTGGTCCTGCGGAGAAAACCCGTTGTACATAGAGCCCGTTCTTAAAGAAAGAGGTTTTGTGTGCGGCAGGATAGGAGATATCTTCATATATAGGTGCTACATACCACCTAGCACCTCGCTAGAAGCTTTTGAAGAAGTAGTTGGTAAGATAGCCACAGACGCGACTACGAAGCAGCGGTTCGTCATAGCTGGCGACTTAAACGCATGGGCTGTCGATTGGGGCTCACAGCAAACTTCTCCGAAAGGGAGAGCTCTTCTCGAAGCATTCGCTTGCCTGGATGTAGCGCTTCTTAATACAGGTGGGCAACATACATTTTCCAGAAACGGCTTCGGCTCCATAATAGACATTACGCTCGTAAGAGCATATATGTTTAGGATGTGCGAGTGGAAGATTAGTGAGTGCTATACTCAAAGCGATCACTCGGCCATCATAGTGGATATCAAAGTAGACGGGGAACGGACTCCTACCAACCGAACTTCCGTGAGGAGTCGGGGTTGGAAGGTCAACACCTTCGACTCCGATGTTTTCAAGGCAATGCTGCCAGCATCTGAGTATACAGGCAGCGCGAACTTTATAGCCACTAAGGTAATGGCTGACATCAAAGGAGCATGCGATGCTTCGATGACAAGAAAGACCATACGAAAAGAGCAAAGCTCGGCGTATTGTTGGAATGACAGCATACAAACGCTAAGGAGAGAATGTATTCGGGCGAGGCGCCGCTTCGAAAGATCATGCGATAGGCCAACCTTCTTAGAGTACAGAGTTGCCTATAAAGCTGCGCGTCAGGCTTTGAAGGCGGCAATAGCGAATAGCAAACGACAATGCTTTCTCAACCTCTGCGATGAGGCTGAACACGACCCATGGGGAACGGCTTACAAATTGGTCATGAAAAAGTTGAAAACTAAGCGCGAAGCCATACCAACATGCCCGTCATTCCTCAAAAACGTGGTCGATACTCTCTTTCCCATGCAAAGAAAAATAGTTTCCCCTACGCCAAATAATCCATTATATGCATTTAATGAAGTGACGGTAGAGGAAGTGCTCCTAGCGGTTAAGAGACTAGATGACAACAAATCTCCTGGTCCAGACTGCGTGCCCAACAAAGTACTGAAGGTGGCGGTTGATTATAAGGCGTCAACGCTCGCGAAATTATTTACTGTATGCCTAGCCGAGGGGACATTCCCTTCGATATGGAAACGCCAAAATTTTGTGCTACTGCCGAAGCCTGGAAAAAACCTGGCGGAGCCATCCAGCTACAGGCCCATATGCCTGCTCGACTCGGCAGGTAAAATCCTTGAGCGAGTAATCTACAATCGTTTAGAAAAAGAAATAGAAGAGGTGGGTGGCATATCTGACAACCAGTTTGGGTTTAGAAGAGGCAGATCCACCATAAATGCAGTGAACGTGGCTAGAGATACCGCTCAAGATGCAATAAGCGGCACACGCGGGCTCGAGGGATCTAAGGAATACTGCCTTATCGTGACCTTAGATGTAAAGAACGCATTCAATTGCGCTAACTGACGCTAACCCTAGACAGGGTAGGTATATCCCATTATTTGAGACGCATAATCCGCAGCTATTTTGACGGACGTCTGCTGCAATACGAAACTGCAGATGGCACGGAAAAACTCCATGTCACAGGCGGGGTTCCTCAGGGGTCCGTGCTCGGCCCATTACTATGGAACATTATGTACGACGGAGTGCTGCGACTTAAAGTACCTAATGGAGTTAAGATTATCGGATTCGCGGATGATATCGTATTGATTGTTACTGCCCAACACTTAAGTGATATATGTGGAAAAACTAATGTAAGCATAGCCAGCGTTCAATCATGGCTCATGCAACATGGACTACAGCTTGCGGAGCACAAAACAGAGGCAGTACTAGTATCAAGCAGGAAGAAGGTAGAGCAGGTCACGATAAGACATTGAAACAATGCCGGCAGTTAAGTATCTGGGAATCATGATAGACAGGAGGCTGTCTTTCAAAACACATCTAGAATACGCTAAGCGAAAACTATATCATCGTTATCGAGGATAATGCTAAACGCACGAGGTCCAAAGCAAGGGCGGGGGGGTTGATTTTTATCTGACTCAGTTCTTAAGCGGCCACGGGTGCTTTAAAGAATACCTTTATCGGTTTAAGCACTAAAGCAACAACGTATGGGATCACTGTGGAGGCGAGGCAGTGGAAGATGTCTACCACGTGTTCTTCGAATGCCCAGATCATACAGCTTTAGAAGTAAACTACGCAGCATAGCCGATGAGGACTACACTCCTGAGTCGCTGGTTGGTCACATGCTACGAAGTAATCGCAGAAGCCATGAAGTGGCTTAAAAGTCTAGAACGGCTGGGCCGCAGCAGGAAAGACTGAAGAAAAAGCAAACAAACACGAAAAACAAGAGGCGGGTTGGAAACACGGCCTTCCAACCGCCTAGTTTAACAAACCTATACCAGAGGTGCAGATTGCAGAGTGGAGATTCAGCCTCTCCACTGCATTGACCTGCAAACACAATTTTAAGAGTACGTAAGTATCTCAAACGTAGGTGGAAACACGGCCTTTCAACCACCTAGTTAAACAAACCTATACCAGAGGTGCAGATTGCAGATTGGAGATTCAGCCTCTCCACTGAATTGACCTGCAAACACAATTTCAAGAGTACGTAAGTATCTCAGACGCGGGTGGAAACACGGTCTTTCAACCGCCCGGTCCACGTGACACAAACCAGAAGGAGCAGATTGGCGACGCGGCCTCCCCACTGCATTACCTTGTAACTGAATATGTTGTGAGTATAATTGATTACTTATAAACGTACTGTATTATTATAGATGCGGGCCGAAAACACGGCCACTCCAAACGGCTAGATGCGGAAGAGCTGGTGAGACAGAATAAGAGACGATGATGAAGTGTAAGTACATGCCTATATAGCTATATCTATATACATATCTTTGGTAGTTGGACAAGAACGACTTTCTTTGATCAATACGATCAATACTTCAGACGTAACGCTGACCAACTGACGTTGAGACTTGTGCTCAAATCACCTCCCGACGGAATACTTAACGGTAGTACCGGGTACATGATGGTAGGAGGTTTAGTGTGTTAAAGTCATACACTGACTATAAGGTTTTCCTCTGAAAACAAAAAAAAACCTACCCATCCTACTAAACATCGAACGACCGTCCGACTTCATAACTACAGAAAAACGAACGTACATTAACTTTAGTAAAGCGGACTGGGACCGCTTCACGGACTTTACAGAGCACTCCTTAGCTGACCTACCCACACCGACGGAAGTTCGCAAAGGTGAGAAAGAGTTTCGCAAAGTCGTCGATTCAGCCTCCGGCCGCTTCGTCCCTGCTGACGACTGCACCGTGATGGCCACGGGCAAGGGACCTTCTACGGACGAACTATGCACAAGACTGAATAACTACTTGCGCGATCTTTCCAGCTTCTTCACAGAGCGGGACCTGACACTGTCCCCGACTAAATCGACAGCGACCTTTTTCACCACGTGGAATGCTCAGATGGGGCAGGAGTTGAATGTCCACGTAGATGGTGTACCACTACCTACAGTTAACCACCCCAAATCCTAGGGGTTACATTCGACAACAGCCTCACCTTCTCTAATCATGCCACCGCAATAGCTTCAAAGGTACAAAGCCGCAACAAGATCCTCAAGTCACTGGCCGGCAGTACTTGGGGCAAAGACAAAGAAACGTTGCTCGCCAACTATAAGGCTATTGCCCGACCGGTTATTGACTATGCTGCGCCCATATGGTCCTCAAACCTTCACAACACCAACTTTAGGAAATTGCAGGTCTGCCAAAAGACCGCCATCAGAACTGCGATTGGCTGTTTGCTTATGTCACCTGAGTCTCACCTTCACCAGTAGGCTAAAATGCTCAAGGTTCGCGAGCATGCGGAACTTTTAAGTAGGCAGTTCTTTCTGAGCTGTTATAGACTCAGCCATCCAAATCGACAACTATTGGATGAAACTCCGCCCCCCAGAGACATAAGGAAACATCTCAGAAAGCACTATGATGAGATCCGGCATCACATCTCGTTGTCGCGTTTCCTTGCACTTCCATTAGAAGAGTCTGATGACAATTAAGAGTGTACTGGCCTTTTGGGCAGGGCGAAGCACCGCTAACAACAACAACAAGAACAACGATTTTATTCGTCGAACTGTGCATTCTGATACCGGCACACCGTGAAAGGTGGATTTTTACCGATGCAGCAATATTTACTAATGGTTGCAGAATCTCCTACCGAAATTCCTGAAGCAAATAGATCGCAGTTTATTCCTATGCAAACGTCAGTAATGTTACCAGTAGATCATGAACAGCCAGATGTTAATGATGTATTCGAAGAAAATGATAACTTAAACGAAATCGTTCGCAAGACTAAAAACAATATTGTGAGCGTCAACAGAGAGATAAAGTTAGATGAGTTCGCATGGTTTTATCTCTTTTCATATGGCAAAAATGGCTTACACAAAGAGCGCCCAGTGAAACTTACCTAATTAGACTATTACCAGCAGCGAATTTTAGGTTCGGATACACGTTTTCAAAGAACATACTATTTATTTTACGCACTCTCTATGTTTGAATATTATCGAGTGCAATCGACAATTAATGTATGTGGTAGAGCTGTAAGAGGCCAAGAGGAAGTTGTCAGCGACCTTCATCTACATCTTAAGAATCTTCGAGGATCGGCCTCATATTGCCGAACAGCTCACAATGAACTGATTGCTTTTATTCGATGTCTTGGGCCTCCAACGTGGTTTATAACATTGAGCTGTAACGATTTGAACTGGCTTGACATGGGCAAAGCCCTTTTAAATGCAGATGGCAGGCACAATGAAACCCCGCCAATTACCCATTGATGAAGTACAGCGTTTGATTGAATCTTACCCTTTGAAAGCCCAGAAGGACTAGCATATATTGGTAATGTAATATCATGCCACTTACCAAACGATGAAGAAGATTCAGATTTAAAAGCACTTATCAAACGAACCCAAATTCATCGCCATACTAGTACTTGTCACAAAAACCACTCTGCTATATGTCGATTCGCATTTCTTTGCATTCCGCCGAGTTCATTCGAAATTTTGGACGATTTTGCACTTTAAAAAGAACACCGGCTGAATTATGGGTTAATAATTATAATACGCGAATTCTCCAATTCTGGAATGCTAATATGGAGATACAACCATGTAGATCAAATGAGTCCATAGCCCACTACATCTCCAAATATATTTCAAAGACGGAACTACCGACATAAATTGGGGTAACATCGAAAGCCTTACAGTCAGTGTGAGACTTTAACACACTAAACCTCCTACCGTCATGTACCGATCGGTACTACCGTTAAGTATTCCGTCGGGAGGTGGTTTGGGCACAAGCTTCAACGTCAGTTGGTCAGCGTTACTGTACTATTTCAGCTCTTAGCTGGGGATCTTGTGTTAGATTTTTCATTCATCTAGTCTGGAGTATTGATCATATTGATCAATGAAAGTCGTTCTTGTCCAACTACCAAGATATGTATATAGATGTAGCTATATAGGCATGTACTTACACTACATATACTCGCTTATTCTGTCTCACTAGCTCTTCTGCATCTAGCCGGTTGGAGTGGCCGTGTTTCCGGCCCGCATCTACAATAATTCAGTACGTTTATAAGTAATTAATTATACTCACAACATATTCAGATACAAGGTAATGCAGTGGGGAGACCCCGTCCCCCATCTGCTCCTTCTGGTTTGTGTCAGGTGGACCAGGCGGTTGAAAGACCGTGTTTCCACCCGCATCTGAGATACATACGTACTCTTAAACTTTTGTTTGCAGGTCAATACAGTGGTAGCACAAGCCATTCGTCAAATTCGTAACGACGAAACTAATATAGCAAAAAGGCTGTTCAAATCTTGCATGAGAATTTCGAAAGAACGGCAAGTTTCAACATCAGAATGCATTTATCGACTCTGTCACTTGGCGCTTCGTTCCAGTTCAAGAAAGTGTGTATTCTTGAATGAGGATAACCAAGCAGTTGGACTTTGTTTAAACATGTTTGCGCGTTATGCAAATCGTCCATGGCAAGAAGAGCAAGGTTAAAATTTTCCAAATATGTTTTTTATGCCCTTTTATAAAAAGAATTCGGAAGATAGAGAAGAAAGTATTGATGCAGAAGTGAAAGAGCAATCGACAAGATGCAGATTTATCTATCTAACAAACAACATCAAAATGATTAGAACTACTCCAGCTGTGGTACGAGTGCCATTCTTTCAAATGACTACAGATCCAGAAAATTATTTTCATAGCTTGCTCCTACAGCATGTACCATTTTACTCGGAGGGGGAATTAATTGATGAACATAACACTGCACGCGAAGCTTTTCTTGCTTGCGAGGACCAATTGAGAGAAGCAAATGCATACCTCGAAATACATCGTGCGAGAGATAGGCAACTTGAAACCGCGTTTAATCAGGCGCACGCTTTTAATTTTCTCGAAAACCCAGATGATTTAATAGAAGAAGAACTTGAAAGTGAACCTACAGAGCAAGCGATGACGGATGAGCAGTTTCGCAACGTTTGTACTGCACTTAATTTTCGACAGCGAGATTTATTCAACACTGTTACTAAAAGGATCCAAAATTAAATTAATGGAAGTCAAAATCGCATCAGAATGTTTTTTACTGAAGGAGCAGGAGTAGGCAAAACCTTCACATTCAATACTATTAAAGAACAGGTTAATCGCTGTTACGGGAAGAAAGCAGTTAAAGTGGGTGCTTTGACCGGAGTAGCTGCGCGACTGGTAGGTGGAACACTACTCAAATTACCAGTTGAAAAAGACGGGAAAATTATAGGGAATTTGGCTCCCTTGACGGGAAATTTTCTGAAGGTCTTGCGAAATCAGTGGAAAGTAATCGAATTCCTCTTTATCGATAAGATTTCGATGGTGCCGTATAAAATGTTATGTATGATCGATTGGAGATTACGGCAGCTAAAAAAAAAATGAAAATGGACCATTCGGCCATTGACAGATAATATGCGAAAGCAAGGAGACACAACATTTGCCAATATTTTAAATGCTTTACGTGTCGGAGAGTTGAAAGCCGCACATTTTGAGATTCTGATGTCAAAAGATACGTCTGGAGATTTCGATTTGGATGGAGCAATCCGTATATATCCAACCCGTGCACAAGTTGATGCACATAGCAGATCCGTCCTTGAACGATATCGAGCAGAAGTCCGAATTTACACGATTCGGGCTCAGGATGTGTTAGTCAATGCGACAAGAAATATTAAAAAATGTTAACATCGATAATATTGTGTCGGAAGATACTAACAAGACTGGAGGATTAGAGGAGAACTTGCAAATTTTTAACGGCGCCAAAGTCATGCTCCGTTCAAATCTTAACATAGAACAGGGTCTTGTAAATGGCTCCATAGGCACTATTAGTGAAATTGTTTGGCCCTTATTTCGACGTGATCAGCTGTACGATTCCGACATTCCATCAGTACGTATAGACTTTGGTAGAGATGGAACTCACCTGATCAAGCCAAAGTCAATACAGTTTCCGGCCCTCCGAAACTATGAAACAATAGAAAGAACACAACTTCCACTCTTATTGTGCTGGGCCTGCACAGTCCATAAAATGCAAGGCTGTACTTTAAGCAACGCAGTTGTATATCTCGGACCCCAACTTTTTGGGACAGGCCTATGTCGCACTAAGTCTGGCGAGATCGTTGGATGGCTTGCGAATAGACGAACTAGGTTGCTCTAAACTTACGATTAGTACACCATGCAACGAAGATGCATTGACGGAAATGCGCAGAATGAGAAATTTATTAGATGCATCACCTTAGATTATTCATGTTAACATAAATATGTTCGAATGTCAATGCATTGACTTATTTTATATCGCTTAAAAATGTTAATAAATTTACAATTACCTATAATAAAAAAGTGATTTTTTAAACCTGACACGGAATTAAAATCTTAGTTAGACAATTTTCACAAACTCACAACTAAAAAGCATAAAATAAAAAATTGAATAAAAAAATTATTTTTAATTTAAAATGTTTTTAAAATGAACTAAAAACTGCAAAAGTATCACTCCTCTGACTACATATGTAGGTTTTTCACCACGTAGAGCTTGTCCTGAACATTTATTAGTCGGAATTCTCATAGGCGTTACAGTACTTGGCAAGATTGGTATGTATCAAAACATTGGCGCACGTCAATCCACATAAGTTTCTAAAAATGTTACTACCGGTATGAGCTTATAGAATAAAAATGGTTATTTGTTTCCGAATATAAATGGAACGAAAATATTTCCTATTTTTTTATTTTTATCAACACCAAAACTAAAGGTTGCTAACCAAAACTCAAAACTTATTATTTGTTGAGAAAACAATTAAAGTAAATTTGAACTGCGCCGCCACACTACCCCGCTTGGCAGAGTATTTGGCTACAAATCCAAATTTCTAGAAATCGAACTTTTCTGCCTGATCGCCAGGTGCAGTTTTAGGAACAGGAACAGGCGCAAACGTTGAAACAGGATCAGATGTAAAAATAGGTGTTGAAACAATATCATCTTGAACAATGAAAGCTGGTTTTACTCGATCAATTGAGACTTTAGGTCATTTCGAATTTTCAGTGTGACTGTTTTGTCATCGTGATCAATAATTTCATACGGGCCGGTGTATGGAGGCTGAAGTGCTTTAAGGAATGGTCCAACTTTAAGGAAAGCATGACTGCAATTCGATAATTCCTTGAAAACAAGAACTCCAGGTTGACAATGTCTTAATGCTGGAAGTGGGCGTAAGCGCAACATAAATTCACGTAAGCTTGAAAGAAAGCTGCTGGTATCATCCGAAATTTTGTTACCAAGACTTGGAGAAAGAAATTCAAATGGTAAACGGATCGTTTCACCATAAACCATTTCAGAGGAAGTAGCCTTGATGTCTTCTTTAAAACCTGAGCGACTTCCGAGTAGAACTAGCAGCAAAGCCTGAAATCAGTCAATGTCGGAATGAGCCATGATTGCGGCTTTCAAATGACGATGTAATCGTTCGACTAAACCATTTGCAGCAGGATGCCAACTTGAAGTGAAATTATGTCGAAATCCGAATTGTTTAACACAATTTTTGATGAGATGCGAAGAAAATTGAGCTCCACGATCTGAGGTTATAGTTTCAGGAACGCCAAAACGAGATTCCCAACAATCCAAAAGTGCATGAGTCACAGTTTCTGCAGTTATATTCTGTAAAGGATATACTTCAGGCCATCGAGTGAAACGATCAATGACAGTCAAGCAATATCGAAAAGAACATGCAAATGGAAGTGGACCAATCAGATCAATATGAATATGGGAAAATCTCTTTGTTGGAGTTCCAAATTTCCAAGTGGAGCATAAACATGGCGTGAAATTTTTTGATTTTTCACGATAAAAAGCAGGCCAAGAACATTCTTTCGAGGACATTTTCTTCGAAAAGAACGCAAGAGGTTGCCACACGCCGTCGACCAGCTGTTGTAAACATGCTCCAACTGAATGGTTTGAATCATCTGTAAACAAACCCAGAGACGAACCAATGCGAGGATGAACTAGAAGTGAAGCAGAAGAGATGCAGTTTCTGCAGGTTATGAAAGCTTCTTCGAGCTCAGACGTCCAATTGATTGGTTAAGATCCTTTCAGGAGTGGGTTGCTGATTGCATTATTCAGTGGAGCCTCGTATTCAGAAGCATGAGGAATGAATCTGCGGTAAAAGTTTAACATTCCAAGAAAACGTCGGAGGCCTTGTGCTGTTTTTGGTAATGGAAAGTCCTCGATAACTTGGACGCGCTCTTCTGGAGCTCGTATTCCGGCAGCAGAGATGGTATAACCAATAAACGGAACTTCAGTAACTCCAAAGGACACTTTTTGACGTTGATCACCAATCCATATTTTGCAAGACGTTCAAAAACAATTTTAAGATGACGTTCAAGCTCTTCTTTGGAACGAGAGAAAACGAGAATATCATCCATATACACGAAACAGAAATATAAACTGCGCAAAACTTCATCCATGAACCTTTGAAAGGTCTGGCCAGCATTTCGAATGGAAACTCAAAAAGGCCAAATGGAGTAATAATCGCTGTTTTGGAAATGTCCTCTTCGGCTACAGGAATTTGTTGATACGCTTTAACGAGGTCAATTTTCGAAAATAGTGTACAACCATCAATAAAGTGAGTGACATCGTGAATGTGACGGACAGGATAACGATCTGGGATAGTGCGAGCATTCAATGCACGAAAATTTCCGCATGGACGCCAAGTTGAATCACTTTTCGGTGCCCAATGTAAAGGAGATGACCAAGAGCTCTCTGATGGACGGGTTGTATCAGCTTGTAACATGGCGTAGAATTCTTCTTTAGCAATTTTTAATTTTTCAGGATTTAAGCGTTGTACGTTGTTCGTCACCGGTGGTCCAGGAGTTGTACGTATGTGATGGACAGTCTCATGTTTAATATTTCGAGGTAAACCTGGTGGACGAGTAATTTTAGGAAATTGCGAAATGAGAGCAGCGAAAGAAGGTGAATCCTGAACTGCTTTAATACTATGAATTAATGAAGACTGAGATACTCCGTGTACTTGAAGGCCAGTGGTTGCTTCTACGAGTATCGACGAGAAAGCGATGTTTAGATATTTTGTCAGTGACAATTAGGCGGCTACTGGTTCACAAGCAGTCAGATGCCGCACTTACAGACTGCTTTTGCCGTTTTCCGAATAATCACACAGATCTATACATTTCTTGGCTTTGTCAGCTATAGTATTTAGTAAGTTACTATCTATACTTTTATCGCTTAGCGTTGCATTTACAGACAATCTTGTCAGCAAGTTCTGCCAGACTGTCGAGCGGCAATTCAGATTGCCTCGCAAGGATAGTCTGAACGTTAGACGGAAGGCTGTTAAGCCAAAGTTGGCGAAACCAAAGAAACTGCGATGGTTTGCGCTCGCCGAGCTCTTCCTCACTGATAAGTTGATGGACTCGTTGCTCCTCAGACGCAGACAAACGAGCAATCACTTTTGTGAGCAAAAATGTGTATGGGTTCAACGGAGGAGGATTTGCAATAACGTCCTCGATCTCCAATGCAACCCGAGCATCTAATTGCGAAACCACGTAATAAAACTTAGTTACCTCGTTTGTGATATCCGATAACGTAAGCTGCGAGTCAGCTTGTGAAAACCATAACTTTGGTTTGTCAGACCAAAAAGGTGGAAGTTTGACTGCAACACGACGAACAGCAGGGTAATGATCAGCGACGTTAGCGGCATAATGAGTGTGCTGCTGCTGTTGTTGTTGCAGTGGTGGTGGCTGCTGCTGTTGAAACTCCAGTTGATAATTATGCTGTTGCTGCGTTTGTTGGCGTAGTTCGTCAATTTGCCGTTGAAGACGCTCATTTTCTTCACAAAGGGTAACTAGCTGATCTTCGTCTCGAAGCATCTTTGTTTGAATGTGTAGGCGGGGTCACCAATATAGGAATAAAAATGGTTATTTGTTTCCGAACATAAATGGAACGAAAATATATCCTATTTTTGAAAATCTATATTTTACCAATTTATTTTTATCAACACCAAAACCAAAGGTTGCTAACTAAAACTCAAAACTTATTATTTGTTGAGAAAACAATTAAAGTAAATCTAAACTGCGCCGCCACAACTTCAGGTTGAAAACGGCCACCTTTGGAGTTAACTGCGCTCCCTTCCTGGCTACTCGCACTCCACACGAGCTGTCGAAAGATAAAGCCGACTCTCATCCACGCGCAGCACCAATATTAAAGTCCGAGACTATGTGGACGATATTTTATCCGGCTGCCATGATCTCTCATCAGCCGAGCAATCAAAAAATGAGACTATTGATGCTCTCGGATTCCCCTTAAAAAAGATCACGGCAAATCATCCGGACATTCTCAGACAAATTCCCAAGGCGGACTTACTTGACACCGACTTCCTCGAATTCGAGAAAAGTAGTGCCGCCAAAACTCTTGGAATTCAATGGAATGCGCTCTCGGACACATTCTCTTATACTGTGGACTCACATCCAGCCTCAACGGCAGCAAAACTTTTCGACCCCGCAGGGTGGCTGACGCCAGTCATGATACAAGCAAAAATCTTCATGCAGGAGCTGTGGCTGGACGGGACTGATTGGGATGAACGGGTCAAACCGATCCGTCTCGTAAAATGGACGCAATTCGCAAAGAATCTGCACTCCATCTCAAATATCAATATACCCCGATGGGTTAACTTTCCTCCTGACCACTTAGTCGAGCTCCATGGTTTTTGCCACGCCTGTGAAAAGGCTTATTGCGCAACCCCCTATGTGCGAACTACTGTCGGCACCCAAGCCTTCTCTCACCTCCTTGTGTCCAAAGGCAAAGTTTCTCCTCTCAAAATTATAAGTCTGCCACGCCTGGAACTATGTGGAGCGCTCTTACTAGCCAAACTAGTCGCAGTAGTGCAGCCCGATCTCGGCCTTACTGAAAGAAAGCTGACTATGTGGTCTGATTCGAAAATCGTGTTAGCCTGGGTCGAAAAGCCACCCCACTCATATAAGACCTATTTCTCCAATCGTTAAATGAACTAGTGCATCGTGTCACCGTGTGTCCAGCCGACAGGCAGTTCAAGCAATAGTTGTTGCTCTTGATGGTGGCTATTCTATCTGATATGGTTAGCCCAGGGAATTTTTTGGCAATTTTCCACGAAGATGTTGGGGTGCTGGCTTGGTATACTCTAAGTTTCGCAGGCGTTGCCATGTATTATTATGACTTTTGGGTGCTGTCAATGATCTGCTACCCCTGAGGTCAGAAACAGTTTCCAACGTTTGGAAGCGGTTGTAGAGGAATTTGTCTATATCTTCCCATTTTGATATCTCTGTTTTGTTCTCTATGGTTTGTTCCCATAGAGCTAGAGGACATTCGGGAAGTTTGGTGGAACATAGGCTATAATTGCATCCCAATTTGATATGTCAATGTGATGAAACTGAAGCGCCGAGATGCAATTATTACTGTCGCGCTTTTTGATTGCTGTACCGCATTCATGTTCGACGGACGTTAAACTAAATAGCGATTTCAATTGCGTATTAACTAGGATACGCTTGTTTTCACATCTGTCGCTTAGATTTTTCCAGGCTCTGGTAAAACCTTTGTTGGTCAATGGACATCTCCGCACAGTCTCCTTCGCTTCCCCCAGTGTTTTCTGGTTGAGGTGGTATAGCTTTTCAACGGGGGTAAGGCGTTTATTTAATATGTATATGGCCGTGAACATATCCCTAAATGTTGGCCAGGAAAGGTAGTCACCTTTAAACACATCGGTGTCACAAGGTGGAAGTCGTATGTTTTGTTCACGGCTGGAAGTATCAGAGACTTGTGGTGCTGGAGTTGCTTCAACCGTTAATTTCTCTATTTCACCATTAATTGCAGCCATGCCTCTCGCGTAACATGCGAAGCAGGTCTTATTTTTTTGTCTTAATGACTGCAGGTCTTCCTTGGACAGGTCTGGTGAACCTAAAGAACTTTCATAGGAGGCTTTAGTCTTTTTCCACAATGACTTTAGCTCTTCTTGCTGAATGGCAAGGGTTGCTTATCTTGGTCTTGTGGGCTGAAATCTCGGTCAAACGAAACGACGCAATCTGAAAGCCGTATGTAAGTCCCCATTTTTTTAATAATTTTAAAAATCTTTGTTAGCAGTGAAACACTAGCGGACTGTAATGACTAATAGAAGTAGATGCTTTGAATATATGGGAAAATATTCAAAGTGAACCAGATATAAATCTTTCTGAAGATTTGCTGTATCGTGGAAAGTATGTGTGACCCAGATATTAGGATTTAGTGTGTCTTTTAGCACAAATGCCGAACAGCCAAAAAAAACCAAAGTGTATCCAATCCAAAAAGGCAATAAAAAGTGTAAAACGTCGTTTAAAATGTATTATTTATTAGACAATTGAAGTCGACAAAAATGTAAAAGGTCTTAATTTAATACAATATCGTGTGTTGTTAAAAAATATGTGAGTTTACAACAATGTCGCAAGGAATAAATGCCACAAGCCACCCAACGTATGCGATAGTTCTGTCGGTGGCACGTATTACAAACGTTTGACGAAAGTATTAAAAAGATACAAGTGAATATTGTGATATTTTTTGCAATTGCATCAACCAAGTGGAAGTGTAAATTATTGTTAAAATTCAGCAATCAATGGACAATAATATTCGAAAGAATAGAGACTCTACAGTGCTGTGGTAATGTGTTAAAAAAAAATAAAAATATAAAAGAGGTTTAGCCACTGCCTGTCTGCCTTGAGTTGTGTCGAGAAGCCCTTACCACTGGAGGGAGGAACTTCTCGATAGTCAAAAGCCGCTAAGTGTGTGTTACAAACACAAAGAACCTCAACTTGCTCTGATCTACAAACCTGTATCACAATTTACCTGTGGTACGTGATTGCGTACTTAAAAAAAATTGTTCCTTTGATGTGTTGGATGTCTGCGATGAATGAAAGTTGTCTGAGTTGAACTGGTGGAAGTTTTTCACGTTTTTGTTGACAAACGTAGATCAATGGCTTATGATCGGTGTAAATAGTGAATGAATGTCCATCTAAAAAATGACGAAAATGCTGTATTGCAGCGTAGATCGTAAGAAGTTCACGATAAAAAGCAGGCCAAGAACAGTCTTTCGAGGACATTTTCTTCGAGAAGAACGCAAGAGGTTGCCACACTCCAAACGTCATGAATGGAAATTCAAAAAGGCCAAATGGAGTAATAATTGCTATTTTGGAAATGTCCTCTTCGGCTACAGGAATTCGTTGATACTCTTTACGAGGTCAATTTTCGAAAATAGTGTACAACCATCAATAAAGTGAATGACATCGTGAATGTGACGGACAGGATAACGATCTGGGATAGTTCGAGCATTCAATGCACGAAAATCTCCTCATGGACGCCAAGTTGAATCACTTTTCGGTGCCAAATGTAAAGGCGATGACCAAGAGCTCTCTGATGGACGGGTCGTACCAGCTTGTAACAAGGCGTCGAATTCTTGTTTAGCAATTTTTAGTTTTTCAGGATTTAAGCGTTGTACTTTGCTCGTCACCGGTGGTCCAGGAGTTGTAAGTATGCGATGGACAGTCTCATGTTTAATATTTCGAGGTAAACCTGGTGGACGAGTAATTTCAGGAAATGGCGGAATGAGAGCAGCGAAAGAAGATGAATCCTGAACTGCTTTAATACTGCTCTGCGAGGAAGACTGAGATACTCCGTGTACATGAAGACCAGTTGTTACGTCGACAATGCGTTTGGTATGACAATCCGGTAAAAGATGATAATGAGCGAGAAAATCAGATCCAATTATTGGTAGATAGAGGTCAGCGACGATAAATCTCCATGGAAAATCACGACGAAGTCCTAAGTTGAGATTCAAGGATAGAAAACCGTACATTTTGATCTTGATTCCATTTGCAGCACATAAATCGGAGCTGACAGGAGAACGACGATCTCGTAATAGACGTCGAGGAAAGCAACATAAGTCAGAACCAGTATCGACGAGAAAGCGATGTTTAGATATTTTGTCAGTGACAATTAGGCGGCTACTGGTTCACAAGCAGTCAGATGCCGCATTTACAGACTGCTTTTGCCGTTTTCCGAATAATTACACGGATCTATACATTTCTTTGCTTTGTCTTGAAATTTTTTGTGGTACCAACAAATTTGTTGGTTAGAGCTACCTCGATTTCGAGATTTGCTACGAGTTCGAGAGCTGTTAGAGGAACTATGGCAATGATGAAGACACGAACGAAAAGTAGACAATTCTGCCACTTGCTTTTGTAAATCAGTAATAGTATTTAGTAAGTTACTATCTATACTTTTATCGCTTAGCGTTGCACTTACAGAGAAAGTCGGTGTGCTCGGTGAGACCTCGACCATCTTGTCAGCAAGTTCTGCCAGATTGTCGGGCGGCAATTCAGATTGCGTCGCAAGGATAGTCTGAACGTTAGACGGAAGGCGGTTAAGCCAAGTTGGCGAAAACAGAGAAACTGCGATGGTTTGCGTTCGCCGAGCTCTTCCTCACTGATAAGTTGACGGACTCGTTGTTCCTCAGACGCAGACAAACGAGCAATCACTTTTGTGAGCAAAAATGTGTATGGGTTCAACGGAGGAGGATTTTCAATAACGTCCTCGATCTCCAATGCGAACCGAGCATCTAATTGCGAAACCACGTAATGAAACTTAGTTACCTCGTTTGTGATATCCGATAACGTAAACTGCGAGTCAGCTTGCGAAAACCATAACCTTGGTTTGTCAGACCAAAAAGGCGGAAGTTTGACTGCAACACGACGAACTGCAGGGTAATGATCAGCGACGTTAGCGGCATAATGAGTCTGCTGCTGTTGGTGTTTTTGTTGTGGTTGCAGTGGTGGTGGCTGCTGCTGTTGAAACTCCAATTGATAATTATGCTGTTGCTGCGCTTGTTGGCGTAATTCGTCAATATGCCGGTGAAGATGCTCATTTTCTTCACGAAGGGTAACTAGCTGATCTTCGTCTCTAAGCATCTTTGTTTGAATGTGTAGGCGGGGTCACCAATATAGGAATAAAAATGGTTATTTGTTTCCGAACATAAATGGATCGAAAATATTTCCTATTTTTGAAAATCTAAATTTTTTTATTTTTATCAACACCAAAACCAAAGGTTGCTAACCAAAAACTCAAAACTTATTATTTGTTGAGAAAACAATTAAAGTAAATTTGAACTGCGCCGCCAGAAGCTTTCCTAAAAAGTATAATCTTTTCTTTCTTTTGCTATACGCCAAATGTTTTTATACATATCAATCTTGCCAAGTACTGTAACGCCTATGAGAATTCCTACTAATAAATTCTCAGGACAAGGTCTACGTGGTGAAAAATCTATGTAGGCAGGGGAGAAATTATTTTGCAGTTTTTAGTTCATTTTAAAAACATTTTAAATTAAAAATATTTTTTTATTCCATTTTTTCTTAATTGTTTGATAAAATTACAAGTTTGGCTAATCAATTAGATGTTGAGATTTATATTCCGCGTCTAACAAGTAGACAAATATATCGCTCGAACTTTGGCGCGTCTACTGCCGAAGAGTATTATTGAAAAGCGATTTTTATTCCTTTCTTGGACCATATTTTACTTGACCTTGAAGAAAGATTGCCAAAAGAAACGTTGGCCGTTTTGAATATGAATTTACTTCTCCCATCAAAAATTTTAGAAAATAATGCAAACATGGTTACGTTGGGACACGTTGGGCCACAGCCAGCATCCAGACTGTGCAGATTGGCCATGATGAGCAGAGACTTTTCTTTTTTCGACGGTTGGTGTTGAGGTAAAATGCATCCCAATTATCTGTATCGATGCCATGCATTCGAAGCAATGAAACACAATTATTTACAGATCGCTGTAAATTTTAAATTTCCGTCCCTCTTTCACTTGTCACCCTCGGCAGATCAAAAAGGATTTTGAGTTGCGAGTTGACCATGATTCGTTTATTCTCGAATCTATCTGAGAGATTTTGCCAAGCAATGGCAAATCCATCATTCGTGAGTGTAGGTTTCCTCACGATATCCCAGGCCTCACCGCGAGTTTTTTGGATCAAGTGATAAAGTTTTTCTACCGCACTTAAGGGCGCATTGTTTATATAAATAGCAGTGAAAAGATCCCGAAATGCTGTATAGTCTCCATAGAAAATTTCCGTGTCACATGGCGGAAGCTTTGGTTTCATGGGAGCCAGAGTTACCGGCTAAAAGTTTCTGATTGACAGGACTGGAGTTTTGATGACGTCTGACGGAGAAAGGTAAGGTTATGTATGCAAACATGGTTACGAGAAAATATGACTGAGGAGTGGCTCTCTGGTTTAGCACTTTTAAGCATACAGTATGGTATTGAAATCGACGTCGAAAATATCATAGAAAGATACGCAAAAAAAAAACGGAATCGCAAAATTGATTTTATAATATAGAATGGTATCATCATTAAAAAATATAATTTAAATCGTTTCAAAAACATCTTTGTAACAAAACTACATACATTTGGGTAAAAATACAAAAGTGCTACAATTTTGGGGATTATTTTGAAAATATAATTTTTTAACACATGTTACATATACGCTGCGCGGTATGCACTTCTTAGCTTCTTATTATACTATCATTTGCAGGGTTGGTCACTTTTTTAACTCTTTCGTGAGGTTTCGCATTTTTTCAATTGCTGATTAAAACACACTCATTTTTGGAAAAAAATAAGATTCATTGTGTATTTTCAAATACAAAGAGCTATTTCCAAGTAAGACGCATTTCTAAAAAATTCGGTAATTTCGGTGTTTTCCGTTCCTACAAACTGTTTTTTTTTTACCAACATAACCCCTCCCACTCTATATCAGGCTAAAAATCAGTTTGGTACTTTTCGAGTAATTGGAATTTAAAAAAAGTTTGAACTTTTGTTGCTGTTTCCCCCGCTAAAAAAAAATACGGTTATACCCAGCTGTATATCGAACATCATTACAAAAGCCAGGGGACTGACAAATTGCACATAAATTTAAAAAAAAGTTTGAACTTTTGTTGTTGTTTCTCCCGCTAAAAAAAAATACGGTTATACCCACCTGTATATAGAACATCATTACAAAAGCCAGGGGACTGACGAATTGCACATAAATATTAGATTACATCTAAAGTTAACGTCCTAGCTAAACCTTAAATATTTAAAATAATATATCCATACGCACATTTAACCATGTATAAATAAAAACGAAATATAGCCACTAAAGAAAATAAGAGCTAGCCAGGAGACGATTTGAGTGCAACCGTATAAATAGGCTGGGTAAAAGTTACACTAGAACTGATATCATAATATTTGTTGTTCCACATCTCACTTAAGCCCTGCCATTTAACCTTTAACTTTAGATTATCATAGATTGTACTAGTAAATCTATTGAATATGTTTTAAATAGATATTAACTAAAGCATAGAAACAAAAAAATATGGAATAAATACAGGATATTTATTTTGACGACAACTTTATTAACCGCTTAAGGGATTGTGACATGCCTGGGGACTGACACTACTAGGATTTATACCAAAGTATATTAAACAAAGTAGTTGCGAACTTGATAGTTCTCTCTTTGCTGTAGGAGGTTTAACGTCAAATGAAAAAAAATTTTAACCCGTTCGATTTCAAATTTCTCATTTTTATCAGTTTGTTATTTTTATTTGAGAAATACCAAATCGTGGTAATTGTTTACGACTGCAACCGAGTGCTAAAACACGTCCAAAAACTACTGGGAGAGGTATCAATAGACGCGCCCAGTACCCATAAATAACAATCCGATTACGAGATCAATTTTTTGAGTAGTTTGCAAGATATTTGGAAACTAATGAAACAATTTGTGTACCAAGAAGACGGGATCGCGTTATTTTTTTAAATCGTTGCTATATTAACATATAGGTACATATCGCACCCTAAATCAAAAACAGTCACAACTCAAAATTTTTTTAGGTCGCTTTCTTGGCATAGATTGCCTAATAAAAAGTAGTGCAGCCAGTACATACAATATTTTTCTTTTTGACTATTATAGTTACTCTTTAAAGAGCACAGTGATGTCAAGTTTTTAAAAATCAAATCACTTTTGTGCGATCCAGAAGCAATTAACTGAAAGTTACTCGGATTTTGAGTTGTGACTCTTTTTGATTTAGTGTGCGGTCAAGGTCTTTAAAGAGGTAGACTCCAAAGTAGCACTTGGTGGCAAAAGTGAGCTTATTAGATAGTTTCTGAATATCTATATTAATAATTTTTGATATTTGCAAATGCGGTTTAACTTCTTAATACAAAAATTTTATGTGGCCCAAATATTGTTCGTGGGCCAGTAAGGGTAAATTCGTTGGTTTAGACTTTTTTGAACAGATATCGAAAATGACAGATCCCATGCAATGTATTGCTATGCTATTCAAGCATAATTGAACCATTACAGAATATGTAATTGAATTTGAGGCGATATAAAAATTAGGGCTGTGCGATTAATTGATTAATCAAAATTTTGATTATTCATAAATTCGATTACTCAATTAATCGATTAATTATGATTTTTGATTAATCAAAGAGGGTGTCAAAATGAAATTTAATTGATTAATCGCCTTTTCGATTAATCGTTTTTTGAATAAAATGGTTAATCATATATTAAAACGGCTCAAATTTAGAAGTTCCTTAATACTTCAACCATTTGTTGCATCTTCGACATTTTGCCCATTCGCCATCGGACAACATCTCAAAATTTTCTAAAATTTTTTGATTTTTTAATATTTTGAAGTACATATGTTTGGTTTTTACTTTTTCTTATTTTCAACTATTTCAAGGCAAACTTTCACATAAAAAATGAGTAAATTAATCAGTTTTTGATTAACCATTTTTGAAAATACTCGAGTAACACTCGTTTTGATTACTCAGAATTTTGATTAATCAAGTAATCGATAATTTGAAAATTTGATTAATCAACTTACTCGATTAATCGAATAAAGGCACCGCCCTAATAAGAATAGGTTTTCAATTTTCATAAACTGTTTTTTTATTATATCAAGTCACTTTAAAACTTTCCGATTAATTGACTGATGGCATCAAGTTGTACTACTTTTTTGTTTTCACCCATATGCATTTAATTTGACGACGAATATATTGAAATATACTTAACTTCAATAAACATTATTGTTCAGCTCTTTTTCCTTTTTTGATTGACCTAGATTCAAAATAAATAAACTTAGTAAAAAGATTCAAGTGAAACTCGCTAATCAGACAGAACTAGTATCTACCTTTGAGCTGTATAAAATCAATTAGCCAATTTGAGTAGGTACTAAAGATAAATTCGTAATGATGCCAAAACGGCGTTCTAAAATTAATAATTCCTTTATATTACTTTTATGTCAATTTCGATCTTGAGTTTTCGGAAACGATCGCCTCACCTCAGCTAGAGACCTGGATCCGCCACTGTTTGAAATAGTTAATAACATATTTTTTTCCTTTTGCCTAAATCATGCAAAAGAGTAAATGCGCTTGCCATGAATACTTTTCACTCATTGACCAAGTACTTAGACTACTAGCATATGTATTTTCAATTTATGAACCTATTAGAAGCTTAAATGACATAATAATCGCCATATATCGAGGTAAAATGTTCTAACACCTTGGGCAAATGCGATCAGATATCTAGTAAATATAGTTTAATTGTTTTTTAAACCACGTTTGCCATATTTTGTTGGTTTCATAAAATTTGAAAAGTGTATTTCAAGTAAAACTGTGTGCAAATGGGACACAGAATTTAACGAAACTACCAACATTGATATATTTGTGCGTCATTTTGACATACAAGTATAACGTTATGATTTTTAACCAACTAATATACTTATACACATAATTTTACTAAAAAAATATATAAATGTAATTTTTAACAATTTCTCCTCTTTTAAAATAATATATTCACCTCCATACATGCGCAACACCCTAAAATGCTCAAAAAGAGTTGACCTGAACCCCAAGTACACAAAAAAGGTCAATGCAAGTTTTACTACTGGATATACTGTGCTAAGAATATTGACGTTATATGTAGATGATATACAGGGCTCACAGTTCAAACGTCCCACCATTCAAGTTGCAGTTTTCACTAGGAAATATTTCTTTTAAATCAATTTCGCTAATTTGTTGTCAAAATATACGTGAAAATACATCACAAAGACTTTAAATTAAAGTTAGAAATTTTGTAAAAAATTCACTAAACTTCAGAGAATTTTCATCAAAATTTTAAACTTTTTACTAAGAGTTTTTAGATTTATTTTGAGAATGCAGTTTTGTACCTCATTGAATGATATACTAATCTTAAGGAGAAAGCGAAATCACCTGATTTTTGGCAAATTTTTTTTCTAGCCGACTTCCACATTTTCTTTCATGCAAATTTATAAGCTAGAAAAAATTGCCTTGTGCTCCTTAGTAAAAAGTTTATAATTTACAAAATTCCTAACTTTAGTTTATAGTCTATGTAATGTCTTTTCATATATATTTTGAAAACAAATTGACGAAATTGTTTTAAAAAAAATTAATTAATGGTGAAAACTGCAATTTATATGGTGGACCGTTTGAGTTGTGAGCCACTATAAAAGGGTCAACAACAAAAACAATCAGTTATCGTGGTGAGCTGGTGGTGAGCTGTATCTGATATTTTCTTTATGTATGTTTTTATAAATGTATATACATACATGTATTTATTTAATTGAAAAAGTTATGCAAAAAAAAATGTGATAGTTATTTAATTTAAACGTTTAAAGTTGTTTCTTCATATACACATGTACATACATTTATTTAAATTGCGGTGTGAAATATTCTCTTTGAACTCCTTTTTTCAAAATTATTCCACGTTCCCCAATACGCATATCACATACACACAACATTTCAGCCGCATCTTAGAATTTACAACCATAAAGTCAAATAAACACAGTAACTAATTCTTAAATATCAGCTACTTCAATTAACTTGCCAACTTATTGGTCAGGTTGTCCTCAAGCTTGGTTTGTGCATACGGAAGCGCAATTTGAGGCTAAAGGAATCATTGTAGATAGAACGAAACATGAATACTTGATTATATCTTTGCCACAGGAGGTTATACTAACTGTGTGAAATGTTACTCAAAATCCTCCATCAATCAGTAAGAGCATCAAACCCCCGCCGAAATTTCCGAAAATTAAAAAATATACGTCTCTACTAGAATAATTACTCTATTCACTTTTAAAACCCCTGTTAAAATAGCATTAATATCAATAATGTAAATGCGAAAGAATAAAATTAAATAATCTTTCACACTAAGCAGGGTTGTAAAAGAATCAGTTGAAGTCAATACGGTCGCCTAGGCTTAGCCAAAAGGTGGTTTTTCATACCGATAATGAGGAAGCCAATCTCGCGCCATGCCTAAGAGCCAACAGTGCTCGCCACCAACAAATACATATAGGGTGTCACAGGTGTCCCGCACCTCCCGTTCTCCAAAGAACAAACTGTTTTTAACATTTGCGCAACACGGTCATCAGAACCTGAGCCAAATGATTTAATAAATACCTTTTGAGCAATACGGTCGCCTAGGCCTGAGCCAGAAGTTGGTTTTTCCAAGCGAAAATGAGGAAGCCAATCGCGCCATGCCTCAGAGCCAACAGTGCTCGCCACCAATAAATACATACAGGGTGTCACAGGTGTCCCGCACCTCCCGTTCTCTAAAGAACAATCTCGCGCCATGCCTCAGAGCAAGCAGTGCTCGCCACCAACATACACATATAGGGTGTCACAGGTGTCCCGCACCTCCCGTTCTCTAAAGAACAAAATGTTTTTAACATTTGCGCAACACGGTCATCAGAACCTGAGCCAAATGATTTAATAAATACCTTTTGAGCAATACGGTCGCCTAGGCCTGAGCCAGAAGTTGGGTTTTCCAAGCGAAAATGAGGAAGCCAATCGCGCCATGCCTCAGAGCCAACAGTGCTCGCCACCAATAAATACATACAGGGTGTCACAGGTGTCCCGCATCTGACGTTCTCTAAAGAACAAAATGTTTTTAACATTTGCGCAACACCGTCATCAGAACATGAGCCAAATGATTTAATAAATACCTTTTGAGCAATACGGTCGCCTAGGCCTGAGCCAGAAGGTGGTTTTTCATACCGAAAATGAGGAAGCCAATCTCGCGCCATGCCTCAGATCCAACAGTGCTCGCCACCAATAAATACATACAGGGTGTCACAGGTGTCCCGCAACTCCCGTTCTCTAAAGAACAACAATTTCCACGTCGTTAGTTGGCGTAAAATACACCCATCGTGGTATCCGTACGTGATCAATGGCTGGGTAATCCTGCATGAAGGTTTGCCATCGCCCTAGGGTAGTTGCCGACACTGGCTCGTCCCAGTCTGTACCTTCCATCCAGATGTTTTGCATTAGGATTTTGGCTATGATGATGATTGGGGCTAGCCAACCGAGAGGGTCGAAGAGTTTGGCAATAGCGGAAAGGATTGCCCTTTTGGTCAAACTATCCCGACTTTCTATTGGTTTTGCTGTGAAATAGAAAAGGTCGGAATGTGCGTTCCAACGTATGCCTAGGGTTTTGACTGTACTGGAATCCTCGAACTCTAGAAAATCTTCATTCAGCAGATGTTGTTTCGGTAATCCCTTGAGTATTTTGCTGCAATTTGATGTCCATTTTCGAAGGGGGAACCCTGCTGGGTGTAGTGCTTGCGTGATTTCATCTCTCGCGTGAATTGCAGACTCAATGTTGTGCCCTCCTGCCAAGACGTCATCGACGTACATACTGGTCCGCAGAATATTTGCAGCTATTGGTAGCGAAGGCTCGACGTCATCTGCCAGTTGGTGCAGTGTCCTTATCGCCAGATATGTGGCACAATTCACACCAAAGGTTACCGTCTTCAACTCGTAAACGCTGATCGAATCTTTGGGACTGGTACGAAAGACGATCCTTTGGTATTGTGTGTGGTTGGCCTTTACCCATATCTGACGATACATCTTTTCGATGTCGCTGTTGAAAACATATTTGTAGAACCTCCAGCGCAGTAACAGAATTGTTAAGTCGGCCTGGAGGATTGAGCCTGTATGTAACACGTCATTCAAGCTTGTGCCATTCGCGGTAGGGCTCGAAGCGTTGAACACCACCCTGACTTTGGTGGTTGTGCTATCTTCCTTTATTACAGCGTGGTGGGGCAAGAAATAACAATCGGTTGATTGTGGTGGTATGACCCTAGAAACTGACCTAATGTCTCGTATTCCGATACTACCCTATTATACTTTGTCTGTAGGGCTGGTGTCTTTGATAAGCGCGTCTCATTCCGGTAGAATTGAGAGCAAACGCCCTTTAGCGAAGGCCCTAAGCAGGTGTCGTTAGTGAAATCGCGTTTGAAGGGAAGGGCGACTATATATTTTCCATCGGAGTTTCTGGTTGTTGTTGCCTTGAAGAGTGTCTCGCAATAGGCGTTGTCTTCATTGAGTGCCTTTTTCTTAGGGACATCCTCCAACTCCCAGAAAGCGGTTAACTGCTTGTCCAGGTTTATTTCGTTGAAAAATGACACCCGAGTATTGGTTGGTTGAGGTGCGTCTGCACGACCGGTAAGGATCCAACCGGTTTCTTGGGCTAGAAGCGTGTTTAATACGTTCTTCCGTATACCGTTTAACATAATTTGGGGATAAACGTCGCCTCCGAGAATGAGGTCAACTGGTACGGTACATTTATGAAGAACCTTTTATCCGCAAGGATTAAGTCCGGGAATGCCTGCCTTATCATTGCGCTTACTTGACAAGTCGGCAGATCCCCTGTAAGCTGTGGTAGGACAAGGACCACTGTGTCAATGCGCACTAAGGGATTTGTTAGTGAACCTAATTGAATTTGACACGACTCTTTAACCTGAGCTGACAGCGTATTGTTGATGCCCGAAACTTGGGCATTCATGCGTTTTGACTGCAGGTTTACTCTTTTCTTTAGTCTTTCGGTTATGAAAGAGCATTCAGAACCGGAGTCAATCAGTGCTCTTGCCGAGAAATTTACTCCATTGTGTTGGATGTTACCTCGAGCCGTCCCTAGTAATACCCCCTTTGTTGTATTTGCATGACAAGATGAAACATTACTAACGTCTTCTTTTCCATTTGCAGGTTCGAGTTTTGCCTAGCCTGCTGTGAGGTCGAGGGCCTATCGTCAGATGTGTTTTGCCGCCACCTCTGGTTCGTTGCTTTTGGCTGAGCTGTTTCCAGATGGAGTAAGGTGTTGTGCCTTGCGTGACACGAGCTGCAGTTAAAGGAACTATTGCAGCGTGTCACCGTGTGTCCAGCCGACAGGCAGTTCAAGCAACAGTTGTTGCTCTTGATGTAGGCTATTCTATCTGATATGGTTACCCCACGGAATTTTTGGCAATTTCGTAATTTGTGCTCCCTACTGTTGCACATTTTACCCGACGCTGTTGGGGTGCTGGCTTGGTATACTCCAAGTTTCGCAGGCGTTTGCCGTGTATTATTTTGACTCTTGGGTGCTGTCAATGATTTGCTACCCCTGAGGTCAGAAACAGTTTCCAACGTTTGGAAGCCGTTGGATAGGAATTTGCCCATATCTTCCCATTTTGGTATCTCTGTTTTGTTCTCTATGGTTTGTTCCCATAGAGCCAGAGTACATTCGGGAAGTTTGGTGGAACAAAGATAGGTTATAATTGCATCCCAATTTGATATGTCAATTTGATGACACTGAAGCGCCGAGATGCAATTATTAAAGTCGCGCTGAAGCTTTTTGATTGCTGTACCGCATTCATGTTCGACGGACGTTAAACGAAATAGCGATTTGAATTGCGTATTAACTAGGATACGCTTGTTTTCATATCTGTAGCTTAGATTTTTCCATGCTGTGGTAAAACCTTCGTTGGTCAAGGGACATCTCCGCACAATCTCCTTCGCATGCCTCGATTGCCAGCGCGCTAAAATCAACCGGCACACTCGTTCATCATTGCAGTCATACAAATTGCCCGATACACATTGACCTTTTCCACCTTGTAAAGGGCACAGGTACCATCATTGATCTATTTACACGGTGGCCCGAAGCCATTCCCATTCCAGATATGACAGGGGCAACGATAGTCGATGCCCTCGTTTTCCATTGGATCTCACGATTCGGTGTGCCAACGTATGTCACCTCAGACAGAGGTCGACAATTTTTAAGCACTATTTTTAATGAGTTAACTCGCGTTTTAGGCATCGACCACCTTAAAACTACCTCGTACACATTTCATGGGGGCAGTGAAATAACGCCCGGGGAAATAACGCTCGTGGGCGTTTAGAAAAGAAATAAAGCCCGCGGGCGTTATTTCCTTTTCAAAAGGGAAATAACGCCCGCCGAAAAAAGGAAATAAGGCCCGCGGGCTTTGTTTCTTTTCTAAAAGGAAATAACGCCCGCGGGCATTATTTCTTTTCTGAAAGGAAACAGCGCCCGCGGGCATTATTTCTTTTCTAAAATGAAATAGCGCCCGTCGACAAAAAGAAATAACGCCCGTGGGCGTTATTTCCCCGGGCGTTTTTTCACTGCACCAACAAAACATGTACAAAAAAAAAGTATTTACTTAAACACTTTATCATTTATGTATGGCTTATTAACTCAGTACAAGGAACAAAAACACCATATACAAATTTAAAATTTCTATAATATTTTATAAGCTCTATGGGAGGCAGAAATAAATTGCGTCCGTTGCATGGCCCAATTATACTGGTCGTCTCGTTAGGCCAACAACAACTATTCCCATGTATTTTATTAGTGTTTTTTGGTACTTGTTTGTCATATTTTACTGTCAAAATCACTATTCGCTGTATTCGCCTTGCTAGGCGCGGATCCAGAAAATATTTTCGGTGGGGATCCAAATTTTGGAACAAATGCAGAATAGCTCCAACTCTCTAAAAAAAAAAAATATTGGGATCGATAGGTATTTTTATAACGAACATAACGGTGTATTTCTTTTTTGGTGCAAACAACAACAACAAAAGTTATTCAAGGTCAAAGTTCATAAAACTAACTTTTTTGTATCTAAATTCCTCCTAAAGTACTAATCCGATTGCCAAAATATTGGCGTCGTTGGATAGGTAGTTACAATACCTTTTATTTGATATATGTCTAAAATATGTAACTGCAAAGAATTTCCTAAAATAATAAAATTTTCTTAAAAATGTCTCCAATTTTTAAAAAACTTAATTTTTTTTTAATTTAGTTGCTAGTGTTTTCTGGTTGAGGTGGTAAAGCTTTTCAACCGGGTTAAGGCGTTTATTTAATATGTATATGGCCTTGAACATGTTCCTAAAAGTTGGCCAGGATAGGTAGTCTCCTTTAAACACATCGGTGTCACAAGGTGGAAGTCTTATGTTTTGTTCACGGCTGGAAGTATCAGAGACTTGTGGTGCTGGAATTGCTTCAACCGTTAATTTCTCTATTTCACCATTAATTGCAGCCATGCCTCTCGCGTAACATGCGAAGCAGGTCTTATTTTTTGTCTTAATGACTGCAGGTCTTCCTTGGATAGGTCTGGTGAACTTAAAAGACTTTCATAGGATGCTTTAGTCTTTTTCCACTATGACTTTAGCTCTTGTTGCTGAATGGCAAGGTCTTGTGGGCTGAAATCTTGGTCAAACGAAACGAAGCAATCTGAAAGACGTATGTCAGTCTCCATTTTTTTAATAATTTTAAAAATCTTGTTTGTTTGCAGTGAAACACTAGCGGACTGTAATGCCTAATAGAAGTGCTTTGAATATATGGGAAAATATTCAAAGTGAACCAGATATTAATCATTTTGAAGATTTGCTGTATCGTGGAAAGTATCTGTGACCCAGATAGAAATCGCAAGGATTTAATATGTCTTTTAGCACGCTGAGAGTGAACGTGTGTGTTGAATAAAATGGAAAAACAAATGCCTAACAGCCAAAAAAAACCAAAGTGTTTCCAATCCAAAAGTGCAATAAAATGTGTAAAACTTCGTTTAAAATGTATTATTTATTAGACAATTAAAATCGACAAAAATGTAAATGATATTAATTTAATACAATATCGAGTGTTGTTTAAAAATATATGACTTTGCAACAATGTCGCAAGGAATAAATGTCACAAGCCACCCAACGTATGCTATAGTTCTGTCGGTGGCACTTATTACAAACGTTCGACGAAGTATTAAAAAGATACAAGTGAATATTGTGATATTTTTTGCAAATGCATCAACCAAGTGGAAGTGTAAATTATTGTTGAAATTCAACAATCAATGGACAGTAATATTCGAAAGAATAGAGACTCTACAGTGCTGTGGTAATGTGTTAAAAAAAATAAAAGAGGTTTAGCCACTGCCTGTCTGCCTTGAGCTGTGTCGAGGAGCCCTTACCACTGGAGGGGGGAACTTCTCGATAGTCAAAAGGCGCTACGTGTGTGTTACAAACACAAAGAACCTCAACTTGCTCTGATCGTGCACTAAATTTCGGTATAAAAAACCACACCTTCTGGCTCAGCCCTAGGCGACCGTATTGCTCAAAAGGTATTTATTAAATCATTATGCTCAGGTCCTGATGAACGTGTTGCGCAAATGGTCACATCACAATACAGTCCATCAACATCACATAACATCACATCACATCGCATCACATCATACGTCACATCAAGTGGTTGATTTTAGTGCACAACAGTGCTCGCCACCAACAAATGCATATAGGATGTCACAGGTGTCCCGCACCTCCCGTTCTCTAAAGAACAAAATGTATTTAACATTTGCGCAACACGGTCATCAGAACCTGAGCCAAATGATTTAATAAATACCTTTTGAGCAATACGGTCGCCTAGGGCTGAGCCAGAACGTGGTTTTTCATTCCGAAAATGAGGAAGCCAATCTTTTTTTTTTTGTTTTTTAAAATTGTTGTTTGGAGAACGAGAGGGTATGTATGTGTTATTGGTGGCGAGCACTGTTGGCTCTGAGGCATGGCGCGAGATTGGCTTCCTCATTTTCGGTATGAAAAACCACCTTCTGGCTCAGGCCTAGGCGACCGTATTGCTCAAAAGGTATTTATTAAATCATTTGGCTCATGTTCTGATGACGGTGTTGCGCAAATGTTAAAAACATTTTGTTCTTTAGAGAACGTCAGATGCGGGACACCTGTGACACCCTGTATGTATTTATTGGTGGCGAGCACTGTTGGCTCTGAGGCATGGCGCGATTGGCTTCCTCATTTTCGCTTGGAAAACCCAACTTCTGGCTCAGGCCTAGGCGACCGTATTGCTCAAAAGGTATTTATTAAATCATTTGGCTCAGGTTCTGATGACCGTGTTGCGCAAATGTTAAAAACATTTTGTTCTTTAGAGAACGGGAGGTGCGGGACACCTGTGACACCCTATATGTGTATGTTGGTGGCGAGCACTGCTTGCTCTGAGGCATGGCGCGAGATTGTTCTTTAGAGAACGGGAGGTGCGGGACACCTGTGACACCCTGTATGTATTTATTGGTGGCGAGCACTGTTGGCTCTGAGGCATGGCGCGATTGGCTTCCTCATTTTCGGTATGGAAAACCACCTTCTGGCTCAAGCCTAGGCGACCGTATTGCTCAAAAGGTATTTATTAAATCATTTGGCTCAGGTTCTGATGACCGTGTGGTGCAAATGTTAAAAACATTTTGTTCTTTAGAGAACGGGAGGTGCGGGACACCTGTGCGACCCTAAATGTATTTGTTGGTGGCGAGCACTGTTGGCTCTGAGGCATGGCGCGAGATTGGCTTCCTCGTTTATTTAATTTTTTTAGAATAGTGCCGTTGATAAGGTCGTATCCCGGAGCTTTTTTTGGCTTGAGTTTTGCAATTATGGTTTTCACCTCCGATGTTGAAAATTTTTTTATGGGTAGGTCCATTTGATATGGATGGCTTAAGGTAGTTTCCACTTCAGTAGTGGTTCTTATTGGGGATTCAATATCATGTGGAGTGAATACTTGTTTTAGGTGGCTCGCGAAAGTATATGCTTTTTCATCATCACTTTTTGCCCATTCGTTATTCTCCATTTGTATAGGTGCATTTGAGATAATTGGCCTCTCTAGCTTTCCAAAGGGAGAAATCAGTTGCAGCTGTTGCATCAACATTACTGAGGTATTGTTGAATTTCTCTGTTGCGCTCCATACTGAAGATGGATTTAATGCATTCAGCCGTTTCTTGTCATCGGGATGACGGGTTTGTTGCCACCTTTTCCGTTCGATACGCTTTTCTTTTACTTCGTATGGTTTTTTTCCTGCTGAGGGTGGGAGTTGAGCTCCAAGCGGCGTGTTGTATACACCTGTTAAAGTATTCAACTGCTTCAGCCATATCTTTGTCGGATTTCAGGGATAGTTTTAAATCAATATTATGGGAGATAATGGATTGGAAGTACTCCCAATCAGTCTTCCGATTATAGAGGCTACAATGAATAAATGTGGACGTGAGATTTTTATCAATTGTTACCAATATTGGGGAGTGGTCAGAAGACAATTCAAAGCACGACTCGCATGTTATTTCTGAACAAGATATTCCTTTTACCACACAGAAGTCGATCAAGTCGGGTAGTTTATTTCTATCAGTAGAGAATGGGGTTAGTTTTAGACGGCTAATTGCCTGATATAGTTGCCTTCCTTTAGAGGTGATAAGGCGGGAGCCCCAGAAGGTGTGTTTGGAGTTGTAATCACCACCAACTAAGAATCGATTTCCAAGAGTTTTAAAGAAATTTTCGTACTCTTCCTTAGTGATAGCGTGTCTGGGTGGGCTATAGATAGCTGAAAGCGTAAGTGGGCCGTTCGAATCTTCGACAGTAACGTTAGTGGCTTGAATAGCATTTGTGCGATACGATTTTGCATTACAATGCCTAATACTGCTCCTTATTAGGATACCTGATCCCGCATGAGCTTTGTTATCTGGGTGTTTTGTGTGATAAAACTTATATTTAGGGACTTCAAAGTAGCTTTTTATCAGTGAAGTGGGTCTCAGATATGAGAAGTATGTCAATATTGTGGGTGTGGAGTAATGCCTTTACTTCAAGTAAATGCTTGGAAAGGCCATTGGGGGTGATCAATTTTTAGTAGTGAGAATGACAAGGAGGTCCATCATTGATGTGATTTGCTGCATGACTTGTTTCAGCAGAGCTATCATTTCTCGCATTTCACTACCATTTTGGGCTGGAGTAGATGTGCCCAAGTTATTTGGGTTAACATTGCCAGATTTTGAGCTGGGTCGAGGCCCCTCCAAGGCTTGAGCATACGATAAATCGTTGCTGGTTGGGTTCACTTGGATTAAAGATGCACCTTGTTGTCTAGATTTGTCTTTTCTAAGTGAGGTAATAGTGCTTGGGTGAGTATTATTCCTTAGGGGTGGGTATTTTGTGTTTAGTAAGCTTGAGCCTGGTTGGGACCCTTCTAAGACTTGAGCATACGATATAGTGCTGCTGGTTGAGTTGACTTGGCTTGAGGATGCACCTTGTTGGTTGGATTTCTCTTTTTCTTGTGCGATAACAGTACTTGGGTGAGTTTTTTCCTCAATGATGGGTATTTCCTGTCTTGTAAACTTTTGTAGACCGCGCATCCTTTGTAGTTGGCTGGGTGATTACCTTCGCATAAGGCGCATTTCACATCATCAGATTTGGTTTTTCCGCTACATTCTGCAGACACGTGGCTACCGGCACATTTTATACATACCGGTTTTTGGCGGCAGTAAGGTTTTGTGTGGCAATATTGCTGACAGTTAGCACATTGGGGTATTTCACGCTTTGGAAGTGGGGGCTCGAATGCAATTTTTGAATGTAAGAGACTTTTAATTTCGTAAATCTCTTTATTGTTGGTATCGGGTTTGAGTTCAATTATGAACATATGAAGATAGGGGATTTTTGGTAATTCTGTGCTTCATGTTCCATATGTTAGTAACAGAATGGCCAAAATTTTTTAGTGCGTCTACGATTTCTTTGGTATCTATAGAGGAGTGAATATTTTTTAGAACTACTTTAAATGAACGTTGTTGTTTTGACTAATATGTGAAGAACTCTGTGTTCTTTAGTTCTAATTAGGTCACAATAGCTTTGTAGACATCGAGGGATGATGCTTGGACTTTGACTAGTTCGTTTCCTATTAGCTTTAGGTGAAACGAGTTTGGGGAAATTTCTTGTAATAAACTAATTAGTGGAGATATATTACTGACTTTGTCAACGAAAATGGGGGGGGTTTCAGTTCTTTCTCTTTGGACTTCGAGGACGGCAGTATTTGGGGCATTAGCTTGGCTCCTACCAAGCCAATATTGTTCGAGTTTGGCCTGTTTTTTTGAATATGTACTCTTACCTGGGCTTTCGCGTTGGCGTTTGGACGGTGGCACTTTCTGCCATTCGTTGGCTGCAGGAGTCGAGCTAGTGACATGTTGGGTGGGTTTACCTTGTTGCTGCCTACAGAGCTTTTTCAATTCTTGTTGGAGGAACTCTTTCTGCTTCTCAATACCTCCATCGCTTCCAGCAGGGATTGGGAATTGGGATGTGGGAGCTTTTGGTAGCTCCGAGTTTTGTTGCTGTTGAATTTGTGCAGCACGCGGCTGGGGTTTGGTCGCTTGATTGGTTGGGGTCTGCTGAGATTGCAGGGGTCCTCCTCCCTTAGGAGGAGTGCGGTTAAGTGGCATTTATTATTATTATTATTATGTATTATTTTTATTGTTATTATTATTATTACTATTATTATTATTATTATTATTATGTATTATTTTTATTGTTATTATTATTATTACTATTATTATTATTATTATCATTATTATTATTATTTTAATTATTATGTTACTGTTATTTTTTTTTCTATTTTTTTATTTATTGTTATATATTTATTTATTTTTTGTATAATATTTGATTTTATTGACGTTCGTTTATTTGGTTATTTTTTAATTTAATTTCGTTTTTATTTTACCCTACTTGGCAACTCTGATTAAAGGGAAAGTCAGTGATGATGGAAAATATTGCCTACTTTTAGCGTGAGTAAGAAAAGAATATGCACTTGCCAAAATTGGCGCCAATTGTATATATTTGCGGATGTTTGTTAACTATTGTTTTTGGTTTTTTTTTTTTTTTTTTTGCTTCACTTGCTTAGGTGTTCGAGGAGTCTCACATTAATTTTTATGTTTACTTTTTCACACTATTGTTTTATGTTGTATTTTATTTCCAGGATGGAAATCACTTATTTTTTTCTGCCCAGAGGGTGATTTTTCTTGGTTTTAACTCACTTAGAGCTTTAGTTTTTATATTTTTTAATATTTTTTGATAGCACACACTTATGTATTTACCACTTTACGCGACCAGGGTTGCCGTGTCGTTCATTTTTGAGGTCGAAGTCAAAGAATTCTTAAAATGGCTGCAATCATTTGACGATAAATCACAAAAGAATGCATTCTTTTACAACTCTGACAGTAAGATAAGTTATTGGTAGTCGCTAATCAATTATCAGAGCAAGTCTGAGACAACTAAACTCCTACAACGGTTCACTCATTTGGCGCTTTAAGAAATTCGCGCAAAACTATCAGACTTGCTCTGCATAAGATCAATTTATCATCTCAACTACATAGCATGTTAACAACAGCAAGAGTGAATCGAACTCAAGTCTGTTGAAATTCAAATTAACTGCTTTTCGAGTTATAAAAATCGTAAAAATAAGTGTCTCTAGTTATTTTAGTCACGGTTGCCATAAGCTTAGCCAAAAAAATGACCAAGAAGTTAAAAAAAAAAACAACTAAGGGAAGGGCTGTTTTCGGCTGTGCCGAAGGCTTTATGCCTTTCATGAATACGCATATCTTTTTTAAGTGTCCTACATGGCCAAACCACATTTATCGGAGCAATCGGTTATATGGAAGCTATGTATATGTTATGTTACTCCAATCTGTATGATTTTCATTACACACATCACATTTATAATAAGTAAAAACCTTGCAAAATTTTACGCTCCTAGCTTCTTAACTGCAAAATTTATAGCCCAAAACCCATTTATCGAAACTATCGATTATATGGGAGCTATATGTTTTGTTTGTCCGATCTGGGTGATTTTCACTACACAGGTTACAAATATAATATGTACTAAACCTGCAAAATTTCGAATACCTAGCTTTTTGATTACAAGAGTTATAAGCCAAAACCCATTTATCGGAACAATCATTCTATGGGAGCTATGCGTTATATTGATCTGATCTTACTGGTTCCGACAAATGATTAATATAATACAAAATGGCGGCTCCATACCAAATTTCATCGAGATATCTCTAAAATTGAGGGACTAGTTTGCGTCCAAACAGGCAGACGGACGGACAGACGGACATGGCTAAATCAACTCAGCTCGTCGCCCTGACCATTTCGGTATACTTAATGGTGGGCCTATCTCTTCTTCTTCTCATACTTATAAACATCGGACCAAAGTTATAATACCATTTCATATAATATAAAAAAATAACAATAAATTGTACTTATACTTGTCAGGTGATAATAAAAAGTGACGCTAATTTGGCAAAAAAGGATTGAAAAGGTTTAAAAGTAAAGGCCTTGTGTGCTGTTGAAAAAAAATGCTCAAGAAATATTTTCAATTATTTCGTGACCATGAAATTGTGTACATATACCAGCCAACAAATTTTGACGTTCCCTTTTGCATGTTGAATAATTGCATGTTGAAAAAGTAATAGTAACCAGCAGGCGCGTAGCCAGAAAAAAATTTCGGGGGGGGTTTTGGCCAAAGTGTCAGTAAATAAGAATTACCTGTAAATACACACATATTTATATTTTTACATATTACATATTTATACTTTTATTTATTTGAAATTTTTCTCTTTCTACACGGCTAAAAATTTGAGCCTAAATTTTAAAGCATTCATTGGCTTACACAATTTTTAAAACTTTTTGGTAATAAATTCCAAACCTTTCAATTACTCACAAAAATTCTAAATTTTTTGCGGTTTAGATTTAAAACTTAACTGGGATAAACAAAAATACGACAAAAGTCGTATACACAGCGAATATGTAGATAGGTAGAGCATTGTTAACATTTTCGGTTTAAAATTTAAATAATTCTTATTACGCGCATTTCTATGACAACCGGCGTAAATTTAATTCTAAATCAAATTTGGTTTGGTCATACACCTAGACCAGTATATCTGCGTTCAAAAAGTTTTTTTGGAATACCAGTAAAATTAACTTCTTTAGACTAATTTCATTATTTTTGAATGAAAGTATGTGTAAATTCACAATAAAAATACTGCAACTCAAAGCTAAGGACTTTGTTGAAAATTCAAGATATGTATATGTAGCCCCAAAAAGTTTTAAATCTAGGCTAAAACTTTTACACAAAACAATATTTATTTTTCTTGTTTGTTTTGAAATTTTGTTTAGAATTGGTTCAGAAGTTACTTCAAAAGTATAGTGGATGTTGAGTAGAGCCAGCCTCTCCTGCCCCATTGTACTTCTTAGATAAGTTTTTAACCTTCGAAGGGAAGAGAAAGACTGTACGGAAGGAGCAACGGAAACTGGAAGATTTGCAGCAATTTTTATATATCGATGTACCATAGGGAAAAAGACACGGACCAATTATTTAATGCATCAATGAAAGTGCTTGGTCGTTCCTCCTTTGGGATTGGAAAACATTTTTGTTTTTTAGGGCTTTACGCTGTTCAAAAGAAATCCAAAAACTCTATATAAAATGACACTATGAAACGCTTAAGAAAAATTTCTTGTGTCAGAATCTCTTCTACTTTTCTACTGCTAATTTCTGGAAAATTTTTACAAAAAAGCGATCTGCGCAAATCTGGCTTTGGCAAGAAATAAATAGTTGTCGCTTTATTTCATGGAGTAAAATTGAAGTTTCGGAAAGAAAACAAAGAATATAATAAAATAACATTGAAATTCATATAATGTTGCAATTATTCAACATGCAGAACGGAACGTTTAAAATTTCTTGGCTATTCATGACAATTTCATGGTCAAGAAATAATTGACAATATTTCTTCAGCATTTTCTTTTTAACAGCATACCAGACTTTTACTTTTAAACTTTTATCTCCTGACAAGTATAAGTACAATCTCATTGTTACTTTCTTTGATAATTCAATACGACTGCGTTGTGTACTGCTTGGTAATTTTTGGTATTTTTGTTTTAACTTCGTAGTAATTTTTTTGGTTAAACTTATGGCAACGATTTTTTCCCGCTGTATCCATAACTCGAAAAGCAGTTAATTTGAATTTCAACAGACTTGAGTTCGAATCACTCTTGCTATTGTTAACATGCTATGTAGTTGAGGTGCTAAGTTGATCTTATGCAGAGCAAGTCTGATAGTTTTGCGCGAATTTCTTAAAGCGCCAAATGAGTGAACCGTTGCAGGAGTTTAGTTGTGACCTCTCAGACTTGCTCTGATAATTGATTAGGGACTACCAATAACTTCTCTCAGTGTGAAATATTATTTATGTAATTTTATTCTTTCATATTTTCATTATTTCTATTAATGCTATTTTCTTAACAGAAGTTTTAAAAGTGAATAGAGTAATTATTCTAGTACAGACATTTAATTTTTAATTTTCGGAAATTCGGGTTTGAACCCCCGAAACCCCCCCCCCCCCCCTGAATACGCGCCTGGTAACCAGTGTTGCCAATTCTAGTAAAAAAAAAATACACAGGGTTATATTTGGATTTTTGAAACCTGTATAACTTTTTTAGTTATGAACAAAAGTAGTTACTTTTAAAGAAAAAGTTTCACAGAATTTAAAGGCCTTTTCGACAGACTAAAAAAATGGAATTTAGGTATGATGTGAAACGATCGCCCTCAAAATATCTTTAATCCTAGGGGTGGACTGGAAACACTTTTTTCGTCGATCCACCTCAATGTACATGCAAGCAAGTTCGTGTGGAAGGGCATGAATTCTGACATTCGAACATTAGCAAAAAATTCTCAACAATGTCACCGACGCACAGTGTTTCGTGTAGAACAAGCTAGCTGGACAAAATTATTTTATGACATTTTCCGTTTCAAATGCAGTCATTTATTACAACTAAGTTAATTTTTTCAGCCATGTGTTCTTTTTTTTTTAATTTTTCCAAAATTTTACTTCATATGCATATATTTGCTTATTTCATATACAGTGAATAGGTGACATAGATCCAAAAAAAATGTAATGGTCTTAAGGATGTTACTTTATTGTACTTAAATTGAATGGACTGCAAATCTCAATACTCTAAAACATTCTGAAAATTCCAAAAAAATAAAAAAAAATTTATTTAGTTTTTGTTACAGATCGTGACAAACTTTCTTATAGGAAATTAGTTAAAATCAATTAAGCGAAAATTGTAAGAATGGTCCAAAAAGTGGTGTCTACTTATTTATGTGAGTGACTGTACATATGTACATACATATTTTGTATTTATTTGAGTATTTATCCTGGCACTACAATTTTTACAAAATTATTTTGTAGTACCAGCCAGGAATGAAAAAGTGAATTACAATAACAATGCAAAAAATTAAATTAATAATGTGAAAATTATTTATTACAAAAACTTAAAAGTAAAGTATCATACAAAGTAGAAAAGGTAATAGATTTAAATTAAATAAAACCTGATCCAACCAAAAGTTATAGGGTTATCTTTTATAATTATGTTATTATTCACTATCATCACTTTCATTCGATGAGTCACTTGTGGAGTAGTCATGAACATCACCAACACTTCTGTGAAAGCTTGAAACAACTGGGGTATTTATTGACTCCTCCACTTTTGATCCAGCTTCGACGAATATGCCGATATTTGTAAGTTTAAACTTTTTATCCAATACTCGGCTGCTTCGCTTAAATCGTACTTAAGTCTAACAAAACTCAATAGTTCTTTACATCTGGTTTCCTTCGAATGTTGAACCCAAATGTCAAAAAACTCCGTTCTTGGTATGGTTATAATTAAATTGCTTTGTGTTGTTGATTTTCCGACAGGGTGAATATTTTGTGATTGTTGTGGTGCCATCAAGTGTCGCTGATCGTTCTGATTTGTTATCAATTGTGCAGTACTTATATTACATTCAGGTATTCAGGCTACCAAATGGGGTGTTTTTGTGTACCGTACCTGTGTGGTGAAACCTTCGTTAGGAGTGATTTGTACGTACCTGTTTTTAAACCTTGGTGACTGGTGAGGTAGATTGTGGCAGGTTGATCTTCTGACGTTGCGCGTTAATTTTTGGGTGTTTTGTGGCTACTTGTTTGTTCCCGGTACCTGGGGATTGGTTTTGCCGTTTGTAGATCAGCTTTAAAGGTTCAAATATGTCGTCAGAGCAGGTACGTACATATATTCTATTTTATATGTAGAGATAACTAAATCTCAAAAAAAAAAAGTAAGGAAAGGGCTGTCTTCGGCTGTGCCAAAGGCTTTATACCTTTCATGAATACGGATATCTTTTTTAAGTGTCCTACATGGCCAAACCACATTTATCGGAGCAATCGGTTATATGGAAGCTATATGTTATGTTACTCTGATCTGTATAATTTTCATTACACACATCACATTTATAATAAGTAAAAACTTTGCAAAATTTTACGCTCCTAGCTTCTTAACTGCAAAAGTTATAGCCCAAAACATATTTATCGAAACTATCGATTATATGGGAGCTATATGTTTTGTTTGTCCGATCTGGGTGATTTTCACTACACAGGTTACAAATATAATATGTACTAAACCTGCAAAATTTCGCTCTCCTAGCTTTTTGATTGCAAGAGTTATAGGCCAAAACCCATTTATCGGAACAATCGATTGTATGGGAGCTATGCGTCCGATCTTACTGGTTCCGACAAATGATTAATATAATACAAAATGACGGCTCCATACCAAATTTCATCGAGATATCTCTAAAATTGAGGGACTAGTTTGCGTTCAGACGGACATGGCTAAATCAACTCAGCTCGTCGCCCTGACCATTTCGGTATACTTAATGGTGGGTCTTCTTCTCATACTTACAAACATCGGACCAAAGTTATAATACCATTTCATGTTCATGAAAGGTATAAAAACTTGTTTGTCTCTAAAGTTAGAAATATAGAAAAAAATAGCTTTTCTTCTTAATAACGGAATGTTAAATACATTGAAAATACTCTAATTGCGAAAAAATTACTATTAAAAAATTTTACCTTCCTTCGAGCTTAGAATCCATCAAAAAACGTATATAAAAGTGTTCACTTAAAAGATATATGAAGCTTAATATCCAACAAGAATTTTGCAAATTAATCAATGCATTTTACGGCCACTCCTGCTCAATATATATGAGCAAAAATATAAAAAAAAAGAAAAATTCCGTTATTTGGTTTATTTTCTTTCATGTCTCATTACACGTTTCTTGGAAAAAGAACTTTGATTTTGTCCAGCTAGCTTGTTCTGCATGGAACACTGTGCGACGTAAAGTTTAACGTTATACATGAAGCGAACTTCAGACCTTCCCGTGTCAGATAATCGCTTGGAGCATATTAATATTGATTTGGTGGGTCCGTTCCCACAATGTTGTTGTTGTTGTTGTAGCGCTACTTAGCCCTACCTAGGTAGTCAGTATCTTACCCAGTAATGTCATCAACCTCTTCTAACGGAAGTCCTAGAAACCTAGCGGCTTCGAAAGGGGTGGACCAGAGGGATATGGGTGTTAGAAGAATAGGCTCGGTTGAGCAAACAAAAAGATGATTTGTATTATGGGGGGACAAGCCGCATGCCGGACAAACATTAGGTAAGTCGGGTTCAGTCTGGATAGGTAAGAGTTTAACCTATTACAATATCCATACCGGAGTTGAGCAAGCACCACCCTAGTCTCCCTAGGCAGCTCGCGCTACTCTTTGGCAACGGGTGGCGTTGTTGCCTGAAGAACGGCATTCGCCGGGAGAGAGCCGACAAAGGAATTTACCGAATTCGTATGGATGAGGGTGAGGGCCTGCCGGTGCACCTTAGGATCAAACGGCGTGGAAATCAGGTGCCGGATCTCATCGAACTGTTTGCGTAGATGGCTCCTTATGCTCATGGGGGGCGGATTCTCGTTGACCAGGCGTCTGTTCGGGAGGTTTCGATACATAATAGATAAACAGAAACGGGGATAGGACACCACCCTGTGGCACCCCTTGTTTAACTATTCTGGGTTTTGATCTGGCGCCTCTGAATTCAACCGATGATTAACGACCACTCAGGTAGTTGGCAGTCCAACGTTTAAGACCATGGTGAAGGGACGAGTCTTTAAGGTCTTTCATTAGTTGTGCATGGTTGACCGTGTCAAAAGCTTTGGCCAGGTCAAGCGCAACTAGCACTGTCCTGTGGTTTGGACGTTTCTGGTTTAATCCGTCCCCTATCTGAGTGATGATGGCGTTCAGCGCGGTGGTGGTGCTGTGGTTTTTGCGAAATCCATGCTGATGTTCGGCGAGCCGCAGGTTTGGAGATGGCATTGGCGCATCTTTTAGGCTTCGACTGAACCTTATCACCGTAGGCGATGGATATTTTGTCGTTAGGTTTAGTCGGGTTGGACAAAGATTTCACCGTCGACCATGATTTCCGCATTAGGATCCTTTATTTGAGGATCCGTAGGGTCCAGGCGTCTAATATGGTCAAGTTCATTTGCCAGGGCCGCTGCCGCTGCGGGGAAGAATGGACGCACTTCCTTTATTCTACCTGACGGAATGTGTTGATGGGAGGCTGAAATTAGGGCCATACGAAACGCCCTCTCCCCTTCTCGTACGTCAGACGGCGTGGGGAGAGCAGCGAAGGCGGAGGGGTAGCGAAATAACAGGCCTTGGTCGGGGAAACCCCGAGTCATTCCGGTACGTAGATCCGGCTGTCGTGGGAATGCTTTTCCCACAATCATACGGCTATACTTATTGCATCATCTGCATAGACCTGTACCCAAGATGGGTTGAAGCTATACCACTAACCAATATCTCAGCACAAACGGTAGCTAAAGCCTTATTTAGCGGTTGGATATGCAGGTTCGAGGTGCCTTAACATATAACTACGGACCAGGGTCGTAAACTCCTTGGAATAAAGCATTTGCGAACCACGGCATATCCCCACAAGCCAATGGCTTGGTTGAGCGTTGGCATAGAGTGTTTAAGGCAGCGCTGCGTTGTCACGCGGAAAATGCTGACTGGATAGATCAACTTCCGGTGGTTTTAATGGGCTTGAGCTCAGCCTTAAAAGAGGATTTAGGAGCATAAACTGCAGAGCTGGTCTATGGCCAGACGATCAAGCTTCCTGGCGAATTTTTCTTCGAAGCTGATACACCATGAATTAACGAGCACGAGTTTTTACAAAAATTAAATATCTACTTTGAAAATTTTCTACCTATTGCAACGACAACGAATGGAAAGAAAGCAGTTTACGTTCCGAAAGATTTACGGTTTTGCAGAGATGACACGATAAAGGCGCCATTGAAGCCTCCGTACCAGGAGCCATTCGAGGTGCTGGAGCGCCATCCCAAAAAGTTCACTATCCTCGTAAAGAGTAAAGCTGTGACGGTGAGCATCAAATGAAGAGTTGTCGGCTATCGGCACAGCTTCGAAACCAAAGAAACATGTACGCTTTAGTGAAACGATCTTAGTCTATGAGGATTCCTCTAAGGAGGGGGAGGTGTAGCGGCAACACTGAAAGTCTATAATCAATAGTCAATAATCTATACAAGAACAGTGTTACCACTAACTTCAAGGACTTTATTCAGCATTAATATTTCAACCAAAAGACACGTTCAAATTCAATCTAAATAGTTTACGTGTTTACTTGTATCACTTTTTACTATTAATTTCAATAAATAAAAGTTACTGGCACAAAAGCCTACATATCTATAACTTTGAAATCGTTATCACAAATGAGTGGAGTTTGGATTTAATAGGGTTACGATCGAACTTTGATATAGTACATGTACTACAGTTGTTTATGTATTTTTGTATTAAACTTTCTGTATGCCCGGTTTCGTATTTCGTAATTATGGATTTGTTTGTAAGCTTCTTCCTCGTTGTACATAGTTATCTTTTGCATGGTATAAACAGCGAACGAATCGACTATAACTGTACGAACTACTGAACGCTCAAAATTGCACTACGATAACATTATTATTTTTATATTCACAAAGCAAGGAAATTAAACAAAAACTGATATAAAATAAAGTGTTTTTATAAAGTTTTAATGCTTTTTTTAGAATTTTTAATCTGCACTTTGCAATTATAAGGCTTGCACAAAAAATTTACAACTAGTTGGTGGTCTCTCTTTTCCCGCTATTCTTCAAGAGTACGTGCGAAGCGAAACAAACCCAATAAGCACTTTTAAAACGTTGTTCCCATTAGGAATAGATATGACAAATTTAGATCCAAAATTCGGACATGCACTTTTTTATTTTTGGCCTATGGGATCGACCACTGTGGAATCTTATGTTTTTAAATCTTTCCAAAAACTATATTATTTTATTCTGTGAAATATTGTACTGATTATCGTCGAACTACGTTTATATACCGATTTTTCCGCAACTATGTGTTCTCTCTAAACTTTTGCAGATTATTTTCTAATAATTAATTCTATTTATTTTCAGAAATCTATATGTATATATAAAAATCTTCTGTACGTGTGTTAGTTATTGAACTCATTTATGTACCATAATTTTCATAAAAATGTACCATTTTTAATAAAAAAGTACAAGTTTTAATAAAAAAGTACCAGTTTTTTTAATTTTTATATACATGAAAACTTGTTTTGCTTTTAAAAATGTATATGACCAATTTTCCGGCTGCTAACGTTACATTCGCATGGAGTTTTTATTTAGTTTATAAAAAATGATAACAAAAATGTTAGAAACGTCCAAAGCTTTGCTACTTATGCTATCAGGTAGTCCTATACCTTCATTTTAAAAGTAAAATTAGTTTGATGGTTACCATACCGTAAAAGTTATAAGCGCCTGAAACGCACTGCTAACGTTACATCATTTGGAAGTGAGATCAAGATACAGATCACGTTTGGTTGAATTTCTGCGAACTTGCTGAGACAATCATCACAAATTTTCTTCATGTTATATAACAAGGATGCCAAAAGGTCATGGCATATCGCTTTACCAAAATCTTTGGGACTTTTTAGCGCAATTTAACATAAAATAAGGCACTGCCTACGTTACACAAAGCACTGCTAACGTTACACGTGCGAAAACTGAGTATCTGTACATATAATAAAATTTTAACCGTTGATCTCTGTACAATGCAGATATACAGAAAAAAAAAGGAGCCAGTCCAATTGAACAGTTTTTAAAATTTCTGTCGGCCTGTCTGTCCTCATGTTTGTGAGCGGGTCACTAAAAATTGGAATGATGGAATGGAATGGAACTTTCGCCATTGCACTACTAGATGCCTATTTTAAGATTTAAGATATCTCTTATTTCGATAGCTCAACCAGTTTTGATTATATATATATTAATTCGTTACAAATAAAAGTATATGAAATAGTTATAATTATTTTTATATGTACCCTTGTTTGGATATAGGAAAAGTACTAATTTTGGCATTTATTGCTTGAATTCGGTGGGCGTTTAAAATATTTGGTACATTTTTGGCTTTTGAAAACAACTGAGCTTGAGCTGATTTTCACTACACAGGTTAGAAATATAATATGTACTAAACCTGCAAAATTTTGCTCTCCTAGCTTTTTGATTGCAAGAGTTATAGGCCAAAACCCATTTATCGGAACAATCGATTGTATGGGAGCTATGCGTTGTATTGGTCCGATCTTACTGGTTCCGACAAATGATTAATATAATACAAAATGACGGCTCCATACCAAATTTCATCGAGATATCTCTAAAATTGAGGGACTAGTTTGCGTTCAGACGGACATGGCTAAATCAACTCAGCTCGTCGCCCTGACCATTTCGGTATACTTAATGGTGGGTCTTATTCTCATACTTACAAACATCGGACCAAAGTTATAATACCATTTCATGTTCATGAAAGGTATAAAAACTTGTTTGTCTCTAAAGTAAGAAATATAGAAAAAAATAGCTTTTCTTCTTAATAACGGAATGTTAAATACATTGAAAATACTCTAAATAATTGCGAAAAAATTACTATTAAAAAATTTTACCTTCCTTCGAGCTTAGAATCCATCAAAAAAAGTATATAAAAGTGTTCACTTAAAAGATATATGAAGCTTAATATCCAACAAGAATTTTGCAAATTAATCAATGCATTTTACGGCCACTCCTGCCTTCTTACATCAATTACTCAATATATATGAGCAAAAATATAAAAAAAAAGAAAAATTCCGTTATTTGGTTTATTTTCTTTCATCTCTCATTACACGTTTCTTGGAAAAAGAACTTTGATTTTGTCCAGCTAGCTTGTTCTGCATGGAACACTGTGCGACGTAAAGTTTAACGTTATACACGAAGCGAACTTCAGACCTTCCCGTGTCAGATAATCGCTTGGAGCATATTAACATTGATTTGGTGGGTCCGTTCCCACAATGTTGTTGTTGTTGTTGTAGCGCTACTTAGCCCTACCTAGGTAGTCAGTATCTTACCCAGTAATGTCATCAACCTCTTCTAACGGAAGTCCTAGAAACCTAGCGGCTTCGAAAGGGGTGGACCAGAGGGATATGGGTGTTAGAAGAATAGGCTCGGTTGAGCAAACAAAAAGATGATTTGTATTATGGGGGGACAAGCCGCATGCCGGACAAACATTAGGTAAGTCGGGTTCAGTCTGGATAGTTAAGAGTTTAACCTATTACAATATCCATACCGGAGTTGAGCAAGCACCACCCTAGTCTCCCTAGGCAGCTTGCGCTACTCTTTGGCAACGGGTGGCGTTGTTGCCTGAAGAACGGCATTCGCCGGGAGAGAGCCGACAAAGGAATTTACCGAATTCGTATGGATGAGGGTGAGGGCCTGCCGGTGCACCTTAGGATCAAACGGCGTGGAAATCAGGTGCCGGATCTCATCGAACTGTTTGCGTAGATGGCTCCTTATGCTCATGGGGGGCAGATTCTCGTTGACCAGGCGTCTGTTCGGGAGGTTTCGATACATAATAGATAAACAGAAACGGGGATAGGACACCACCCTGTGGCACCCCTTGTTTAACTATTCTGGGTTTTGATCTGGCGCCTCTGAATTCAACCGATGATTAACGACCACTCAGGTAGTTGGCAGTCCAACGTTTAAGACCATGGTGAAGGGACGAGTCTTTAAGGTCTTTCATTAGTTGTGCATGGTTGACCGTGTCAAAAGCTTTGGCCAGGTCAAGCGCAACTAGCACTGTCCTGTGGTTTGGACGTTTCTGGTTTAATCCGTCCCCTATCTGAGTGATGATGGCGTTCAGCGCGGTGGTGGTGCTGTGGTTTTTGCGAAATCCATGCTGATGTTCGGCGAGCCGCAGGTTTGGAGATGGCATTGGCGCATCTTTTAGGCTTCGACTGAACCTTATCACCGTAGGCGATGGATATTTTGTCGTTAGGTTTAGTCGGGTTGGACAAAGATTTCACCGTCGACCATAATTTGCCAACTCCAGCCGAGAGGTTGCAAGACCTTAGGTGCTCTTCCCACTTAGCGCGTTTGTGTTAATCTACTAAGCGTCTGATTTCCGCATTAGGATCCTTTATTTGAGGATCCGTAGGGTCCAGGCGTCTAATATGGTCAAGTTCATTTTCCAGGGCCGCTGCCGCTGCGGGGAAGAATGGACGCACTTCCTTTATTCTAACTGACGGAATGTGTTGATGGGAGGCTGAAATTAGGGCCATACGAAACGCCTTTCCCCTTCTCGTACGTCAGACGGCGTGGGGAGAGCAGCGAAGGCGGGGGGGTAGCGAAATAACAGGCCTTGGTCGAGGAAACCCCGAGTCATTCCGGTACGTAGATCCGTCCGTCGTGGGAATGCCGTTCCCACAATCATACGGCTATACTTATTGCATCATCTGCATAGACCTGTACCCAAGATGGGTTGAAGCTATACCACTAACCAATATCTCAGCACAAACGGTAGCTAAAGCCTTATTTAGCGGTTGGATATGCAGGTTCGAGGTGCCTTAACATATAACTACGGACCAGGGTCGTAAACTCCTTGGAATAAAGCATTTACGAACCACGGCATATCCCCACAAGCCAATGGCTTGGTTGAGCGTTGGCATAGAGTATTTAAGGCAGCGCTGCGTTGTCACGCGGAAAATGCTGACTGGATAGATCAACTTCCGGTGGTTTTAATGGGCTTGAGCTCAGCCTTAAAAGAGGATTTAGGAGCATTCCTGCCGAATTTTTCTTCGAAGCTGATACACCATAAATTAACGAGCACGAGTTTTTACAAAAATTAAATATCTACTTTGAAAATTTTCTACCTATTGCAACGACAACGCATGGAAAGAAAGCAGTTTACGTTCCGAAAGATTTACGGTTTTGCAGAGATGACACGATAAAGGCGCCATTGAAGCCTCCGTACCAGGGGCCATTCGAGGTGCTGGAGCGCCATCCCAAAAAGTTCACTCTCCTCGTAAAGAGTAAAGCTGTGACGGTGAGCATCAAATGAAGAGTTGTCGGCTATCGGCACAGCTTCGAAACCAAAGAAACATGTACGCTTTAGTGAAACGATCTTAGTCTATGAGGATTCCTCTAAGGAGGGGGAGGTGTAGCGGCAACACTGAAAGTCTACAATCGATAGTCAATAATCTATACAAGAACAGTTTTACCACTAACTTCAAAGACTTTATTCAACATTAATATTTCAACCAAAAGACACGTTCAAATTCAATCTAGTTTACGTTTTTACTTGTATCAGTTTTTACTATTAATTTCAATAAATAAAAGTTACTGGCACAAAAGCCTACACATCTATAACTTTGAAATCGTTATCACAAATGAGTGGAGTTTGGCTTTAATAGGGTTACGATCGAACTTTGATATAGTACATGTACTACAGTTGTTTATGTATTTTTGTATTAAACTTTCTGTATGCCCGGTTTCGTATTTCGTAATTATGGATTTGTTTGTAAGCTTCTTCCTCGTTGTACATAGTTATCTTTTGCATGGTATAAACAGCGAACGAATCGACTATAACTGTACGAACTACTGAACGCTCAAAATTGCACTACGATAACATTATTATTTTTATATTCACAAATCAAGGAAATTAAACAAAAACTGATATAAAATAAAGTGAATACCTTCAACTAAAAAATTCATTTTGCTTTAAAGTTTTTTATAAAGTTTTAATGCTTTTTTTAGAATTTTTAATCTGCACTTTGCAATTATAAGGCTTGCACAACAAATTTACAACTAGTTGGTGGTCTCTCTTTTCCCGCTATTCTTCAAGAGTACGTGCGAAGCAAAACAAACCCAATAAGCACTTTTAAAACGTTGTTCCCATTAGGAATAAATATGACAAATTTAGATCCAAAATTCGGACATGCATTTTTTTATTTTTGGCCTATGGGATCGACCACTGTGGAATCTTATGTTTTTAAATCTTTCCAAAAACTATATTATTTTATTCTGTGAAATATTGTACTGATTATCGTCGAACTACGTTTATATACCGATTTTTCCGCAACTATGTGTTCTCTCTAAACTTTTGCAAGTTATTTTCTAATAATTAATTCTATTTATTTTCAGAAATCAATATGCATATATAAAAATATTCTGTACGTGTGTTAGTTATTGAACTCTTGGTTGCCACTCCAAAAAAAATTTATGTACCATAATTTTCATAAAAATGTACCATTTTTAATAACAAAGTACCAGTTTTAATAAAAAAGTACCAGTTTTTTTAATTTTTATATACATGAAAACTTGTTTTGCTTTTAAAAATGTATATGACCAATTTTCCGGCTGCTAACGTTACATTCGCATGGAGTTTTTATTTAGTTTATAAAAAATAATAACAAAAATGTTAGAAACGTCCAAAGCTTTGCTACTTATGCTATCAGGTAGTCCTATACCTTCATTTTAAAAGTAAAATTAGTTTAATGGTTACCATACCGTAAAAGTTATAAGCGCCTGAAACGCACTGCTAACGTTACATCATTTGGAAGTGAGATCAAGATACAGATCATGTTTGGTTAAATTTCTGCGAACTTGCTGAGACAATCATCCCAAATTTTCTTCATGTTATATAACAAGGATGCCAAAAGGTCATGGCATATCGCTTTACCAAAATCTTTGGGACTTTTTAGCGCAATTTAACATAAAATAAGGCACTGCCTACGTTACACAAAGCACTGCTAACGTTACACGTGCGAAAAATGAGTATCTGTACATATAATAAAATTTTAACCGTTGATCTCTGTACAATGCAGATATACAGAAAAAAAAAGGAGCCAGTCCAATTGAACAGTTTTTAAAATTTCTGTCGGCCTGTCTGTCCTCATGTTTGTGAGCGGGTCACTAAAAATTGGAATGATGGAATTGAATGGAACTTTCGCCATTGCACTACTAGATGCCTACTTTAAGATTTAAGATATCTCTTATTTCGATAGCTCAACCAGTTTTGGAGTTATCGACCAATATGTGGAACAAGGGCGATCCAAATGTGATAGTATAAATAAAAGGTGCTGATGAGTTCTCCAATAAGTAATTCTATTTATTTTTATGATATCTCTGGTCACAAGCAATAATCGCTTATATTGCTGATTATATATATATATATTAATTCGTTACAAATAAAAGTATATGAAATAGTTGTAATTATTTTTATATGTACCCTTGTTTGGATATAGGAAAAGTACTAATTTTGGCATTTATTGCTTAAATTCGGTGGGCGTTTGAAATATTTGGTACATTTTTGGCTTTTGAAAACAACTGAGCTTTTTCGATATCATTATTGATATTAACAAATTCGTCGTTGTTTACTGCTTCAACCACGATTTTGGATGTCGTCCAGTAAAAAGCGTTTTTAAAATCTACTGCACTGTTAACGATTATATTTCGGGCTATGACGTGTTTTCTTATCACGGTTTTTAATGTAGCCCCTATTCCATCCATACAGCCTTCGCTTCCGGAAAATATTTATTTTTGCTTTCATCAATTTCTATACAAAATGTATGCTGATACTGAAAATATTACATAGAAATTTTGTATAAAAGTAACGGAAACGAGGTGGTAATAAATGAAGATATTATTTTCATGATAAATAGTAATAAAAAGATTTTCTTACCATTGACAGACTAGAAACCATGCAATATTTTCTGGTATGTAAAAAGCTTGTGGCAGATACGGGTAAATTTATATAATTTTTCAAAAATGTACAAAAAACATGATTTTATGATTTCGGCCAACTTAGAAAATCTGTATAAAATAATTGCGACATACCACAATGTTTTCTTATCTTTGATAATGTTTCCTAAACCTTGGTTTATATATGAGCTGATATTCAAATCAAATAAGAGCACCCAGAGCACAGGGGGCTTGTTCAAATTGTTCTAATTTTGGGGTCTAAAAACATTTTTTTCAGAAACGGGACATGATGGAAATTTTTGGTCCACGGATTCGTGGTCCGCTTAAAAAAAATCATAAGGAGTATTTTAGTTTTTTTTTGCATTACTGTGCTGTAATTAGTGCCCTAAAAACGAATAATTAATTTTATTTAATAGTAGTTTTGCAATTTCTTTTAAATGTGTGCCTTTTGGCTCAATCCATTGGGGCGGGTGCGACATTTCAACTTTTATTTTTGCGTGTATCTTTTAAGCTCTAATTTAAAGTTCTTTAAAACGACTAATAAATGTCAGGTATATAGCGATAGAAGGAACATCCGAAATAAAAATTTAAAAAAATATAATTCGAAATAAGTTATATCAACTTATGTCAGTATAACGGGTGCGACACGCACGCAGTGAAAATCTGATACTCCCTGCTTATATCAGCCATTTTCTGCTAATTGTGTCACTTGCTCATGATTAAAACTAGCTCATTGTGTAGCTAAATAAATACTCTTAACATTAATCGTGATGTTTCGTACATGAATTTGCAATTATAAGTTATGCACTCACTTTTAAATAGGTCGGGCGTGAAAAGATTTTTTAACGGGCGTGACAAGTTGAGCATGCAAAAATAAATACAGTAGAATCGCGCAAAAGTTAACTCGTGAGAAAGTTAAACCTTCGGCTAAGTTGACCGATTTTGAGCGTCCACGTACCGCTCTAAAAAGTTAACTTTTCGTCAACTTTTTCGAGCTTATCTATTTTTTCAAATCCAACCGTTTGTTTGGCAAGAAAAACAAGCTCGGGTATTTCCCTTATTGCTATGTATTCCCCGAATTTGTATGTAAAAAATTATTGTCGGGGTCGGTTGGTACATACGTAGTTTGTCATGAACGTTTGAGCTTGTGAGTTGTTTATAGTTAGTGTGTTAAAAAATGTCAACTAAGCAGAAAAAATCATTGCAAATCAGATTAAATTTGCATCAAAAAGCTGAGATTTTAATAAAAATCGATGAAGGTATTCGTGGAAATCGATTGGCAAATCGATGCAAATCAGATATCAGATCTTACACAAAAGAAAAGAAACAAACAAGTCTCGACCGCTTCTTTAAACCAGCCCTTACAAATTAATATGTACATATATGTATGAAAAATGTGAAAAAGTACAAACTAAATCTAAGTTTCTGTTTTGTTACGAGTAAAAGTGAGTCATGCAAATAAATTGAACGTATTATATTCTCAAAATTATGTTTATTTCCGTGTTTTTTTTAAAATTCGAGAACCCTTTGAAAAAGTTAATATTTCGGAAAAGTAAAACACCCTTGGAACGGTTTGGTTAACTTTTTCGCGATTCTACTGTACACAATTTCATACTTTTAATCCAGCTTTATTTGAAATATATTATGATTTTCACAATACACAAAAAATCCTTTTATCTAAGGACGGAACAATTATTGCTCGTACTCTTCATCTTCACTGTCTGAATAAACGCTGTTGTAAATTACCTTATTTTTATTTATAATTAGCTACCTCATCCATGGTTACAAAGAGATATGTAGTTGATACATTTCATATTAGCAGACAAGTAATTATAACAGTCTCTTGCCGTGTTTATTAAAACCTGTCTACTTTTAATTGCTGTCCAAAGCTGGCGTTTCGTTACTGCTCCCAATACATCTACGGCGCCTTTGCCATGACTGGTAGCAAAAAATGCCCAGTCCACTTTAATTCCCCAATCCTCCATTATAAAATTAATACTTGAAAGTGTGTAGCGGTTCTTGAACTGGGCGGCGCATCCATCAGAAAATACAGTCATCTTTTGAAGAGTAGGATACTTAGACTTTAAATTCACAATGATGCTTCTTAAAAAAAGCCATACTGAAAATTTGTGGTGGTTGATTTCATTACTGATGATTACATAACTTGTTACGTCTTGAGCGTTATTGAACCAGGCGCAGCATGTGAAAAGAGTGACCTGTGGATGACGCCAGTGAGCACTTTGGATTTCATCTTGAGCGATAAGAGTAAAATTTTCAGCGAAATCAATTTGAATGACGCCATCTGTGTCTGTTGATTCCAGTTTTTTTTTCTCGAAAAACAATAGTTGTTGCTTTTTAACAAAGCAGTTTAATTTGAACTTATCCCTTTCCCTTCAATTTGTAGCCAACCATCTGCTGACTTTTTCCACTGTTTCCACTGTGTTTCAACATTTAAGTCAGCAGTTACTTTTACGATATCAGACACATCGTAGCACGATTTTCATCACAACATATTTCTTTCAACAGATCATGTGTAGATTTGACAGACGGCGCTAAAGTATCCTTCAATGCATCGACCAGAAAACCGAAATTGGCATGATATAGGCAAACGCAAACATTATGTGGCATTTCCGACATAGTTCTTACATGAAAGGGTCTAAGTTCAAAAAATTTGCTCCTATGGATTCTTACCTCAGGATGTTTTTCTTTGAATAGCTCAAATAATTCAGAGACAGTCATGACCAAATGTCTTTTAGCAACAGTAGTTAAGACATTATCCGAGGACTTAATACGAACAATGTCTTTTCGGTTGGGTGTTTGTCGGCTAACTTCATCAGACTCATAAAAGGATTTTATCAATTTAACATCTTTTTCGCCCAGATAGTCGGCTCTCTTGCTTAGAATCGGTAGAGACTTATTATTGGTGAATACCGACGGTAAATTCTCCTTGGCCAACTCAAAAACAACTGCTTGCCGTTTCCTAGGGCTTGATGGTAAGGAGTTTCTGGTCTTGTTCACTGCTTTTCCAAAAGTTTGCTTACACTTGTATGTGCCAAGAACGGATATATTTTCAATAACTTCGCGTTTTTTCGTTTCCCTTCTCCTGCGTTGTCTGATCCGGTCCTTCATCCTTTTCTCCTCTAACTTGTCTGCCTTTTTAAATATGATTTCCTTTCTTTTCTGCCTTCGTGCTTTGTCCCTCTTCCTTTCTTTCTCCAAAAATGCTTGATATTTGTCGGGATCGGTCCGTAGTTGCTCCCTCCTCTTCTTCATTAGTTCAGCAACATTCATTTTGGATAAATAAATTTAAAAACGTTGAATTTCGCGCAGTTTGAAATAAAAACTAAACAAATTTAAAATAAAACATGCGTGAAAATTAACGGGCGTGACAAAGATATATTGATTATTTTTTTTTAAGAACGGTGTATTCAGACTAACAAGTAGTTCGTACATATTCATTTACAGTATAGTCTTACTTTCGTTAGCTTTATTACACAGTAAAGTATGTATTTTCCATATAAACTAAACTTTTGTTGATATTTTTTAACGGGCGTGACATTGATGTATGCAGTGATTCATTTAAAAGTAACGAGTTCTATACTTGTTGAATAAAGTTGTGAACAACACTTTCAAAATGGTGATGAACTGCTTTATTCATTGAAAGTTAAAAGGCATTAATAAAGTTAAAGCATTACGTAAATCAGCCCTGTCAAATATTAAAGAAAATTTCCATTTCATTATAGCTTGTGAGCCCTACAACTTAAAGTTGGAAAATATTAGAATTAAAAAAAAACTATGAAATTTACGGATTTGGTCGGTATCGATTTCCATGGATTGAGCCTTTTGTCAATTTATTTGAGTAATAGAAACCACCTACACGAACAAGCATACAAAACCTATTTTTGAGAAGATTTTTTGGTCAAATGTATATTTTTGAAGGTCCTAAATGGTTAAAGTGGGATATTTCGCGAACACGAGCAGTCCCGATTTTACTGAAAACCTAGTTCAACATCTAGGGTGGTCCCAGACAAGACCTCATTCACAGTTTTTGTGCCCATTTTTGTTGAACCTATTCTTGCCAGCAGAGCGGTGTGAAACGCATTTTTTCGTCTTTTTTCGAGGTTGGTCAACTTTGGCGCTATCGCTATGCACTATGTTATAACAAGCCTATAGGAACCTTAGATGTTATTCAACAAAAAATCTATGGAGCGAACGAAAATGACGGATAAAGCGATGGCTAGGCGATATTGTGAGTAGACGAATCGTTCGTCTGAGCTATCGTTCGCCATACATAATGAGGCGCTAAATGCCTGTAACCTTTGTAATTATAAACAGATTTGGAAATTTTAACTGGTTTTAGACAAAAAAACTGTAATTTCTTAAATGGCGTGGATAGGTTTTGAGATTTCATTGGATATATGTGGGAATTCTCCAAATAAACACAACATTTTATATTGTTTGTATCTATTAACTTTTAACAGCTTTGAGAACATCTATATATATAAAAATGAATTGGCGTTCGTATATACCGTAAGATTTCCGGATCGGCTCAACCGATTTTAAATATTTTTTCTTTAATGTTTCCAATCTTTTTCACGTCTCATTTACCACATAAATTTTTTTTTTTTCTAATCTCAGTTGAAAAATTTTTTAGCTAATACTCAATAACGGCTTGACCGATTTTCAAAATTTTTGATTGTGATTATCGATTTTTATTCCGTAATTTTTCCAAATGGTGAATTACTTTTCGCTACTTTGGCGAATGTTGAAAAAGTGAATACAACAACCAAAAGCTTTGATTGTAAACATAGGTTTTTATTCCGTCCTTTATCATAATCTATATATATAAAAATGAATTGGCGTTCGTATATACCGTAAGATCTCCGAATCGGCTCACCAGATTTTAAATATTTTTTCTTCAATGTTTCCAATCTAATTCATGTCTCATTTACCACATAAATTCTTTTTTTTCTAATCTCAATTTAAAATTTTTTGAGCTAATACTCAATAACGGCTTAACCGATTTTCAAATTTTTTTCTTTTCTTTATTCTATTGGACATAGTGTTTATTTATATAGCTACCATATAAATTGTAGTCAGTTGAGATCACTGGTACTCTAACTGAAATGTTCCTGTAGGGAACTTAACAGCCGTACAGATTTTTTCCGTTTTATATTTAAATACAAATGGTGAATTCCTTTTCGCTACTTTGGCGAATGTTCAATAAGTGAAAACAACAACCAAAAGTTTTGATTGTGAATATACATAGGTTGTTAATTGTAAATATATGTTGTTATTCATCATGGTGAAGAAGTTGTAATCTATATATATAAAAATGAATTGGCGTTCGGATATACCGTAAGATCTCCGTATCGGCTCAACCGATTTTAAATATTTTTTATTCAATGTTTCCAATCTGCAATAACGGCTTAACCGATTTTCAAAATGTTTTCTTTTCTTTATTCTATCGGACATAGTGTTTATTTATATAGAACAAAACATTTTCTAAATCCTCAATTAAATCATATATTAGCTACAGAAGTTTAGCTACCATATAAATTGTAGTGAGTTGAGATCACTGGTATTCTAACTGAAATGTTCCTGTAGGGAACTTAATTGCCGCAAAGATTTTTTCCGTTGTATCTACATATATATATAAAAATGAATTGGAGTTCGTATATGCCGTAAGATCTCCGGATCGGCTAAACCGATTTTAAATATTTTGTCTTTAATGTTTCCAATCTGTTTCACGTCTCATTTACCACATAAATTTTTTTTTTCTAATCTCAATTTAAAAATTTTTTAGCTAATACTCAATAACGGATTTTCAAAATTTTTTCTTTTCTTTATTCTATCGGATATAGTGTTTATTTATATAGAACAAAAAATTTTCTAAACTCTCAATTTGATCATATATAAGCTAAAGAAATTTAGCTACCATATAAATTGTAGTCAGTTGAGATCACTGGTATTCTAACTGAAATGTTCCTGTAGGGAAGACAACAACCAAAAGTTTTGATTGTGATTATAGATTTTTATTCCGTAATTTTTCCAAATGGTGAATTCCTTTTCGCTACTTTGGCGAATGTTGAAAAAGTGAATACAACAACCAAAAGCTTTGATTGTAAACATAGGTTTTTATTCCGCCCTTTATGATAATCTATATATATAAAAACTAGCAGGGTACCCGGCGTTGCTCGGGGTGTGAGTAGTTAGTGGGCCTTTCAAAATCAATAATATACTTTAAGATTTCATATTTATATAATACTAGCAGGGTACCCGGCGTTGCTCGGGGTGTGAGTAGTTAGTGGGCCTTTCAAAATCAGTAATATACTTTAAGATTTCATATTTATATAATACTAGCAGGGTACCCGGCGTTGCTCGGGGTGTGAGTAGTTAGTGGGCCTTTCAAAATCAATAATATACTTTAAGATTTCATATTTATATAATACTAGCAGGGTACCCGGTGTTGCTCGGGGTGTGAGTAGTTAGTGGGCCTTTCAAAATCAATAATATACTTTAAGATTTCATATTTATATAATACTAGCAGGGTACCCGGCGTTGCTCGGGGTGTGAGTAGTTAGTGGGCCTTTCAAAATCAATAATATACTTTAAGATTTCATATTTATATAATATTATTACCTACTGAAGAATTTACCAAATTCGAATATTTTGAAAAAAGAGTATTAATAACCGGTTTTCAAAAATTTTCTTTTGCCGTATTCGTTGGTAACGGGGGGGCCTTTCAAGAATTAAATTTTGACAAATTGTGTTAGGATGAATCGAAATTCAAAAGTTGATTTGATACCATATTGTAGGTAAATTTTAAGGTTTTAGGGCAATCACATTCTCACCGATAACTAAATTAACGATAAATTTATTGAAATATTTCGAAGTAAAAATGAAACCCGGGACCATCCCCATTCGCTTGATACCCATATTGTAGGGTAATATTTAGGTTTTCGGGAATTCGCATTTTGACCGATAACTCAGTTATCGATCAATTTATCCAAATATATCGGAGTCCAAATGAAACCTGGAGCTTTTCCCTTTCGTTTGATACCCATATTGTAGGGCAAGTTTAAGGTTTTTGGGCAATCACATTTTCACCGATAACTCATCATCTATAAATTTATCGAAACCAATCGAAGTCTAAATGAAACCTGCGGCCTTCTCCTTTCGTTTTATACCCATATTATGGGGTAATGTTAAGTTTTTTGGGCATAAACTTATCGAAATATATCGAAGTCCAAAAGAAACCTGGAGCTATCTCCTTTCGTTTGATACCCATATTGTAGGGTAATATTAAGGTTTTCGGGCAATCGCATTTTGACCGATGACTCAGTTATCGATCAATTTATCGAAATATATTGAAGTACAAATGAAACCTGGGGCCTTCCCCTTTCATTTGATACCCATATTGTAGGCCATTTTTAAGGTTTTTGTGCAATCATATTTTGACCGATAACTCAGCTATGGAAAAATTTATCGAAATATATCGAAGTATAAATGAAACCTTTGGACCTCCCCTTTCATTTGATATCCATATTGCAGGCAAATTTTAAGATTTTTGGATTTTCTGACGTATAATTAAGTTATCGATAAATTTATCGAATTATATCGAAGTTTAAATGAAAAAAGGGGACTTCCTCTTTCGGCTGATACTCAAATTGTAGGAAAGTTTTGAGGTTTTAGGGCAACCTTATTTTCGCCGATTATCGATTAATTTATCAAACAAATATCATCTCTATGAATCCTTCCAGGTCACAGAGAATATGTGTACAAAGTTTCATACTGCTAGGTGCATTAGTTTTGGCGTGAAAACGTAACAAACATTGTTACTTCCCACATAGCGCGGCAGTGTACCTATGCAATTGATTTTTGATTTAGCAGACATTGAAAAAAAAGTAAACAAAAATTTTAGAAAGGCACGCTTAGTTTTTTTTGACAAACTAAGTGAATTTTTCTTTATATAAATTTATTTAAGATTTTGATAAAAAAAGTGCAAATCCCTTTCTGAGCTTCAAGCAGTATACTTGTGAAAGTCTCATCAAAATCCATTGCTTAGTTTCCGAGACCCTTAAGTTCAAACAGACAGACGATAATTCTAAAAATGGGTCAGATGAACTCTATAGTATTCCCCAAGTCACCCCCAGTAATTTTTTCAAAGAAATTTTCAATGCACAGGCACGACTTTTCTAGAGTTTTATTAAAGATATGCTGATACCCATATAAATATTTATTTAAATTTATTTAAGAAAAAAAATTTCATGGGTTCCTCCCTAAAACTTAGTATATCTTTTTTGTTTGTGGTCCGATTTTGACACAACAAAGTGCAGATCCCTTTCTAAGCTTCAAGCAGTATATTTGTGAAAGTCTCATCAAAATCCATTGCTTAGTTTCCGAGATCCTTAAGTTCAAACAGACAAACAGACAAACAGACAGACAATAATTTTAAAAATGGATCAGATGAACTCTATAGCATTCCCCAGGTCATCCCCAGTCATCTTTTCAAAGAAATTTTCAATGTATAGACACGACCCTTCTAGAGATTTATTATAGTACTAGAAGGACCCGGCAGACGTTGTTCTGCCCAAATTTAGGGAAAAAATCGCAAGATAAATAAAAAAGTTTGGAATATTTCGGTCCCTGGTCCTCTTCCCGGAAAAAAATTACCCCAAATTTTAGCAAAAGTAAAATACTACCTTTGTACCAAATTTGAAGAAAATCGCACCATAAATAAAAAAGTTTGGAATATTTCGGTCCCTGGTCCACTTCCCGGAATAAAACTTTACATAAACACTTTCCGGACTCCTACTGAGCTATCCTGTAAGTATTAACAAAATCGGTGCTGTACTTCCGGAGTCTATAACATACATACATACATACGTACATACATACATCCTATTTTATATATATAGATTATTGCCTACTGAAGAATTTACCTAATTCGAATATTGCTAAAATTTTGAAAAAAGAGTATTGAAAAACGGTTTTCAAACATTTTCTTTTGCGGTGTTCGTTGGCATTTCAAAATTAGCGGTTAAATTAGCATAAAAAAGTGTTGAAAGGGTGTAAGTTTCTAAGCAAATTAATCAAAAAAGCTTTAAAAAAAATCATTTTATTTTATTTTACTTTATTTTATTTTACTTTACTTTTTTTCTTTTGTTTGCCAACTGCAGAATCGTTTACTCCTTCGAACCGGATGAAAAAGTGGATTTTGCTAAGAACGGGATTTAGCAGGTATTTTACGCAAGCTTGGAGTATAGCAAAGGCGAAATTAAACCTGTGCTTCACTTTAGTTTTATTGAGAATTTATAAAAAAGCTTATTACATGACTACCACATTTTTTTCTTTTTTGAATTTATACTTACATTATGATATTTTTATATTTTCTCCACACAATTAGTCGGTTATTTGTTAAAAAATATTCACTTACATACCTATATTCACTTGACACAGTTTATTTATTGGAAATTGACACAATTTGTAGTTTATTTATTTCAAATATATTCACTCAAAAATGTAAATGTTGTAATGGAATGACACCAAATTTTTTGACATTTTTATTTAATTTTGACACTTAATGCTTTTTGACTAATTGTGTCAGGATGAATGGACATTCAAAAGTTGATTTGATACCATATTGTAGGTAAATTTTAGGGTTTTAGGGCAATCACATTCTCACCGATAACTAAATTAACGATAAATTTATCGAAATATATCGAAGTAAAAATGAAGCCCGGGACCATCCCCATTCGTTTGATACCCATATTGTAGGGTAATATTAAGGTTTTCGGGCAATCGCATTTTGACCGATAACTCAGTTATCGAACAATTTATCGAAATATATCTAACTCCAAATGCAACCTGTGGCCATTCCCTTTCGTTTGACACCCATATTGTAGAGCAAGTTTAAGGTTTTTTGGCAATCGAATTTTGACCGATAACTTAGTTATCGATCAATTTATCGAAATATATCGAAGCCAAAATGAAACCTGGGGCCCTCCCCTTTCGTTTGATACCCATATTATAGGGTAATGTTAATTTTTTTGGGCAATCACCGATAACTCAGTTATCGATAAATTTATCGAAATATATCGAAGTCCAAATGTAACCTGGAGCTACCCCTATCGTTTGATACCCATATTGTAAGGCAATTTTAAGGTTTTTGTGCAATAACATTTTCACCGATAACTCAGATATCGATAAATTTATCGAATTATATCGAAGCCCAAATGAAACCTGGCGCCATCCCCTTTCGTTTGATACCCATATTGTAGGGTAATATTAAGGTTTTTGGGCAATCGAATTTTGACCGATAACTTAGTTATCGAAATATATCTAAGCCCAAATGAAAACTGGGGCCATCCCCTTCCGTTTGATACCCATATTGTAGGGTAATATTAAGGTTTTTGGGCAATCGAATTTTGACCGATAACTTAGTTATCGATCAATTTATCGAAATATATCGAAGCCAAAATGAAACCTGGGGCCCTCCTCTTTCGCTTGATACCCATATTATAGGGTAATGGTTAGTTTTTTGGGCAATCACCGATAACTCAGTTATCGATAAATTTATCGAAATATATCGAAGTCCAAATATAACCTGGAGCTATCCCCTTTCCTATGATACCCATATTGTAGGGCAATTTTAAGGTTTTTGTGCAATAACATTTTCACCGATAACTCAGTTATCGATAAATATATCGAAATATATCGAAGCCAAAATGAAACCTGGCGCCATCTCCTTTCGTTTGATACCCATATTGTAGGGTAATATTAAGGTTTTTGGGCAATCGAATTTTGACCGATAACTTAGTTATCGATCAATTTATCGAAATATATCGAAGCCAAAATGAAACCCGGCCCCCCTTTCCTTTGATACCCATATTGTACGATATTTCTATACCTATATGCGAAATATCATATGTATAGGTTCAATATACTTAGAGTTATATGGAATAAAAAAAATTTCGAAAAGAAACGGTCCCTAGCAGGGTCGGAACCCCCAAAATTAAAAAAAAAAATAGCCTATAGCTCCTTCCAGACTATAACCTGTAGTCGTGCCAAATTTCAACAAAATCCGTCCAGGCATTCTCACGTTTTTAGGGAACAAAAGCATGGCATAGTAACATAGAATCTTAACTATCAAACTTTGTTTATAGCCGAAGAAAAAATTTGATTTTTCAAGGTATGCCATGGATTTTTCATAAAAATTTATTTCAATTGAGTTGTTAATATCAGTTTTATTTGACAATAAAGTTTCTTCAAGCAACAAGAAAATGTATAGCAGGGTTGTATTTCTCCTCCTGCTTCTACCTATTGGATATGCCTTGAACAAAAGCAAACGTCTGGACATCCAAACATCCAAACATCCAAACATCGCTACATTCACATTTATAATATTAGTAGGATTATTGCCTACTGAAGAATTTACCAAATTCGAATATTTTGAAAAAAGAGTATTAATAACCGCTTTTCAAAAATTTTCTTTTGCCGTATTCGTTGGTAACGGGGGGGCCTTTCAAGAATTAAATTTTGACAAATTGTGTCAGGATGAATCGAAATTCAAAAGTTGATTTGATACCATATTGTAGGTAAATTTTAAGGTTTTAGGGCAATCACATTCTCACCAATAACTAAATTAACGATAAATTTATTGAAATATTTCGAAGTAAAAATGAAACCCGGGACCATCCCCATTCGCTTGATACCCATATTGTAGGGTAATATTTAGGTTTTCGGGAATTCGCATTTTGACCGATAACTCAGTTATCGATCAGTTTATCCAAATATATCGGAGTCCAAATGAAACCTGGGGCTTTTCCCTTTCGTTTGATACCCATATTGTAGGGCAAGTTTAAGGTTTTTGGGCAATCACATTTTCACCGATAACTCATCATCTATAAATTTATCGAAACCAATCGAAGTCTAAATGAAACCTGCGGCCTTCTCCTTTCGTTTTATACAAATATTATAGGGTAATGTTAAGTTTTTTGGGCATAAACTTATCGAAATATATCGAAGTCCAAAAGAAACCTGGAGCTATCTCCTTTCGTTTGATACCCATATTGTAGGGTAATATTAAGGTTTTCGGGCAATCGCATTTTGACCGATGACTCAGTTATCGATCAATTTATCGAAATATATTGAAGTACAAATGAAACCTGGGGCCTTCCCCTTTCATTTGATACCCATATTGTAGGCCATTTTTAAGGTTTTTGTGCAATCATATTTTGACCGATAACTCAGCTATGGAAAAATTTATCGAAATATATCGAAGTATAAATGAAACCTTTGGACCTCCCCTTTCATTTGATATCCATATTGCAGGCAAATTTTAAGATTTTTGGATTTTCTGACGTATAATTAAGTTATCGATAAATTTATCGAATTATATCGAAGTTTAAATGAAAAAAGGGGACTTCCTCTTTCGGCTGATACTCAAATTGTAGGAAAGTTTTGAGGTTTTAGGGCAACCTTATTTTCGCCGATTATCGATTAATTTATCAAACAAATATCATCTCTATGAATCCTTCCAGGTCACAGAGAATATGTGTACAAAGTTTCATACTGCTAGGTGCATTAGTTTTGGCGTGAAAACGTAACAAACATTGTTACTTCCCACATAGCGCGGCAGTGTACCTATGCAATTGATTTTTGATTTAGCAGACATTGAAAAAAAAGTAAACAAAAATTTTAGAAAGGCACGCTTAGTTTTTTTTGACAAACTAAGTGAATTTTTCTTTATATAAATTTATTTAAGATTTTGATAAAAAAAGTGCAAATCCCTTTCTGAGCTTCAAGCAGTATACTTGTGAAAGTCTCATCAAAATCCATTGCTTAGTTTCCGAGACCCTTAAGTTCAAACAGACAGACGATAATTCTAAAAATGGGTCAGATGAACTCTATAGTATTCCCCAAGTCACCCCCAGTAATTTTTTCAAAGAAATTTTCACTGCACAGGCACGACTTTTCTAGAGTTTTATTAAAGATATGCTGATACCCATATAAATATTTATTTAAATTTATTTAAGAAAAAAAATTTCATAGGTTCCTCCCTAAAACTTAGTATATCTTTTTTGTTTGTGGTCCGATTTTGACACAACAAAGTGCAGATCCCTTTCTAAGCTTCAAGCAGTATATTTGTGAAAGTCTCATCAAAATCCATTGCTTAGTTTCCGAGATCCTTAAGTTCAAACAGACAAACAGACAAACAGACAGACAATAATTTTAAAAATGGATCAGATGAACTCTATAGCATTCCCCAGGTCATCCCCAGTCATCTTTTCAAAGAAATTTTCAATGTATAGACACGACCCTTCTAGAGATTTATTATAGTACTAGAAGGACCCGGCAGACGTTGTTCTGCCCAAATTTAGGGAAAAAATCGCAAGATAAATAAAAAAGTTTGGAATATTTCGGTCCCTGGTCCACTTCCCGGAAAAAAATTACCCCAAATTTTAGCAAAAGTAAAATACTACCTTTGTACCAAATTTGAAGAAAATCGCACCATAAATAAAAAAGTTTGGAATATTTCGGTCCCAGGTCCACTTCCCGGAATAAAACTTTACATAAACACTCTCCGGACTCCTACTGAGCTATCCTGTAAGTATTAACAAAATCGGTGCTGTACTTCCGGAGTCTATAACATACATACATACATACGTACATACATACATCCTATTTTATATATATAGATTATTGCCTACTGAAGAATTTACCTAATTCGAATATTGCTAAAATTTTGAAAAAAGAGTATTGAAAAACGGTTTTCAAACATTTTCTTTTGCGGTGTTCGTTGGCATTTCAAAATTAGCGGTTAAATTAGCATAAAAAAGTGTTGAAAGGGTGTAAGTTTCTAAGCAAATTAATCAAAAAAGCTTTAAAAAAAATCATTTTATTTTATTTTACTTTATTTTATTTTACTTTACTTTTTTTCTTTTGTTTGCCAACTGCAGAATCGTTTACTCCTTCGAACCGCATGAAAAAGTGGATTTTGCTAAGAACGGGATTTAGCAGGTATTTTACGCAAGCTTGGAGTATAGCAAAGGCGAAATTAAACCTGTGCTTCACTTTAGTTTTATTGAGAATTTATAAAAAAGCTTATTACATGACTACCACATTTTTTTCTTTTTTGAATTTATACTTACATTATGATATTTTTATATTTTCTCCACACAATTAGTCGGTTATTTGTTAAAAAATATTCACTTACATACCTATATTCACTTGACACAGTTTATTTATTGGAAATTGACACAATTTGTAGTTTATTTATTTCAAATATATTCACTCAAAAATGTAAATGTTGTAATGGAATGACACCAAATTTTTTGACATTTTTATTTAATTTTGACACTTAATGCTTTTTGACTAATTGTGTCAGGATGAATGGACATTCAAAAGTTGATTTGATACCATATTGTAGGTAAATTTTAGGGTTTTAGGGCAATCACATTCTCACCGATAACTAAATTAACGATAAATTTATCGAAATATATCGAAGTAAAAATGAAGCCCGGGACCATCCCCATTCGTTTGATACCCATATTGTAGGGTAATATTAAGGTTTTCGGGCAATCGCATTTTGACCGATAACTCAGTTATCGAACAATTTATCGAAATATATCTAACTCCAAATGCAACCTGTGGCCATTCCCTTTCGTTTGACACCCATATTGTAGAGCAAGTTTAAGGTTTTTTGGCAATCGAATTTTGACCGATAACTTAGTTATCGATCAATTTATCGAAATATATCGAAGCCAAAATGAAACCTGGGGCCCTTCCCTTTCGTTTGATACCCATATTATAGGGTAATGTTAATTTTTTTGGGCAATCACCGATAACTCAGTTATCGATAAATTTATCGAAATATATCGAAGTCCAAATGTAACCTGGAGCTACCCCTATCGTTTGATACCCATATTGTAAGGCAATTTTAAGGTTTTTGTGCAATAACATTTTCACCGATAACTCAGATATCGATAAATTTATCGAATTATATCGAAGCCCAAATGAAACCTGGCGCCATCCCCTTTCGTTTGATACCCATATTGTAGGGTAATATTAAGGTTTTTGGGCAATCGAATTTTGACCGATAACTTAGTTATCGAAATATATCTAAGCCCAAATGAAACCTGGGGCCATCCCCTTTCGTTTGATACCCATATTGTAGGGTAATATTAAGGTTTTTGGGCAATCGAATTTTGACCGATAACTTAGTTATCGATCAATTTATCGAAATATATCGAAGCCAAAATGAAACCTGGGGCCCTCCTCTTTCGCTTGATACCCATATTATAGGGTAATGGTTAGTTTTTTGGGCAATCACCGATAACTCAGCTATCGATAAATTTATCGAAATATATCGAAGTCCAAATATAACCTGGAGCTATCCCCTTTCCTCTGATACCCATATTGTAGGGCAATTTTAAGGTTTTTGTGCAATAACATTTTCACCGATAACTCAGTTATCGATAAATTTATCGAAATATATCGAAGCCAAAATGAAACCTGGCGCCATCTCCTTTCGTTTGATACCCATATTGTAGGGTAATATTAAGGTTTTTGGGCAATCGAATTTTGACCGATAACTTAGTTATCGATCAATTTATCGAAATATATCGAAGCCAAAATGAAACCCGGCCCCCCTTTCCTTTGATACCCATATTGTACGATATTTCTATACCTATATGCGAAATATCATATGTATAGGTTCAATATACTTAGAGTTATATGGAATAAAAAAAATTTCGAAAAGAAACGGTCCCTAGCAGGGTCGGAACCCCCAAAATTAAAAAAAAAAATAGCCTATAGCTCCTTCCAGACTATAACCTGTAGTCGTGCCAAATTTCAACAAAATCCGTCCAGGCATTCTCACGTTTTTAGGGAACAAAAGCATGGCATAGTAACATAGAATCTTAACTATCAAACTTTGTTTATAGCCGAAGAAAAAATTTGATTTTTCAAGGTATGCCATGGATTTTTCATAAAAATTTATTTCAATTGAGTTGTTAATATCAGTTTTATTTGACAATAAAGTTTCTTCAAGCAACAAGAAAATGTATAGCAGGGTTGTATTTCTCCTCCTGCTTCTACCTATTGGATATGCCTTGAACAAAAGCAAACGTCTGGACATCCAAACATCCAAACATCGCTACATTCACATTTATAATATTAGTAGGATTATTGCCTACTGAAGAATTTACCAAATTCGAATATTTTGAAAAAAGAGTATTAATAACCGGTTTTCAAAAATTTTCTTTTGCCGTATTCGTTGGTAACGGGGGGGCCTTTCAAGAATTAAATTTTGACAAATTGTGTCAGGATGAATCGAAATTCAAAAGTTGATTTGATACCATATTGTAGGTAAATTTTAAGGTTTTAGGGCAATCACATTCTCACCAATAACTAAATTAACGATAAATTTATTGAAATATTTCGAAGTAAAAATGAAACCCGGGACCATCCCCATTCGCTTGATACCCATATTGTAGGGTAATATTTAGGTTTTCGGGAATTCGCATTTTGACCGATAACTCAGTTATCGATCAGTTTATCCAAATATATCGGAGTCCAAATGAAACCTGGAGCTTTTCCCTTTCGTTTGATACCCATATTGTAGGGCAAGTTTAAGGTTTTTGGGCAATCACATTTTCACCGATAACTCATCATCTATAAATTTATCGAAACCAATCGAAGTCTAAATGAAACCTGCGGCCTTCTCCTTTCGTTTTATACCCATATTATGGGGTAATGTTAAGTTTTTTGGGCATAAACTTATCGAAATATATCGAAGTCCAAAAGAAACCTGGAGCTATCTCCTTTCGTTTGATACCCATATTGTAGGGTAATATTAAGGTTTTCGGGCAATCGCATTTTGACCGATGACTCAGTTATCGATCAATTTATCGAAATATATTGAAGTACAAATGAAACCTGGGGCCTTCCCCTTTCATTTGATACCCATATTGTAGGCCATTTTTAAGGTTTTTGTGCAATCATATTTTGACCGATAACTCAGCTATGGAAAAATTTATCGAAATATATCGAAGTATAAATGAAACCTTTGGACCTCCCCTTTCATTTGATATCCATATTGCAGGCAAATTTTAAGATTTTTGGATTTTCTGACGTATAATTAAGTTATCGATAAATTTATCGAATTATATCGAAGTTTAAATGAAAAAAGGGGACTTCCTCTTTCGGCTGATACTCAAATTGTAGGAAAGTTTTGAGGTTTTAGGGCAACCTTATTTTCGCCGATTATCGATTAATTTATCAAACAAATATCATCTCTATGAATCCTTCCAGGTCACAGAGAATATGTGTACAAAGTTTCATACTGCTAGGTGCATTAGTTTTGGCGTGAAAACGTAACAAACATTGTTACTTCCCACATAGCGCGGCAGTGTACCTATGCAATTGATTTTTGATTTAGCAGACATTGAAAAAAAAGTAAACAAAAATTTTAGAAAGGCACGCTTAGTTTTTTTTGACAAACTAAGTGAATTTTTCTTTATATAAATTTATTTAAGATTTTGATAAAAAAAAAGTGCAAATCCCTTTCTGAGCTTCAAGCAGTATATTTGTGAAAGTCTCATCAAAATCCATTGCTTAGTTTCCGAGACCCTTAAGTTCAAACAGACAGACGATAATTCTAAAAATGGGTCAGATGAACTCTATAGTCTTCCCCAAGTCACCCCCAGTAATTTTTTCAAAGAAATTTTCAATGCACAGGCACGACTTTTCTAGAGTTTTATTAAAGATATGCTGATACCCACATAAATATTTATTTAAATTTATTTAAGAAAAAAAATTTCATAGGTTCCTCCCTAAAACTTAGTATATCTTTTTTGTTTGTGGTCCGATTTTGACACAACAAAGTGCAGATCCCTTTCTAAGCTTCATGCAGTATATTTGTGAAAGTCTCATCAAAATCCATTGCTTAGTTTCCGAGATCCTTAAGTTCAAACAGACAAACAGACAGACAATAATTTTAAAAATGGATCAGATGAACTCTATAGCATTCCCCAGGTCATCCCCAGTCATCTTTTCAAAGAAATTTTCAATGTACAGACACGACCCTTCTAGAGATTTATTATAGTACTAGAAGGACCCGGCAGACGTTGTTCTGCCCAAATTTAGGGAAAAAATCGCAAGATAAATAAAAAGGTTTGGAATATTTCGGTCCCTGGTCCACTTCCCGGAAAAAAATTACCTCAAATTTTAGCAAAAGTAAAATACTACCTTTGTACCAAATTTGAAGAAAATCGCACCATAAATAAAAAAGTTTGGAATATTTCGGTCCCTGGTCCACTTCCCGGAATAAAACTTTACATAAACACTTTCCGGACTCCTACTGAGCTATCCTGTAAATATTAACAAAATCGGCGCTGTTCTTCCGGAGTCTATAACATATGTACATACATACATACATACATCCTATTTTATATATATAGATTATTGCCTACTGAAGAATTTACCTAATTCGAATATTGCTAAAATTTTTAAAAAAAGAGTATTGAAAAACGGTTTTCAAACATTTTCTTTTGCGGTGTTCGTTGGCATTTCAAAATTAGCGGTTAAATTAGCATAAAAAAGTGTTGAAAGGGTGTAAGTTTCTAAGCAAATTAATCAAAAAAGCTTTAAAAAAAATCATTTTATTTTATTTTACTTTATTTTATTTTACTTTACTTTTTTCTTTTGTTTGCCAACTGCAGAATCGTTTACTCCTTCGAACCGCATGAAAAAGTGGATTTTGCTAAGAACGGGATTTAGCAGGTATTTTACGCAAGCTTGGAGTATAGCAAAGGCGAAATTAAACCTGTGCTTCACTTTAGTTTTATTGAGAATTTATAAAAAAGCTTATTACATGACTACCACATTTTTTTCTTTTTTGAATTTATACTTACATTATGATATTTTTATATTTTCTCCACACAATTAGTCGGTTATTTGTTAAAAAATATTCACTTACATACCTATATTCACTTGACACAGTTTATTTATTGGAAATTGACACAATTTGTAGTTTATTTATTTCAAATATATTCACTCAAAAATGTAAATGGTGTAATGGAATGACACCAAATTTTTTGACATTTTTATTTAATTTTGACACTTAATGCTTTTTGACTAATTGTGTCAGGATGAATGGACATTCAAAAGTTGATTTGATACCATATTGTAGGTAAATTTTAGGGTTTCAGGGCAATCACATTCTCACCGATAACTAAATTAACGATAAATTTATCGAAATATATCGAAGTAAAAATGAAGCCCGGGACCATCCCCATTCGTTTGATACCCATATTGTAGGGTAATATTAAGGTTTTCGGGCAATCGCATTTTGACCGATAACTCAGTTATCGAACAATTTATCGAAATATATCTAACTCCAAATGCAACCTGTGGCCATTCCCTTTCGTTTGACACCCATATTGTAGAGCAAGTTTAAGGTTTTTTGGCACTCGAATTTTGACCGATAACTTAGTTATCGATCAATTTATCGAAATATATCGAAGCCAAAATGAAACCTGGGGCCCTCCCCTTTCGTTTGATACCCATATTATAGGGTAATGTTAATTTTTTTGGGCAATCACCGATAACTCAGTTATCGATAAAATTATCGAAATATATCGAAGTCCAAATGTAACCTGGAGCTACCCCTATCGTTTGATACCCATATTGTAAGGCAATTTTAAGGTTTTTGTGCAATAACATTTTCACCGATAACTCAGATATCGATAAATTTATCGAATTATATCGAAGCCCAAATGAAACCTGGCGCCATCCCCTTTCGTTTGATACCCATATTGTAGGGTAATATTAAGGTTTTTGGGCAATCGAATTTTGACCGATAACTTAGTTATCGATCAATTTATCGAAATATATCGAAGCCAAAATTAAACCTGGGGCCCTCCCCTTTCGTTTGATACCCATATTATAGGGTAATGTTAATTTTTTTGGGCAATCACCGATAACTCAGTTATCGATAAATTTATCGAAATATATCGAAGTCCAAATGTAACCTAGAGCTATCCCCTTTCGTCTGATACCCATATTGTAGGGCAATTTTAAGGTTTTTGTGCAATAACATTTTCACCGATAACTCAGTTATCGATAAATTTATCGAAATATATCGAAGCCAAAATGAAACCTGGTGCCATCCCCTTTCGTTTGATACCCATATTGTAGGGTAATATTAAGGTTTTTGGGCAATCGAATTTTGACCGATAACTTAGTTATCGATAAATTTATCGAAATATATCTAAGCCCAAATGAAACCTGGGGCCATCCCCTTTCGTTTGATACCCATATTGTAGGGTAATATTAAGGTTTTTGGGCAATCGAATTTTGACCGATAACTTAGTTATCGATCAATTTATCGAAATATATCGAAGCCAAAATGAAACCTGGGGCCCTCCCCTTTCGTTTGATACCCATATTGTACGATATTTCTATACCTATATGCGAAATATCATAAGTATAGGTTCAATATACTTAGAGTTATATAGAATAAAAAAAATTTCGAAAAGAAACGGTCCCTAGCAGGGTCGGAACCCCCAAAATTAAAAAAAAAAAAATAGCCTATAGCTCCTTCCAGACTATAAAATGTAGGCGTGCCAAATTTCAACAAAATCCGTCCAGCCATTCTCACGTTTTTAGGGAACAAAAGCAAACGTCTGGTCGTATATACCAAACATCCAAACATCCAAACATCGCTACATTCACATTTATAATATTAGTAGGATACAAATGGTGAATTCCTTTTCGCTACTTTGGCGAATGTTCAATAAGTGAAAACAACAACCAAAAGTTTTGATTGTGAATATACAAAGGTTGTTAATTGTAAATATAGGTTGTTATTCATCATGGTGAAGAAGTTGTAATCTATATATATAAAAATGAATTGGCGTTCGTATATACCGTAAGATCTCCGTATCGGCTCAACCGATTTTAAATATTTTTTATTCAATGTTTCCAATCTGCAATAACGGCTTAACCGATTTTCAAAATGTTTTCTTTTCTTTATTCTATCGGACATAGTGTTTATTTATATAGAACAAAACATTTTCTAAATCCTCAATTAAATCATATATTAGCTAAAGAAGTTTAGCTACCATATAAATTGTAGTCAGTGGAGATCACTGGTATTCTAACTGAAATGTTCCTGTGGGGAACTTAATTGCCACAAAGATTTTTTCCGTTGTATCTATATATATAAAAATGAATTGGCGTTCGTATATACCGTAAGATCTCCGGATAAGCTAAACCGATTTTAAATATTTTTTCTTTAATGTTTCCAATCTGTTTCACGTCTCATTTACCACATAAATTGTTTTTTTTCTAATCTCAATTTAAAATTTTTTTAGCTAACACTCAATAACGGCTTAACCGATTTTCAAAATTTGTTCTTTTCTTTGTTCTATTGGACATAGTGTTTATTAATATAGAACAAAACATTTTCTAAATCCTCAATTTAATCATATATTAGCTAAAGAAGTTTAGCTACCATATAAATTGTAGTCAGTTGAGATCACTGGTTTTCTAACTGAAATGTTCCTGTAGGGAACTTAACTGCCGTACAGATTTTTTCCGTTTTATATTTAAATACAAATGGTGAATTCCTTTTCGCTACTTTGGCGAATGTTCATTAAGTGAAAACAACAACCAAAAGTTTTGATTGTGAATATACATAGGTTGTTAATTGTAAATATAGGTTATTCATCATGGTGAAGAAGTTGTAATCTATATATGTATATAAAAATGAATTGGCGTTCGTATATACCGTAAGATCTCCGGATCGGCTCAACCGATTTTAAATATTTTTTCTTTAATGTTTCCAATCTGTTTCACGTATCATTTACCACATAAATTTTTTTTTTTCTAATCTCAATTTAAGAATTTTTTAGCTAATACTCAATAACGGCTTGACCGATTTTCAAAATTTTTTCTTTTCTTTATTCTATCGGATATAGTGTGTATTAATATAGAACAAAACATTTTCTAAATCCTCAATTTAATCATATATTAGCGAAAGAAGTTTAGCTACCATATAAATTGTAGTCAGTTGAGATCACTGGTATTCTAACTGAAATGTTCCTGTAGGGAACTTAACTGCCGTACAGATTTTTTCCGTTTTATATTTAAATACAAATGGTGAATTCCTTTTCGCTACTTTGGCGAATGTTCAATAAGTGAAAACAACAACCAAAAGTTTTGATTGTGAATATACATAGGTTGTTAATTGTAAATATAGGTTATTCATCATGGTGAAGAAGTTGTAATCTATATATATAAAAATGAATTGGCGTTCGTATATACCGTAAGATCTCCGGATCGGCTCAACCGATTTTAAATATTTTTTATTCAATGGTTCCAATCTGTTTCATGTCTCATTTAACACATAAAAATTTTTTTTCTAATCTCAATTTAAAATTTTTTAAGCAAATACTCAATAACGGCTTAGCCGATTTTCAAAATTTTTTCTTTTCTTTATTCTATCGGACATAGTGTTTATTTATATAGAACAAAACATTTTCTAAACTCTCAATTTGATCATATATTAGCTAAAGAAATTTAGCTACCATATAAATTGTAGTCAGTTGAGATCACTGGTTTTCTAACTGAAATGTTCCTGTAGGGAACTTAACTGCCGTACAGATTTTTTCCGTTTTATATTTAAATACAAATGGTGAATTCCTTTTCGCTACTTTGGCGAATGTTCATTAAGTGAAAACAACAACCAAAAGTTTTGATTGTGAATATACATAGGTTGTTAATTGTAAATATAGGTTATTCATCATGGTGAAGAAGTTGTAATCTATATATATAAAAATGAATTGGCGTTCGTATATACCGTAAGATCTCCGGATCGGCTCAACCGATTTTAAATATTTTTTATTCAATGTTTCCAATCTGCAATAACGGCTTAACCGATATTCAAAATGTTTTCTTTTCTTTATTCTATCGGACATAGTGTTTATTTATATAGAACAAAACATTTTCTAAATCCTCAATTAAATCATATATTAGCTAAAGAAGTTTAGCTACCATATAAATTGTTGTCAGTTGAGATCACTGGTATTCTAACTGAAATGTTCCTGTAGGGAACTTAACTGCCGTACAGATTTTTTCCGTTTTATATTTAACTAGCTGACCCGGCAAACTTCGTTCTGCCCAAAATAGAATTTACTATTAGGTTCATTTAAAAAAAAGATATCCAACTGAATGATAAACTATGTATCTATTCCAATCTAAGTTAATATTCGCCGACACACTAAATCATTTGCACCAAATCACTCAGATATTGATAATCTACACATTCGCAACTGTTCATTTCCTAAATGTAAACTATTTACCACGAAAAGCTACCGCTACCACTTCAATCACTAAATTAGAAATAATATTGTAAGCTGTCAAATGAAATGACCGCCTTCTACCCACAAATTTATTTTCACTGAGTATGAAAGGCCAAAATCGCCTAGGCGGTTAGATGGCTATATTAAGAAAGTAAGTGAGAGATTGGTCTAGTATATAGGCGAAATGGTACCAAAAGCGACAGCGTAGTACTTCGGTACTTTCTTGAGCCAAATTTTATCGAAAAAGTACAATTGTATGGAAAAACCCAACCCTGACTTTGATTATTACTTCACCGACTAACATAGCTGCTCAACGTTAGAAGCAGTACCAAACAATAACATTTTTTCTTGCTATAACATTGTTATGTAAGCTTGCATTATGTTAAATCCTATACACTGGTATTCTGCTATCCTTACTTCAGTTTCGTAGCATAACTGCCTTTATCTTCTAGTCAGCCATGTGGTTTTTATAATTTCATAAAATTAAAAAGTGAAATAGTGATAATTTAACATTTTTCGAAATAATGTCACATATGTCATATACGGTTCTACCTTTAGAGCCGTTTTACATAGAACACTCATCAATAACTTTCATTTGAAACCCATATCGTACAAACACTTTCTGGAGTGACCCCTGGTCCACATTTGGGCCAATATCTCGGGAACGAGACCACCTAGGAGAAAGAAAACCACTCCATGTTACAACACTCATCAGTACCTTTCATTTGATACTCATATCGTATAAACACGATCAAGGGTAACCCCGGTCCACATTTTGCCGGATATCTCGAAAACCCGGAAAATTTAGAATGTTTTTTTAGCCTATAACCATGTCGAGCACACAGAGATCTTCCGTTCAAAATTTCATCAAAATCGGTTCGGCCGTTCTTGAGTTTTGCGAACAGAAAAAAAACGGCTTTCAAAATATAAATAGTATTCGCTACTTTGGCGAATGTTCAATAAGTGAAAACAACAACCAAAAGTTTTGATTGTGAATATACATAGGTTGTTAATTGTAAATATAGGTTGTTATTCATCATGGTGAAGAAGTTGTAATCTATATATATAAAAATGAATTGGCGTTCGTATATACCGTAAGATCTCCGGATCGGCTCAACCGATTTTAAATATTTTTTCTTTAATGTTTCCAATCTGTTTCACGTATCATTTACCACATAAATTTTTTTTTTTCTAATCTCAATTTAAAAATTTTTTAGCTAATACTCAATAACGGCTTGACCGATTTTCAAAATTTTTTCTTTTCTTTATTCTGTCGGATATAGTGTTTATTTATATAGAACAAAACATTTTCTAAACTCTCAATTTGATCATATATTAGCTAAAGAAATTTAGCTACCATATAAATTGTAGTCAGTTGAGATCACTGGTATTCTAACTGAAATGTTCCTGTAGGGAACTTAATTGCCGCAAAGATTTTTTCCGTTTTATATTTAAATACAAATGGTGAATTCTTTTTCGCTGCTTTGGCGAATGTTGAATAAGTGAAAACAACAACCAAAAGTTTTTATTGTGAATATACATAGGTTGTTGATTGTGAATATAGGTTGTTATTCATCATGGTGAAGAAGTTATAATCTATATATATAAAAATGAATTGGTGTTCGTATATCCCGTAAGATCTCTGTATCGGCTCAACCGATTTTAAATATTTTTTATTCAATGGTTCCAATCTGTTTCATGTCTCATTTAACACATAAAAATTTTTTTTCTAATCTCAATTTAAAATTTTTTAAGCAAATACTCAATAACGGCTTAGCCGATTTTCAAAATTTTTTCTTTTCTTTATTCTATCGGACATAGTGGTTATTTATATAGAACAAAACATTTTCTAAACTCTCAATTTGATCATATATTAGCTAAAGAAATTTAGCTACCATATAAATTGTAGTCAGTTGAGATCACTGGTTTTCTAACTTAAATGTTCCTGTAGGGAACTTAACTGCCGTACAGATTTTTTCCGTTTTATATTTAAATACAAATGGTGAATTCCTTTTCGCTACTTTGGCGAATGTTCATTAAGTGAAAACAACAACCAAAAGTTCTGATTGTGAATATACATAGGTTGTTAATTGTAAATATAGGTTATTCATCATGGTGAAGAAGTTGTAATCTATATATATAAAAATGAATTGGCGTTCGTATATACCGTAAGATCTCCGTATCGGCTCAACCGATTTTAAATATTTTTTATTCAATGTTTCCAATCTGCAATAACGGCTTAACCGATTTTCAAAATGTTTTCTTTTCTTTATTCTATCGGACATAGTGTTTATTTATATAGAACAAAACATTTTCTAAATCCTCAATTAAATCATATATTAGCTAAAGAAGTTTAGCTACCATATAAATTGTAGTCAGTGGAGATCACTGGTATTCTAACTGAAATGTTCCTGTGGGGAACTTAATTGCCACAAAGATTTTTTCCGTTGTATCTATATATATAAAAATGAATTGGCGTTCGTATATACCGTAAGATCTCCGGATAAGCTAAACCGATTTTAAATATTTTTTCTTTAATGTTTCCAATCTGTTTCACGTCTCATTTACCACATAAATTGTTTTTTTTCTAATCTCAATTTAAAATTTTTTTAGCTAACACTCAATAACGGCTTAACCGATTTTCAAAATTTGTTCTTTTCTTTGTTCTATTGGACATAGTGTTTATTAATATAGAACAAAACATTTTCTAAATCCTCAATTTAATCATATATTAGCTAAAGAAGTTTAGCTGCCATATAAATTGTAGTCAGTTGAGATCACTGGTTTTCTAACTGAAATGTTCCTGTAGGGAACTTAACTGCCGTACAGATTTTTTCCGTTTTATATTTAAATACAAATGGTGAATTCCTTTTCGCTACTTTGGCGAATGTTCATTAAGTGAAAACAACAACCAAAAGTTTTGATTGTGAATATACATAGGTTGTTAATTGTAAATATAGGTTATTCATCATGGTGAAGAAGTTGTAATCTATATATATAAAAATGAATTGGCGTTCGTATATACCGTAAGATCTCCGGATCGGCTCAACCGATTTTAAATATTTTTTCTTTAATGTTTCCAATCTGTTTCACGTATCATTTACCACATAAATTTTTTTTTTTCTAATCTCAATTTAAGAATTTTTTAGCTAATACTCAATAACGGCTTGACCGATTTTCAAAATTTTTTCTTTTCTTTATTCTATCGGATATAGTGTGTATTAATATAGAACAAAACATTTTCTAAATCCTCAATTTAATCATATATTAGCGAAAGAAGTTTAGCTACCATATAAATTGTAGTCAGTTGAGATCACTGGTATTCTAACTGAAATGTTCCTGTAGGGAACTTAACTGCCGTACAGATTTTTTCCGTTTTATATTTAAATACAAATGGTGAATTCCTTTTCGCTACTTTGGCGAATGTTCAATAAGTGAAAACAACAACCAAAAGTTTTGATTGTGAATATACATAGGTTGTTAATTGTAAATATAGGTTATTCATCATGGTGAAGAAGTTGTAATCTATATATATAAAAATGAATTGGCGTTCGTATATACCGTAAGATCTCCGGATCGGGTCAACCGATTTTAAATATTTTTCTTTAATGTTTCCAATCTGTTTCACGTATCATTTACCACATACATTTTTTTTTTTCTAATCGCAATTTAAAATTTTTTTAACTAATACTCAATAACGGCTTGACCGATTTTCAAAATTTTTTCTTTTCTTTATTCTATCGGATATAGTGTTTATTTATATAGAACAAAACATTTTCTAAACTCTCAATTTGATCATATATTAGCTAAAGAAATTTAGCTACCATATAAATTTTAGTCAGTTGAGATCACTGGTATTCTAACTGAAATGTTCCTGTAGGGAACTTAACTGCCGTACAGAGTTTTTCCGTTTTATATTTAAATACAAATTGTGAATTCCTTTTCGCTACTTTGGCGAATGTTCAATAAGTGAAAACAACAACCAAAAGTTTTGATTGTGAATATACATAGGTTGTTAATTGTAAATATAGGTTACTCATCATGGTGAAGAAGTTGTAATCTATATATATAAAAATGAATTGGCGTTCGTATATACCGTAAGATCTCCGGATCGGCTCAACCGATTTTAAATATTTTTTATTCAATGTTTCCAATCTGCAATAACGGCTTAACCGATATTCAAAATGTTTTCTTTTCTTTATTCTATCGGACATAGTGTTTATTTATATAGAACAAAACATTTTCTAAATCCTCAATTAAATCATATATTAGCTAAAGAAGTTTAGCTACCATATAAATTGTTGTCAGTTGAGATCACTGGTATTCTAACTGAAATGTTCCTGTAGGGAACTTAACTGCCGTACAGATTTTTTCCGTTTTATATTTAACTAGCTGACCCGGCAAACTTCGTTCTGCCCAAAATAGAATTTACTATTAAGTTCATTTAAAAAAAAGATATCCAACTGAATGATAAACTATGTATCTATTCCAATCTAAGTTAATATTCGCCGACACACTAAATCATTTGCACCAAATCACTCAGATATTGATAATCTACACATTCGCAACTGTTCATTTCGTAAATGTAAACTATTTACCACGAAAAGCTACCGCTACCACTTCAATCACTAAATTAGAAATAATATTGTAAGCTGTCAAATGAAATGACCGCCTTCTACCCACAAATTTATTTTCACTGAGTATGAAAGGCCAAAATCGCCTAGGCGGTTAGATGGCTATTTTAAGAAAGTAAGTGAGAGATTGGTCTAGTATATAGGCGAAATGGTACCAAAAGCGACAGCGTAGTACTTCGGTACTTTCTTGAGCCAAATTTTATCGAAAAAGTACAATTGTATGGAAAAACCCAACCCTGACTTTGATTATTACTTCACCGACTAACATAGCTGCTCAACGTTAGAAGCAGTACCAAACAATAACATTTTTTCTTGCTATAACATTGTTATATAAGCTTGCATTATGTTAAATCCTATACACTGGTATTCTGCTATCCTTACTTCAGTTTCGTAGCATAACTGCCTTTATCTTCTAGTCAGCCATGTGGTTTTTATAATTTCATAAAATTAAAAAGTGAAATAGTGATAATTTAACATTTTTCGAAATAATGTCACATATGTCATATACGGTTCTACCTTTAGAGCCGTTTTACATAGAACACTCATCAATAACTTTCATTTGAAACCCATATCGTAGTAACACTTTCTGGGGGCACACTGATCCACATTCGGACCAATATCTCGGAAACAGGACCCCCTAGGTGAAACAAAACCACTCCATGTTAGGACACACATCAATTCCGTTAATTTGAAACCCATATCGTACAAACACTTTCTGGAGTGACCCCTGGTCCACATTTGGGCCAATATCTCGGGAACGAGACCACCTAGGGGAAAGAAAACCACTCCATGTTACAACACTCATCAGTACCTTTCATTTGATACTCATATCGTATAAACACGATCAAGGGTAACCCCGGTCCACATTTTGCCGGATATCTCGAAAACCCGGAAAATTTAGAATGTTTTTTTAGCCTATAACCATGTCGAGCACACAGAGATCTTCCGTTCAAAATTTCATCAAAATCGGTTCGGCCGTTCTTGAGTTTTGCGAACAGAAAAAAAACGGCTTTCAAAATATAAATAGTATTCGCTACTTTGGCGAATGTTCAATAAGTGAAAACAACAACCAAAAGTTTTGATTGTGAATATACATAGGTTGTTAATTGTAAATATAGGTTGTTATTCATCATGGTGAAGAAGTTGTAATCTATATATATAAAAATGAATTGGCGTTCGTATATACCGTAAGATCTCCGGATCGGCTCAACCGATTTTAAATATTTTTTCTTTAATGTTTCCAATCTGTTTCACGTATCATTTACCACATAAATTTTTTTTTTTCTAATCTCAATTTAAAAATTTTTTAGCTAATACTCAATAACGGCTTGACCGATTTTCAAAATTTTTTCTTTTCTTTATTCTATCGGATATAGTGTTTATTTATATAGAACAAAACATTTTCTAAACTCTCAATTTGATCATATATTAGCTAAAGAAATTTAGCTACCATATAAATTGTAGTCAGTTGAGATCACTGGTATTCTAACTGAAATGTTCCTGTAGGGAACTTAATTGCCGCAAAGATTTTTTCCGTTTTATATTTAAATACAAATGGTGAATTCTTTTTCGCTGCTTTGGCGAATGTTGAATAAGTGAAAACAACAACCAAAAGTTTTTATTGTGAATATACATAGGTTGTTGATTGTGAATATAGGTTGTTATTCATCATGGTGAAGAAGTTATCTATATATATAAAATAGGATGTATGTACGTATGTATGTATGTATGTATGTTATAGACTCCGGAACTACAGCGCCGATTTTGTTCATATTTACAGGATAGCTCAGTAGGAGTCCGGAGAGTGTTTATGTAAAGTTTTATTCCGGGAAGTGGACCAGGGACCGAAATATTCCAAACTTTTTTATTTATGGTGCGATTTTCTTCAAATTTGGTACAAAGGTAGACTTTTACCTTTGCTAAAATTTGAGGTTAACTTTTTTCGAGGAAGTGGACCAGGGACAGAAATATTCCAAACTTTTTTATTTATGGTGCGATTTTCTTTAAATTTGGTACAAAGGTAGACTTTTACCTTTGTTAAAATTTGAGGTTAACTTTTTTCCGGGAAGTGGACCAGGGACCGAAATATTCCAAACTTTTTTATTTATCGTGCCATTTTTTCCCTAAATTTGGGCAGAACAACGTCTGCCGGGTCCTTCTAGTGGATTATAAAAGGGATTCGTTAAGGCATTATATAATCTGTTATATAAGGGAATAAATTAAGGGATTTTATGAGGAAAGTGTTTGTACGATATGGGTATCAAATGAAAGGTATTGATGAGTGTTCTAACATGGAGTGGTTTTGAGTCCCATATGGGGTCCCGTTTCCGAGATATTGACCCAAATGTGGACCAGGGGTGAATCCAGAAAGTGTTTGTACGATATGGGTATCAAATGAAAGGTATTGACGAGCGCTTGAACATAGTGCAGTTATTAGTCCCATATAAGACCCCGTATTCGAGGTATTTCCCAAAATATGGACCAGGTGTGACCCCAGACGGGTTTTCTAAAATTTGGGTATCAAATAAAAGGTATTGATGAGTATTTAAAAAAGAGGTGATTTTCAAGACCCTATGCGACCCGTTTTCCGAGTTATCTACCAAAATGTGGACCTGGGGTGACCTTAGAAGGTGTTTATATGATATGGGTGTCGAATAAAAGGTGTTGATGAGTGTTTAAAAAAGAGGTGATTTTCAGGACCCTATGCTACCCCGCTTACGAGATATCCAAAAATGAGAACCAGGGGTGACCCTGGTATAATATAAAAATAAGTCGGAAAGCAGGAAAATAATGGAAGTCATTTTTCACATACATCGCCATTAAATTTATGTGACATTTTTTCTTATGCGCACGTTCTTTCAAACGCAAAATTAAAACCGGTATTGTGTTCACTGTGAAATTAAAAAATGTATAGTAACTCATCAATTGAGAACGGCTGGACCGATTTCACTAATTTATTTTTTTTTGTATTTGTTTGTGCCCCGAGAAGGTTCTTCAGAAAGAAAAAGTTAAAAAAGTTTCTGGAATCCTGAGATATTGATCGAAATGTGGACCAGGGATGACCCCGAATGTATTTTAACAATATGCGTATCAAATTAAAGCTGTTGATGAGAGTTTTCACAAGGAACAATTTTCAGGTTCATCTGCGAACCCGTTTCCAAGATATTGACCATTAGGTGGACCAAGGCTGACCCAAGAATAAGCTCATATAATATAGCTATCATATCAAAAGTGTTGATGACTGTGTCCGCTTAGAGTGAATTTTAGATTCATCTGAATTCAGGAAAAGAATTATCATACAAAAGCTTTTTCATAGAGCTGTTTGCCTTATCTATATATATAAAAATGGAGGGAAAAAATGTATAGTCACTCATCAATTGAGAACGGCTGGACCGATTTACTAATTTTTTTTTATTGTATTTCTTTGTGCCCCGAGAAGGTTCTTCAGAAAGAAAAAGTTTCTGGAATCCTGAGATATTGACCAAAATGTGGACCAGGGGTGACCCCGAATGTATTTTAACAATATGCGTATCAAATTAAAGGTTTTGATGAGAGTTTTCACAAGGAATAGTTTTCAGGTTCATCTGCGAACCCGTTTCCAAGAAATTGACCATTAGGTGGACCAAGGCTGACCCAAGGATAAGCTCATATAATATAGCTATCATATCAAAAGTGTTGATGACTGTGTCCGCTTAGAGTGAATTTTAGATTCATCTGAATTCAAGAAAAAAATTATTATATCTACAAAAGCTTTTTCATAGAGCTGTTTGCCTTATCTATTTATAAAAATGAATCGCTATTTCCCTTGGTCATCGCATCACGCCTGAATGGATAAACTAATTACAAGAGTTAAATTAGGTTATGTCGATTTGCTATTCCTTTTTCAATTCAGTTCGCAGTTTTGGTATGTTTGAATATATTAACTGACGGTAATTCTTTCATTTAGGTGTCACCTCCTAAAAAAATTTAATGCATGTCGTGAAATAAAAAAATTAAGAATATTCGACGATTTAATAAGATGCTTTAGTGAACATCTAAGAAAGACGAAAATTGAAAACATTCATTAATGATATCTTAATAAATGGTAAAAAATTTAGATCAAATCAAAACTGTAGGGAAAATCACCACATTCACCAAAGTTCAAATAACTAAATTTATAGATTGAAATACACTATGGCTGGGTATGAAAGATAGTTCGAGCAAATTGTGCTACGCAATAAGGTAAGATACATATGTATAAATGAAATACGCCCTAATTTTTGGCAGGACAACGTCTGCCGGGTCTGCTAGTAATCTATATATATAAAAATGAATTGGTGTTCGTATATCCCGTAAGATCTCTGTATCGGCTCAACCGATTTTAAATATTTTTTATTCAATGGTTCCAATCTGTTTCATGTCTCATTTAACACATAAAAATTTTTTTTCTAATCTCAATTTAAAATTTTTTAAGCTAATACTCAATAACGGCTTAGCCGATTTTCAAAATTTTTTCTTTTCTTTATTCTATCGGACATAGTGTTTATTTATATAGAACAAAACATTTTTTAAATCCTCAATTTAATCATATATTAGCTAAAGAAGCTTAGCTACCATATAAGTTGTAGTCAGTTGAGATCACTGGTGTTCTAGCTGAAATGTTCCTGTAGGGAACTTAATGCCTTACAGATTTTTTCCGTTTTATATTTAAATACAAATGGTGAATTCCTTTTCGCTACTTTGGCGAATGTTGAATAAGTGAATACAACTACCAAAAGTTTTGATTGTGAATATAGGTTGTTGATTGTGAATATAGGTTGTTATTCCATTCTTTTTCATAATCTACATCATGGTGAAGAAGTTGCAATCTATATATATAAAAATGAATTGGCGTTCGTATATCCCGTAAGATCTCCGTATCGGTTCAACCGATTTTAAATATTTTTTCTTTAATGTTTCCAATCTGTTTCAGGTCTCATTTACCACATCAATTTTTTTTTTCTAATCTCAATTTAAAATTTTTTAGCTAATACTCAATAACGGCTTGACCGATTTTCAAAATTTTTTCTTTTCTTTATTCTATCGGATATAGTGTTTATTTATATAGAACAAAACATTTTCTAAACTCTCAATTTGATCATATATTAGCTAAACAAATTTAGCTACCATGTAAATTGTAGTCAGTTGAGATCACTGGTATTCTAATTGAAATGTTCCTGTAGGGAAGACAACAACCAAAAGTTTTGATTGTGATTATAGATTTTTATTCCGTAATTTTTCCAAATGGTGAATCCCTTTTCGCTACTTTGGCGAATGTTGAAAAAGTGAATACAACAACCAAAAGCTTTGATTGTAAACATAGGTTTTTATTCCGTCCTTTATCATAATCTATATATATAAAAATTAATTGGCGTTCGTATATACCGTAAGATCTCCGTATCGGCTCAACCGATTTTAAATATTTTTTCTTCAATGTTTCCAATCTGTTTCACATCTCATTTACCACATAAATTCTTTTTTTTTCTAATCTCAATTTAAATTTTTTTTAGCTAATACTCAATAACGGCTTAACCGATTTCCAAATTTTTTCTTTTCTTTGTTCTATCGGACATAGTTTTTATTTCTATAGAACAAAACATTTTCTAAATCCTGAATTTAATCATATATTAGCTAAAGAAGTTTAGCTACCATATAAATTGTAGTCAGTTGAGATCACTGGTATTCTAACTTGTTATGGTCTACTTCCAACTTATAGTCATTTTTCTTTTATTGAGTTTGATTGGTATGACTCACTGCAGTTGGATAGGTGACAGTTTGGGTTCACCCTGCGGTTTGACATAAATCGATAGATTCTGGGAAGTGGCGTGATTTTGCCGAGGTGGCAGCACCAAATGTTCCATAAAATGGAAAAAGGCACCAATAACGGAACTTTTAATTTCCAGACAAACAAGTGCTTGGTGTGTTCTCGGTGTGGCCAGAAATAAATAGTAGGGTAAACCAGATTGCCCGAAAAATGACAGTGAATTAAATGGCATTTGACATTAAGAAAATAGCATTTAATTTTTGTAGGGGAGATGAACGTATATCATTGGGTAACTTATATCAATTCATCAATTAATAGGGTGGGAGACACATGGAATCCCGTCCTGATTCCTGACCTTGACTCGATGAATAACTCATCATATCGCCACAACAAGGTGCAACCAAAGGCGGCAATAAGTATTAGTAATTGGTAAAAAGCATTTGTAAGGTGGGAGTTTAACCATTTTAACGGCGTCAATATTCGTGTATTATAGTATTATCCATGGCAGGGTCGGATAAGGAGTTTCACGTGTCTCCTATCCTAAAACCCAGTAACGTCGGGTTCCGCGGCCCACCAAGGGAACACACCAAACATAAGTTCTAGAACCTTCCTTTTTTCGCGCGCCAACGAAAGCGTGCCTTTAGGGTTCGGACTTAATAAAAGTTGTAGCAATTTTGCTACTTAATGCACTTTATGCAAATCTACTACGCTTTATGCTCCCATTTAATAGCACCATAGTTCGATTTTTCCTTTGATTAAGTAAATTTTTTTTTTCTGACTTCAAACTTTCTCGTAAAATAATCAATCGTTGTTAATATTCTCTAATTTCTACTTTCCTTCCATACTTGAAAATTCACCTTTACTAAAACTAACTAAAGATCAAAATAGTAGTAAAAGTAAAAGTACTAAATTCTTTTTCCTTTAAAGCCTTAAAATAAAAGTATAATTACCGAACTTTCACTTTAAGTAATGTCTACAGATTAACTATCATGAAATCTACTAAACAGTTGTAAAATCATATCTCCTACTTTAAATTTAATAACATATTGTGCTTTTTTTTTTGTTTCGGAATGAGTACTGTACTCTTACCACATTTAGTAGTACAATAGGGTCCCTAAAATAGTAACAAAAGTCCGAACCCTGATGGCAACCACCAATTGGAGTGGCAACGATCACGCCACCTCGAGCTGGATAGCGGAACTTTTCCACTGCGCAGTCGCCATCTCTAAAAATTTTCCCAACACCATAGCCAACATTCGCTTGACAATTCCCTTTTAAATGTGCGGTGGTCTTAAATTGGAACGGACGTGTGCGCAGAAGCGTTAGTGAACGAAAGAAAAAAATTTTTTACAAGTGATAAAAGGCGCTGTCTGCGACTTCCTTAAAAAAAAAAAATATGTAAAAATTTCATTAAAATAAATGAAAAAGTGAAACGAGTTGCCCAAAATCATTCTACTTCATATAATTCGTGGATTCTAGTTAATTTTCGTAACAAAAACGAGAGTGGAAGCAGATGAAAAATTGTGCTAACTGAGAAGAAAATGCGAACAAACTTTAACGGGAAGAAAAAGAAAACTTGCAATTTTTAATTGTTTACAACAGTGCGTTTCTATTGAGCAAACAAAGATCTGTGATGAATTACGTATATTGTGGTTATGGTTTCTATTGCACTCTTTTGCGGAACTCGTTTGCTAGTTTTGGTAATCTTGCGAGAAGTAATTTTCAATAATATAAGGGCTCACGGACAGTTAACAACTAATATAATCAAGTGAGCGTGTGTCCGAGCAGGATTTATATTAGCAGTGTTATAATTTCATTCGAAACTACGAGGAACATTACTTGGGAAGGAAGTATAACAACAGTTTTAAAAGAACTACATTCAATGTGCCATTTCATCTGGAGATAAGGCTCGCCGGGGTGTGCAGTTGACAACAAAATTAAACGCAGTATCCAGGATCCCCTCTAAACTAAAGCCAGTTGAGTACCCATTGAAAATATTTTTTTGGGAATTTGCCTATTAATCCCAAAATATTGACGTAATATCCGGAGACTTAGCGGTTTTCTCATCTTTGACTTACACTCAATTTCTCACTATATACGATGCCGCGAAAAGTTAAATTGTTTATAAAAATATAGGCATTTCTGAACACTGTGACGCATGAATAATTTAAATTTATAACGTTTAGTATTATCAAATTAAAAGTAAATAAAAAAATACAAAAAAAAAAGGGTTCGATTTGTTCTAGTTTCCGGACAGTTTATTATATTTCAAACAGATATTACTAATTTTTTTTGTAATATGTTAATAAATACTTGGTTGGCACTTATTTTCCTAAACAGTTCCCGTTATTTTCTTTTACAAAACCTGTAATTCTGCCGGATGCTCAAACTTCTCTCTTAAAGTACGTGTAACTTTAAACCATACTTCTGATTCAACCCAAATTTTCCAAGGACACTCAGAAAACATGTATATTTCCATTAGTGTTGCTATTTCAAAATATTTTTTTTGTTGGAGATTGGCCTATTAATCCCAAAACATGGACATAGTGTCCGGCCACTGGCGCTGTCCGGATACTGGTACAGTTTCCCATGCCACGCGAAAGCAAAACATTCCTTCGTCATAAAGAAACCTTTGTCATTATTAGGCCATATTTTACGTTTGTAACCATCATTTTTATTTCATTTTTTAAATATCTCTTAAATATAGGCGCCAACATCACCTACCACCATCACGGACTACCATAGGCAGTACAATAGCGCGCGCCAATACAATAGCGCTCCACCATCGCGCGCGCCACTACAATAGCGCACAATCAGCGCAACGTGCCACTATCGCGCGCACCAGTGGGCGCCAAGGCACTACAGCACCAGCAATTTCCACCAGAAGTGACGATAGCGGGGCCGCCCACATATAGGCCGCCGCCCAACAACAACAACCACCAGAATTGACTACAACGGGGACCGCCCACATATAGGCCCGCCGTTCCACCAGCATCGATAACCACCAGCGCGCGCCGCCACCGTAACAGCGCACAATCATCGCGCGCGCTACCATCGCAACGCGACACCATCGCGCGCAACAACAACAACAACAACAACAGCAACCGGTTGTAACACCGGCAGCAACAACCAACCACCAGCAGAGACAACAGCGAGGGCCGCCGTAACATAGGCCCGCCGCACAAATACCAACAACGACAACCACCAGCAGTGACAACAGCGAGGGCCGCCGTAACATAGGCCCGCCGCACAAGCACCAACAACAACAACAGTAGTGCCCCACCAACGGCCTACCGACAAAACGGGTGAGAGCTATCCACAGTAGTCGTAGTTTTATTTTATTTTTTTTCCATTTATACACATTTTGATGTAAGAATAAGGAAATAGCGTAGACATAAATAGATTTAAAAGATAGGATTAATAGATTAAAACTTAAGTTGTAAGGGTTCGGTAGACCGAAGAAAAAGAAAAACTCAATTGAATCAAAGTAAACTTAGGATGTAAGAGAAAACTAAATAACAACACAATTATAAGAGAATAGGGCTGAGTAAGTAAAGAGAGAAAAGGAAAAATTAAATGATTAATATGAACATATAGGTTAGCTGACGTAAACCTAAGATTGAGGAAAAATTTAATAATATTAAATTAAATTAAAATTTCGCAAAATAGAATAAGAAATAGAAGACAACAATACGTAGAATAAAATAAAAATTAAAATTAAAATACGTAAAATTAAACAAATTTAAATACAGAAAAGAAAAAGACAAAAGAAAACTTACTAAAATGTAGAAATAGGAGATAGAGAAAAAAATGAAACAAGTGAGGAAAAATTTTTATAAAATAGAATTGAAATACTATACCTAAAACAAATTCTAAAATACATAAACTAAAATAGAATTATAAAATACAATAGGTAAGATAGGATAGGATAGAATACATAAAATAAAATATACTTAAGAATACCCTAAAATAAAATAAAATAAAATATAATTAAAATACATAAAATTAAATAACATAATATACATAAAATAAAATAGAATAATACAAATAATACAAGGTAAATAAACTCAATATACATAAAATAAGAAAAATAAAAAAAATTTAAATACATAAACTAAAATAAATTTCATCAAACAAAATTAAATACCTAAAATAAAATAAATTTAATTAAACACTAGATACCTAAACTAAATACCTAAAAATATATTTTAATACAACTAACCAAATACATAAATAATTAAATAAACAAACGACAATTATAACAAATAAAGGCCACCAATAAAATAACATAATAATAAATGATGGTTAAAATAACATAATAATAAATAAATAATACTTCAGATAACTTAATAATATAACGATAGTAATGAAAAATTAAACTAAGCAAACCGAACAAAAGTACGTATATGTAAATATGCGAAAGAAAGTTAAGTTTAATTACAGAATACAATTTAAAAATAAAAATGTAATTTATAAATGAGAAAAAGAAAATTAAAAGGAAGAAACTTAATTTGTGAGGATAGGGAAGAAGAAGGAAAGAAAACACGAGTATTGATATAAATTGAATGCTGTTTTTTTTAATAAATAAATTTTAAGATAACGTACATAAACATGAATTATAAATAAAAATTATAATTAAAATGGGAATGTTGACTTCCGGAATTGTTTAGAAGGCATATAGGTTTATAGGTAAGGGGCCATCGAGATTAGGTGCGTCGATGGCCATGGATGAGGGTAGGCCAAGCACCGGGCGTCGCAACAACACCCGCGGCGCCCCCCTTATATTGTTCGGCTTTATATTTTTTTTTGATTTATTGTTTATTTAATTTCTTTTTCAGCTGTGGTAATCGGTCGTTTCCGATTCGTTTTGATTTTCAGGTATTTTTTTGTTTCAATTTACTGGCTTTTTTGTTGCCAGGCGTTTTATTTAAATTATGATTTGTTTTGGTTTTCGGTTGATTTTGAATTTTTCGTTCCGCCCGTTTTTTTTTAATTTTGATTTAAAATTTTTGTTGCCCGTTTTCCTTTTGAGTTTTTTTGAATTTTGAGTTTGAATTTGAATGTCAACGGTCTGTCCGTGGCATCCGGGTTGAATCGGATGTTGTTTTGAACGTTATTTTGACGCGGTTTTTGCGTTTTTCCCCGCGTTCAAAGGCATGATTAAAATTTCTCTGATTATGGCGCAGGACGGTAAGGTTGGCAAGAGCCCACCCCAATCGACAATGACTAGCCACAGTGCGACATCAATATCATGCCGACCGCCTTCCTTACTGCTCCATTTTTGATGCGTTTCCATAACAGATGGCGCCCAACTTGGGGCCCGAGGCGCTGGCCTCGGTGACTCCTCTGGTCGGTTTGTGAGGTTTCACCATCTCGTATGTCCCAGGTAGGCAGGCCCAGTAGCCGCCACCTGCGTTGCGACGGGATGGTGGGACTGATCAAGTTGTCCGGATGGGTCTTCGGGTTCAGTAGCTGAGGGATCCACGAGACTTAACGTCATGTCCACCGGAAGTTTTTGCATTTTCACCCGGTGAGGTAGTGCTAAACGCACTTAGTTTTTTTTATATACATATATTTTTTTTGTCCCGGGTCTGTTGTCCGATGTCGGCTTCGGGAAAAATAAATATGTCCGCTAAGTGGGGTTTAGAGTTATAGGGATTTTTAACTTTTCGTTTGCCGAACGCGTGTTTGTTTTGTCTTTGTTTTTTTTGTACGCATTTTTTTTTCTTTTGTAGGTATCTCCACTCCTCTAACCAGTCTCAGGTGGCAGCCTTCAGCAGCCCCTGCATTGCGGAAGGAGGAGTGGGGAACCGAATAACCCCCTTCCCAACTGCGCAAATCTGGGGAAATGCGGTATCTAACCGCATCCTTTCATTGCGGCGCAGCTGAGGAGGGGTAGAGTAAAGATTTTCAGTTTTTTTGTCATTTTCGGTATACAGCACCTCGGCAAGTCTCAGGCGGCAGCCTTTAGCAGCCCCTGCATTGCGGTCGGGAGTACTGTAGTCCAAATAAGTTTAACTTTTTTTTCAAAATTTTCGCCATGGTATACCCACATGTCTCAGGGCGAGGTGTCCTTAAGACCACCCCTGCATTGCGGTAGGTGTACCTGGATATGTCCTTGTCAAATGTTTTATGTTTATATTTTTTTCCAATTATACTTATGCCTTCCAATGATGGGATGTCAGCATTCCCATTGAACATTTAAATACATATACATACATTTTTCAAAACTACATATCGTATTTCATTGCATTTTGACTTTCAAACGTATATTTACTAATCAAACTTTCTTTCAGCGTATATTCTACATACACGTATATATATATTTTTTTTTGAAAACTTTATTATATTTTCTCTTACGGAAGAGTCGTTACGATTAGCGCCTTAAGATTTGATAGACATAATTATTACTTTTCTTTTTTTTACGCGAATCGTCGGTATTATAGGGTAGGGAGGGGTGAATCTAGACCTTGTACCTTCCAACCGCCCCTTGTAACCGAACCTTTACTCAAGTTTTTTTTTTATCGTTGATTTTTTTTTATAGACATATTGAAAGTAGACATGGAACAGTCAGCTGAACGCATGACTACTAGAAATTCTAACCGAGGAAGTGGGGGTAAACCTAGAGGTCAGGGTAGAGGGGCATTTCCAAAACAGCCCACAAATCGGCATTCCGACTGCATTCTCCAGTAGGTAGTCCGGGTAGAGGAGATCCGACCGGGACAGTTTTGAACCCTGCTTCCAACCACAAGATGGATAGACCAGCTAGTACTAATGTCCTTGATTCGTCCATGGCCGCAGACCCCATGCAGAATATTTTTGACCCTTCCACTAACGTGTTGACAGGTATACAGGAGGAAGCTGGAGTTTTGCTACAAAACTCTATGCCTCTTAACACTTTAGGTGATAGGAATACTCCGCGGAAGATTGTCGAGGCCCCTCCTGAAGATTCGTGGGTGAACGTGCTACATCAGCTGTTCAGGACTTCGCAGGAGGAGATGCGTAACGAAATGAGGACGATCAGGGAGAATATGGACCTACTTAACGCTGCAGTAACATCGTCGCAGGGCGGTGCCACCTATACAAGGAACACCAATAGGGAAGAAAGGAACCGGGCCCAGACCTTTGTTAGTAACCAAGCCAACATCGTTTCGAGCAACATGGCGGTGAAACCACAGGAGTGGAAGGTCTCCTTCGATGGAACTGGGAGCGTAGCAGATTTTTTGTTTAAATTAGACACCTTATGTGAGCGGACTCAGTGTTCTGATGACCAGCTTATGGCAAGTTTTCATCTATTTCTGTCAGGGCGGGCCGAGGAATGGTACTGGCTGTTCACCAAGCAGAACCCAAGTGCGAATTACCCTTTTTTGTGTTATTCTTTGAAGCGTGAGTTTGGAACATTGAAAAGTGACCACGAGATCATGATGGAGATTTCAATGCGAAAGCAGAAGCTGAGTGAGTCATACGATGTGTTCCACAGTGACATAGTAGCACTAAACGCGCGCCTTAGAGAACCAATGTCCGAAGCCCTACTGATTGACATAATAAAACGGAACGTCAACAGTAGTTTGAAGCTGATGCTTTTCAACGCAGAGGCGAGGACATTGCATGACCTACGCGATATAGCACGAAAAGGAGAACAAGTGCTGAGGGAGAGCAAGATTCTGGGAACAACTTATACCGGAAGACATGTTAATGAGGCTCGAGCGATGACACCTGATAGGAGGATGGAAAGCGAGGATTGCGAAGCTGACCCGCAGATCGAGGCGTTGGAGTATCGGCGCAATCGGAAACCAGACTATTCAGGAATCCAGTGTTGGAATTGTCAGGCCATGGGTCATTCATATATATATTGTGAGGAACCCAATAGGAACCCTTTTTGCTTTAAGTGCGGGCATAGAGGCGTGTACACTCCTAAGTGTCCAAAGGACCATCGCCGGCAGGGAAACCAATATTCGAGCGAGAAGATGGGGGAAACTCGTTCGGTGCCATAGCCCCCATATCAGCCAGTGCCCGAGGAATCGCCTCGAGTGCTGAACCAAGTGGTAGGTCCATCGCGAACAGTAAGTTCCATGGAAGTGGTGAACTTTCGAGGAGTAGTGGCACTCTTGCCACGGAACAACCCAACGTTTTAGTAACTTTTCCTGATAGTTCAGATAGCTCCAATAGCTCAGATTCAGATAGTCCAGGGCCGTCAGCTCATATTTCAAAGCCAGTTCACATTTTGAAAAGTCATAGCAGAGATGTTGCTTGTCAAGCGCATTTTTCACCTAGTTTGGAACAGAGGGTTACCAGTTACGAGCTAGTTAGGTCAAGAATTTTCGGAAATAATCCAGAGTCATTCGTATCGGACGATATTGTAAGATGTAGGAAGAGATATAATAATCGAGTACAGGAGCGTAAACTTTTGCAAAGCACCACCTTAGTTCTCACAGAGGATGAAAGGCCTCTGGTACGAATAAAAATAGTAAACAGTTTTATAGTAGGACTACTGGACTCGGGTGCTAATGTCTCTATCCTCGGGAAGGACTGTGAAGAGTTTTTGGATTCGATTGGACTTAAGTACCACCCACTACAGGCTTTTGTATACACGGCGAGTGGCGCCAAGCAGAAAATACTAGGTTCTGTTTCCTTACCTGTGACTTTCAAAAATATTACCAAGACAATACGTTTTTACCTTGTTCCTTCGCTTCTTCAAGAAGCATATTTCGGAGTAGATTTTTGGAGAGCTTTCGCGTTAGCGCCTGATATATTTCCCAGTGTAGCATGTCTAGAGATTAGCGAAGAGAAGGAACAAGGACATAATTTCCATGATTTAACAACAATGCAGAAGGTCGAGCTGCAGAACGTAGTAGAGACGTTTCCGTCATTTGAGAAGTTAGGTCTGGGTCAAACAAAGCTAGTCGAACATCATATTGACACGGGCGACGCGGTTCCAATAAAGAGCAAGCATTTCCCTCTTTCGCCACCGAGGCAAGCCGAAGCTTTTAGTGAGATAGATAGGCTGCTCGAAATGGGAGTTATCGAGGAATCGAACTCGCCGTGGTGTAGTCCTGTGGTGTTGGTCCAGAAACCAGGGAAGGTCCGGCTTTGTATTGATTCCAGAAAAGTCAACGCGGTTACTAAAAAGGACTCATACCCGTTGCCGCATATTAATGGGCTATTGAGTAGGTTGAAGGATACCCACTTCATCAGTGGTATCGACCTGAAGGACGCGTTTTTCCAAATCAAATTGACGGAATCATCGAAGGAAAAGACGGCGTTCGCAGTTCCGGGGAAGCCTCTCTACCACTTCAAAGTGATGCCATTTGGGTTATGCAACGGGCCGCAGACGATGAGCAGGCTGATGGACAAGGCCATTCCTTCGCGGTTGCGTGAGAACGTCTTCGTTTACTTGGATGACCTGATGGTATGCAGCACCAACTTTGAGGACCACTTGAGCTTGTTGGCAGAGGTAGCAAAGTGTTTGAGGGACGCGGGCCTAACAATTAACGTTAAGAAGAGCAAATTTTGTCAGAAAGAAATTCGATATTTAGGGTACTTGATAGGTAGCGGATGCTTGAAGGTAGACCCAGGGAAGATGGAAGCAGTTAAAAGTTTTCCAATCCCGAAGTCTCCGAGGCAGGTGCGTCGGTTTGTAGGTATGGCAAATTGGTATAGGGCGTTTATTACAAATTTTGCTGATTTAGCAGGCCCTTTGACCGATTGCCTTCGGAAAAAGCTAGGTCCATTCAAACTTACCCCTGAGGCAATAGAGGCTTTCGAAAAGCTGAAGGTAGCCTTGAGCTCCGCTCCTGTCCTGGCCCAACCCGATTTCTCGAAGGAATTTGTTATTCAGTGCGATGCGTCCAAAATAGGTGTGGGTGGTGTGCTATTCCAGGTCGACGACGAGGGCGCTGAGCATCCAATAGCGTTCGTTTCAAAAAAGCTTAACAATGCTCAGCGCAATTATACCGTGACCGAGCTGGAATGCCTAGCAGCCATAGTCAGTGTCAAACGCTTTCGTCCATACATTGAGGGTGTGCCATTTCGTATTATTACAGACCATTCGAGCCTCAAGTGGTTGATGACTCAAAAGGATTTGAGTGGTAGGTTGGCTAGGTGGTCGCTTCTGCTTCGGAGATATGACTTTAGAATGGAACATCGCAAGGGAACCCTGAATATTGTACCGGATGCCTTATCGCGCTTCGATGTAGACGCGCTGACCTATCCGAACACACCTCACGAAATAGATTTAGAGTCGCCAGAATTTGCAAGTGCCGCATACTCGGATCTAGTCCGAACCATTTTAGATAACAAAGAGGCACTACCGGATTTACGTGTAAACGAGGGCGTAGTTTTCAAAAGGGTTAAATTTCGTAAGGGTGTGGAGAATGAGGAGCATTCGCTATGGCGGTTATGGTTACCGACTGGGTTGATGAAGGAGGCAATACGACTTGCGCACGATGCGAACAGGAGCTACCACGGAGGGTGGCAGAAAACTTTGGAGCGCGTTCGGCAGAAATATTTCTGGCCAAGCCAAGCTAAGGACGTCCGGGAGTATGTACGCAAGTGCGACATTTGCAAAGCGGTAAAAGCAACAAATCAACAAGCCAGGCCACCCATAGCGAATACTTTTACTTCGGAAAGACCATTTCAGCGGTTCTACTGCGATTTCCTGGGGCCATATCCGAGATCGAAGCGTCGAAATCAATTCCTTTTCATTTTATTGGACCATTTTTCAAAGTATGTTTGGTTGAAGCCCATGCAGAGAGCGACGACGGTGAACGTTATGAATTACTTAACTTCTGAAATTTTTCCAACTGTAGGGGTCCCTCAGTATATCCACAGCGACAACGGTAAACAGTTTATCTCGAAGGATATGAAGCAATTTTTAAAGAATTACGGGGTAACCCACATTAAGACAGGGCTATACTCACCGCAGGCTAACGCGTCTGAACGCGTAAATAGGGAAATTGTTTCAAAAATAAGAGTCTTCCTGAAGGATAAACAGGACCATACTGACTGGGATAGGCATGTACCCGAAATACTTTCAGTTTTAAGAAGTGACTTTCATACCTCAATTCAGTGCTCTCCATACTTTGCATTATACGGTCAGAACATGATTCAGCACGCATCGGCATACAACATATTAGATAAACTCGGCGCTCTGGCGCAAGATGAAATCCCAATAGTAACTAGGGCTGATAAACTGTCAAATATCCGCGAGAAAATTCGTAGGAATTTAGATACGGCAAAAGATAGGACAGTAAGAGTATATAACAAACGCTCTAGACTAGTGAACTATAAGGAAGGTCAGGAGGTTTTTAGGAAAAATTTTGCTTTGAGTAACTTTAAACAAGGCATAAACGCCAAATTCCTGCCGAAATATCTTAAGTGTCGAGTCCGTCGAAATATAGGCAATGCGTTGTATGACTTGGAAGATCTGACGGGAAAATTGATAGGGCGTTTCCATGCTTCGGATATTCGTCCACAATAGCCAAAATTTTGACATTTTTTTTTATTTTTTTTTTCTACCTTGCATTTCCATCTGGGCGTTTTGGCAGTCGGGGACAACTCGCCCAGTATTCTCCCCGAGCATTGACCCAGAAGGGAGTCCACATGTGCTTCCACAGGGAGCAGTGGATAACCTGGCAATCCTGATAACCGGATTGTCTTTCGGAGTTTTGACGAGTTCTCCATAATCAAAATGTCTACCGGATGAATACTTATCGAATATGAAACCCGCTTCTCCGGTACTTTTTCTTTAGCCCTCCGTGGGGGTGAAACCACTGGAACTATCTCTTTCGGAGTTTTGACGAGTTCTCCAATAACAAATGTCTACCGCCGCGAAGCATGGTAACTAAGAAACAAAATTAAATTCTCCGTTTTTCTCAAGCCTAACTTCTGTGGGGGCCAAACCACTATAAAAACTTCCCTTCGCCGCAATGCGTTTTGAACTACGAAACAAAATACTTCAAATTTATCTCCTTACTGGCGGATCTTCTGTGCCCGGCTAGCTTGTGGTAGAACTAGAGACTCTTATCTAGGGGTGAGTCGTGCCCCACGTTTCTTATTATCTCGAAATGGCTTTCTTGCAAGTATACCTTTTCCTGTTCGCTTCATTGACCGGTCTTCGAAGCGAAGCAGGTCTGTTATGGTCTACTTCCAACTTATAGTCATTTTTCTTTTATTGAGTTTGATTGGTATGACTCACTGCAGTTGGATAGGTGACAGTTTGGGTTGACCCTGCGGTTTGACATAAATCGATAGATTCTGTGATTTTGCCGAGGTGGCAGCACCAAATGTTCCATAAAATGGAAAAAGGCACCAATAACGGAACTTTTAATTTCCAGACAAACAAGTGCTTGGTGTGTTCTCGGTGTGGCCAGAAATAAATAGTAGGGTAAACCAGATTGCCCGAAAAATGACAGTGAATTAAATGGCATTTGACATTAAGAAAATAGCATTTAATTTTTGTAGGGGAGATGAACGTATATCATTGGGTAACTTATATCAATTCATCAATTAATAGGGTGGGAGACACATGGAATCCCGTCCTGATTCCTGACCTTGACTCGATGAATAACTCATCATATCGCCAAAACATGGTGCAACCAAAGGCGGCAATAAGTATTAGTAATTGGTAAAAAGCATTTGTAAGGTGGGAGTTTAACCATTTTAACGGCGTCAATATTCGTGTATTATAGTATTATCCATGGCAGGGTCGGATAAGGAGTTTCACGTGTCTCCTATCCTAAAACCCAGTAACGTCGGGTTCCGCGGACCACCAAGGGAACACACCAAACATAAGTTCTAGAACCTTCCTTTTTTCGCGCGCCAACGAAAGCGTGCCTTTAGGGTTCGGACTTAATAAAAGTTGTAGCAATTTTGCTACTTAATGCACTTTATGCAAATCTACTACGCTTTATGCTCCCATTTAATGGCACCATAGTTCGATTTTTCCTTTGATTAAGTAAATTTTTTTTTTCTGACTTCAAACTTTCCCGTAAAATAATCAATCATTGTTAATATTCTCTAATTTCTACTTTCCTTCCATACTTGAAAATTCACCTTTACTAAAACTAACTAAAGATCAAAATAGTAGTAAAAGTAAAAGTACTAAATTCCTTTTTCTTTAAAGCCTTAAAATAAAAGTGTAATTACCGAACTTTCACTTTAAGTAATGTCTACAGATTAACTATCATGAAATCTACTAAACAGTTGTAAAATCATATCTCCTACTTTAAATTTAATAACATATTGTGCTTTTTTTTTGTTTCGGAATGAGTACTGTACTCTTACCACATTTAGTAGTACAATAGGGTCCCTAAAATAGTAACAAAAGTCCGAACCCTGATGGCAACCACCAATTGGAGTGGCAACGATCACGCCACCTCGAGCTGGATAGCGGAACTTTTCCACTGCGCAGTCGCCATCTCTAAAAATTTTCCCAACACCATAGCCAACATTCGCTTGACAATTCCCTTTTAAATGTGCGGTGGTCTTAAATTGGAACGGACGTGTGCGCAGAAGCGTTAGTGAACGAAAGAAAAAAATTTTTTACAAGTGATAAAAGGCGCTGTCCGCGACTTCCTTAAAAAAAAAAATATATAAAAAGTTCATTAAAATAAATGAAAAAGTGAAACGAGTTGCCCAAAATCATTCTACTTCATATAATTCTGGATTCTAGTTAATTTTCGTAACAAAAACGCGAGTGGAAGCAGATGAAAAATTGTGCTAACCGAGAAGAAAATGCGAACAAACTTTAACGGGAAGAAAAAGAAAACTTGCAATTTTTAATTGTTTACAACAGTGCGTTTCTATTGAGCAAACAAAGATCTGTGATGAATTACGTATATTGTGGTTATGGTTTCTATTGCACTCTTTTGCGGAACTCGTTTGCTAGTTTTGGTAATCTTGCGAGAAGTAATTTTCAATAATATAAGGGCTCACGGACAGTTAACAACTAATATAATCAAGTGAGCGTGTGTCCGAGCAGGATTTATATTAGCAGTGTTATAATTTCATTCGAAACTACGAGGAACATTACTTGGGAAGGAAGTATAACAACAGTTTTAAAAGAACTACATTCAATGTGCCATTTCATCTGGAGATAAGGCTCGCCGGGGTGTGCAGTTGACAACAAAATTAAACGCAGTATCCAGGATCCCCTCTAAACTAAAGCCAGGTGAGTACCCATTGAAAATATTTTTTTGGGAATTTGCCTATTAATCCCAAAATATTGACGTAATATCCGGAGACTTAGCGGTTTTCTCATCTTTGACTTACACTCAATTTCTCACTATATACGATGCCGCGAAAAGTTAAATTGTTTATAAAAATATAGGCATTTCTGAACACTGTGACGCATGAATAATTTAAATTTATAACGTTTAGTATTATCAAATTAAAAATAAATAAAAAAATACAAAAAAAAAAGGGTTCGATTTGTTCTAGTTTCCGGACAGTTTATTATATTTCAAACAGATATTACTAATTTTTTTTGTAATATGTTAATAAATACTTGGTTGGCACTTATTTTCCTAAACAGTTCCCGTTATTTTCTTTTACAAAACCTGTAATTCTGCCGGATGCTCAAACTTCTCTCTTAAAGTACGTGTAACTTTAAACCATACTTCTGATTCAACCCAAATTTTCCAAGGACACTCAGAAAACATGTATATTTCCATTAGTGTTGCTATTTCAAAATATTTTTTTTGTTGGAGATTGGCCTATTAATCCCAAAACATGGACATAGTGTCCGGCCACTGGCGCTGTCCGGATACTGGTACAGTTTCCCATGCCACGCGAAAGCAAAACATTCCTTCGTCATAAAGAAACCTTTGTCATTATTAGGCCATATTTTACGTTTGTAACCATCATTTTTATTTCATTTTTTAAATATCTCTTAAATATAGGCGCCAACATCACCTACCACCATCACGGACTACCATAGGCAGTACAATAGCGCGCGCCAATACAATAGCGCTCCACCATCGCGCGCGCCACTACAATAGCGCACAATCAGCGCAACGTGCCACTATCGCGCGCACCTGTGGGCGCCAAGGCACTACAGCACCAGCAATTTCCACCAGAAGTGACGATAGCGGGGCCGCCCACATATAGGCCGCCGCCCAACAACAACAACCACCAGAATTGACTACAACGGGGACCGCCCACATATAGGCCCGCCGTTCCACCAGCATCGATAACCACCAGCGCGCGCCGCCACCGTAACAGCGCACAATCATCGCGCGCGCTACCATCGCGCGCAACAACAACAACAACAGCAACCGGTTGTAACACCGGCAGCAACAACCAACCACCAGCAGAGACAACAGCGAGGGCCGCCGTAACATAGGCCCGCCGCACAAATACCAACAACGACAACCACCAGCAGTGACAACAGCGAGGGCCGCCGTAACATAGGCCCGCCGCACAAGCACCAACAACAACAACAGTAGTGCCCCACCAACGGCCTACCGACCAAACGGGTGAGAGCTATCCACAGTAGTCGAGTTTTATTTTATTTTTTTTCCATTTATACACATTTTGATGTAAGAATAAGGAAATAGCGTAGACATAAATAGATTTAAAAGATAGGAGTAATAGATTAAAACTTAAATTGTAAGGGTTCGGTAGACCGAAGAAAAAGAAAAACTCAATTGAATCAAAGTAAACTTAGGATGTAAGAGAAAACTAAATAACAACACAATTATAAGAGAATAGGGCTGAGTAAGTAAAGAGAGAAAAGGAAAAATTAAATGATTAATATGAACATATAGGTTAGCTGACGTAAACCTAAGATTGAGGAAAAATTTAATAACATTAAATTAAATTAAAATTTCGCAAAATAGAATAAGAAATAGAAGACAACAATACGTAGAATAAAATAAAAATAAAAATTAAAATACGTAAAATTAAACAAATTTAAATACAGAAAAGAAAAAGACAAAAGAAAACTTACTAAAATGTAGAAATAGGAGATAGAGAAAAAAATGAAACAAGTGAGGAAAAATTTTTATAAAATAGAATTGAAATACTATACCTAAAACAAATTCTAAAATACATAAACTAAAATAGAATTATAAAATACAATAGGTAAGATAGGATAGGATAGAATACATAAAATAAAATATACTTAAGAATACCCTAAAATAAAATAAAATAAAATATAATTAAAATACATAAAATTAAATAACATAATATACATAAAATAAAATAGAATAATACAAATAATACAAGGTAAATAAACTCAATATACATAAAATAAGAAAAATAAAAAAAATTTAAATACATAAACTAAAATAAATTTCATCAAACAAAATTAAATACCTAAAATAAAATAAATTTAATTAAACACTAGATACCTAAACTAAATACCTAAAAATATATTTTAATACAACTAACCAAATACATAAATAATTAAATAAACAAACGACAATTATAACAAATAAAGGCCACCAATAAAATAACATAATAATAAATGATGGTTAAAATAACATAATAATAAATAAATAATACTTCAGATAACTTAATAATATAACGATAGTAATGAAAAATTAAACTAAGCAAACGGAACAAAAGTACGTATATGTAAATATGCGAAAGAAAGTTAAGTTTAATTACAGAATACAATTTAAAAATAAAAATGTAATTTATAAAGGAGAAAAAGAAAATTAAAAGGAAGAAATTTAATTTGTGAGGATAGGGAAGAAGAAGGAAAGAAAACACGAGTATTGATATAAATTGAATGCTGTTTTTTTTAATACTTAAATAAATTTTAAGATAACGTACATAAACATGAATTATAAATAAAAATTATAATTAAAATGGGGATGTTGACTTCCGGAATTATTTAGAAGGCATATAGGTTTATAGGTAAGGGGCCATCGAGATTAGGTGCGTCGATGGCCATGGATGAGGGTGGGCCAAGCACCGGGCGTCGCAACAACACCCGCGACGCCCCCCTTATATTGTTCGGCCTTATATTTTTTTTTGATTTATTGTTTATTTAATTTCTTTTTCAGCTGTGGTAATCGGTCGTTTCCGATTCGTTTTGATTTTCAGGCTTTTTTTGTTTCAATTTACTGGCTTTTTTTGCTGCCAGGCGTTTTATTTAAATTTTGATTTGTTTTGGTTTTCGGTTGATTTTGAATTTTTCGTTCCGCCCGTTTTTTTTGAATTTTGATTTAAAATTTTTGTTGCCCGTTTTCCTTTTGAGTTTTTTTGAATTTTGAGTTTGAATTTGAATGTCAACGGTCTGTCCGTGGCATCCGGGTTGAACCGGATGTTGTTTTGAACGTTATTTTGACGGGGTTTTTGCGTTTTTCCCCGCGTTCAAAGGCATGATTAAAATTTCTCTGATTATGGCGCAGGACGGTAAGGTTGGCAAGAGCCCACCCCAGCCGACAATGACTAGCCACAGTGCGACATCAATATCATGCCGACCGCCTTCCTTACTGCTCCATTTTTGATGCGTTTCCATAACAAACTGAAATGTTCCTGTAGGGAACTTAACTGCCGTACAGATTTTTTCCGTTTTATATTTAAATACAAATGGTGAATTCCTTTTCGCTACTTTGGCGAATGTTCAATAAGTGAAAACAACAACCAAAAGTTTTAATTGTGAATATACATAGGTTGTTAATTGTAAATATAGGTTGTTATTCATCATGGTGAAGAAGTTGTAATCTATATATATAAAAATGAATTGGCGTTCGTATATACCGTAAGATCTCCGGATCGGCTAAACCGATTTTAAATATTTTTTCTTTAATGTTTCAATCTGTTTCACGTCTCATTTACCACATAAATTTTTTTTTTTCTAATTTCAATTTAAAAATTTTTTAGCTAATACTCAATAACGGCTTGACCGATTTTCAAAATTTTTTCTTTTCTTTATTCTATCGGATATAGTGTTTATTTATATAGAACAAAACATTTTCTAAACTCTCAATTTGATCATATATTAGCTAAAGAAATTTAGCTACCATATAAATTGTAGTCAGTTGAGATCACTGGTATTCTAACTGAAATGTTCCTGTAGGGAACTTAACTGCCGTACAGATTTTTTCCGTTTTATATTTAAATACAAATGGTGAATTCCTTTTCGCTACTTTGGCGAATGTTCAATAAGTGAAAACAACAACCAAAAGTTTTGATTGTGAATATACATAGGTTGTTAATTGTAAATAGAGGTTGTTATTCATCATGGTGAAGAAGTTGTAATCTATATATATATAAATGAATTGGCGTTCGTATATACCGTAAGATCTCCGTATCGGCTCAACCGATTTTAAATATTTTTTATTCAATGTTTCTAATCTGCAATAACGGCTTAACCGATTTTCAAAATGTTTTCTTTTCTTTATTCTATCGGACATAGTGTTTATTTATATAGAACAAAACATTTTCTAAATCCTCAATTAAATCATATATTAGCTAAAGAAGTTTAGCTACCATATAAATTGTAGTCAGCTGAGATCACTGGTATTCTAACTGAAATGTTCCTGTAGGGAACTTAATTGCCGCAAAGATTTTTTCCGTTGTATCTATATATGGGTCAGAATTTGTGAAATCAGCACAAAAAAATGGACGTCTTAATTTTTTATCATTATATAGTAAATATGATTCTATTTCATCTCAATAACTTTTCAGCATTTTTCGATTATTTTTTTTTTTTTTTTTTATCGAAGTTCTAGTGATGTGAAAATTTCGATAACTTTTTAAACAAACCGTTGTAACTTCCAAGCCGATTGACGGATTTGGACGAAACTTTGGGATATTGTAGGGAATGAATCAGGCTTTAGATGCCTAAGCTTACATTTTTATTTTTCTTAATATTGCTATTATTTTTAAATATAAATATTTTAAAAGAATTTTTTTTTATCTGTTCTGCCCCTTATAAAAATTTCAAAAAATATGTGTTATGACAGCACACATCCAAGAATGTTAAATCCACAAAAAAATTTTCCGAGCCACCTTTACTTTAGGACTTATAACCAAAATAATGGTGATACTATGTATGATAATTCAGGGCGTTCGCCATTTTATGGCACACACTTTACTCTAAATTAAATGAAAACTAAAATAAGTCATCGAATTTGTTGTCAGATGACATTAATTTTTATATTCAAGTGCAAATATGTACATACAATCAATTAAAATAAGTCATGGACCATAAAAATTTCAGAATCTGAAGTCTCTCTGCACTCAATTTGCTTATCGCCAATAGGTTTAAAAGAATGATACATCCGCGTTCCCTTTATAGTCTTCGCTTTTTTAAAACGTGTTTCGAGTTTTTTTTCTTGTGCCTCATGCTCAATTTTGGAAGTAAATTCAAACACAATGTTATCAAAATACTGATTTGCCCACAAGTACAATTGATGCGGTGTAGTGATTTGGTCATTAAGAGGCCTTTGCAAACTTGCACGAGATGCCAACCTTTTCACAGTGCCTCCAACCCCATCACAAGCACCTTTTCCGTGTGAGGTGGCGAAAAAATGCCACTCGCTCTCAATATTGAAATCGGCTTCGTAGATTAACAAATTAGAGAAATTGAACTTGTTTTTGTACTGACCTCCACATCCGTCAGAGAAAAAATATATTTTCTTCACATTGTCCATACCAAAAATTAGTTTTAAATGATATATCATTTTTGTGTTGAACAAGTGAACTGCAGCAGTGTTATGGTTACTCGCTTCTGATACTACTACGAAGCACTCGTTCAATATTGTCATTTCATTTTTGTAATAAATAACATAGGGATGGAGTGTAGCCTGATCATTTGACCAATAATATGACTGCATCTTGTATCTTAAAAGTAGTATCTTGCAAATTTTCTTTTAAATATAAGAAATATTGTGCCTGACACTTGGCTATGTAGTCATGTTTAAAATATAACGGCAATTCATTTGTAAAATTGTTCAAAAACATCTGAGTTGTTTCGACTTTATCAGTTAGTCCACCCCTGTAAGTTCGTAAAACAATAAGTACATTTTAAAAATACTTTTATAAGTAGCTAAAAGTTGTACCTGTCTGTGCAAGTCCATTCCTTAAAACTTATTTCGGAAACACCAAGCTCCTCGAATCTAGACGAAAGATTTTGAAACAGCTCTGAAGTTCCAGGACATTTATCACAAGTTAACAAGTTGCAACGATCATCCGGATGAGAGCAGATAATCTGCTTTTCAAAGTCAATTAACGAATATGTAAGGTTTGTTTCCTGCAGGGTAAGATTCAGTGCATGCATTTTGAACTTCATGTTTTGATGCGTCTTGCAAACGCACACATTATGATCACCTTTGCACCCAACAACCACGCAATAAGCTGGTCGAAGCTTTGTGAATTTGGAAAAACTAATTTTCAGATTAGGGTATTTCATTAAAAATTCTTCAACCATTTCAACAATAGAGTTCATTACAGCGCGACCACTTTTTTTTTTAGGATATGTAAAACACCCGGAATTATCACGCAATTTAAGTGCAGTTTCGGCCATGTGTCGCGTAACACCCAATAATTTTCGAATTTTGGTAGCCCTCCAAGTTATCGGCACAGTAGTAATTAGTTGCAGTCTTTTGTTTCTATTCACTTCTTTTGACAAAGCTTGCTTAATATTTGCTGCCGTGGCAGCATCTTTTGCATGCTCAGATATAACTAAACTTTTAATTTCGTTTGGTTATTTAAATTGTTTTGTTCAAGTGACTTAAAAAAGTTTACCTTCAAAATCCAAAAAATCGGAGTCATTGTCATCATAATTTTCTTCGTCAGCACCACCTTTTTTTCTGATATTTAATCGACAAGTCTCACATATATATTTTCCAATTAAATTTGAAAAAACACTGTTCCACTTCTCACTCACTTTAGAGATACCTTTATAAATTTTATTATGTTTTTCTTTTTTGAGGGGATTGCAACACGATTTAGGAGGTGACATATTCGTATTTCACGTAAATCCGTAAACACTAACGAGTAAATTATTTGACACTTCGTTCTCCCTTTAAAATTAAAGGCAAGATGAGATAACGGCCGTAAATGTTGAAGTTAACGCGTATTTTATTTTGTTTTAAAAATAATTGACATCTGACAACAAATCCGATGACTTATTTTAGTTTTCATTTAATTTAGAGTAAAGTGTGTGCCATAAAATGGCGAACGCCCTGAATTATCATACATAGTATCACCATTATTTTGGTTATAAGTCCTAAAGTAAAGGTGGCTCGGAAAATTTTTTTGTGGATTTAACATTCTTGGATGTGTGCTGTCATAACACATATTTTTTGAAATTTTTATAAGGGGCAGAACAGATAAAAAAAAATTCTTTTAAAATATTTATATTTAAAAATAATAGCAATATTAAGAAAAATAAAAATGTAAGCTTAGGCATCTAAAGCCTGATTCATTCCCTACAATATCCCAAAGTTTCGTCCAAATCCGTCAATCGGCCTGGAAGTTACAACGGTTTGTTTAAAAAGTTATCGAAATTTTCACATCACTAGAACTTCGATAAAAAAAAAATAAATAATCGAAAAATGCTGAAAAGTTATTGAGATGAAATAGAATCATATTTACTATATAATGATAAAAAATTAAGACGTCCATTTTTTTGTGCTGATTTCACAAATTCTGACCCATATATAAAAATGAATTGGCGTTCGTATATACCGTAAGATCTCCGTATCGGCTCAACCGATTTTAAATATTTTTTCTTCAATGTTTCCAATCTAATTCATGTCTCATTTACCACATAAATTCTTTTTTTTCTAATCTCAATTTAAATTTTTTTTAGCTAATACTCAATAACGGCTTAACTGATTTTCAAAATTTTTTTCTTTTCTTTGTTCTATCGGACATAGTGTTTATTAATATAGAACAAAACATTTTCTAAATCCTCAATTTAATCATATATTAGCTAAAGAAGTTTAGCTACCATATAAATTGTAGTCAGTTGAGATCACTGGTATTCTAACTGAAATTTTCCTGTAGGGAACTTAACTGCCGTACAGATTTTTTCCGTTTTATATTTAAATACAAATGGTGAATTCCTTTTCGCTACTTTGGCGAATGTTCAATAAGTGAAAACAACAACCATAAGTTTTGATTGTGAATATACATAGGTTGTTAATTGTAAATATAGGTTGTTATTCATCATGGTGAAGAAGTTGTAATCTATATATATAAAAATGAATTGGCGTTCGTATATACCGTAAGATCTCCGGATCGGCTCAACCGATTTTAAATATTTTTTCTTTAATGTTTCCAATCTGTTTCACGTATCATTTACCACATAAATTTTTTTTTTCTAATCTCAATTCAAAATTTTTTTAACTAATACTCAATAAGGGCTAGACCGGTTTTCAAAATTTTTTCTTTTCTTTATTCTATCGGATATAGTGTTTATTTATATAGAACAAAACATTTTCTAAACTCTCAATTTGATCATATATTAGCTAAAGAAATTTAGCTACCATATAAATTTTAGTCAGTTGAGATCACTGGTATTCTAACTGAAATGTTCCTGTAGGGAAGACAACAACCAAAAGTTTTGACTGTGATTATAGATTTTTATTCCGTAATTTTTCCAAATGGTGAATTTCTTTTCGCTACTTTGGCGAATGTTGAAAAAGTGAATACAACAACCAAAAGCTTTGATTGTAAACATAGGTTTTAATTCCGTCCTTTATCATAATCTATATATATAAAAATGAATTGGCGTTCGTATATACCGTAAGATCTCCGAATTGGCTCAACCGATTTGAAATATTTTTTCTTCAATGTTTCCAATCTAATTCATGTCTCATTTACCACATAAATTCTTTTTTTTCTCAATTTAAAATTTTTTGAGCTAATACTCAATAACGGCTTAACCGATTTTCAAATTTTTTTCTTTTCTTTATTCTATTGGACATAGTGTTTATTTATATAGAACAAAACATTTTCTAAATCCTCAATTTAATCATATATTAGCTAAAGAAGTTTAGCTACCATATAAATTGTAGTCAGTTGAGATCACTGGTATTCTAACTGAAATGTTCCAGTAGGGAACTTAACAGCCGTACAGATTTTTTCCGTTTTATATTTAAATACAAATGGTGAATTCCTTTTCGCTACTTTGGCGAATGTTCAATAAGTGAAAACAACAACCAAAAGTTTTGATTGTGAATATACATAGGTTGTTAATTGTAAATATAGGTTGTTATTCATCATGGTGAAGAAGATGTAATCTATATATATAAAAATGAATTGGCGTTCGTATATACCGTAAGATTTCCGGATCGGCTAAACCGATTTTAAATATTTTTTCTTTAATGTTTCCAATCTGTTTCACGTCTCATTTACCACATAAATTTTTTTTTTCTAATCTCAATTTAAAAATTCTTTAGCTAATACTCAATAACGGCTTGACCGATTTTCAAAATTTTTTCTTTTCTTTATTCTATCGGATATAGTGTTTATTTATATAGAACAAAATATTTTCTAAACGCTCAATTTGATCATTTATTAGCTAAAGAAATTTAGCTACCATATAAATTGTAGTCAGTTGAGATCACTGGTATTCTAACTGAAATGTTCCTGTAGGGAAGACAACAACCAAAAGTTTTGATTGTGATTATAGATTTTTATTCCGTAATTTTTCCAAATGGTGAATTCCTTTTCGCTACTTTGGCGAATGTTGAAAAAGTGAATACAACAACCAAAAGCTTTGATTGTAAACATAGGTTTTTATTCCGTCCTTTATCATAATCTATATATATAAAAATGAATTGGCGTTCGTATATACCGTAAGATCTCGGAATCGGCTCAACCGATTTTAAATATTTTTTCTTCAATGTTTCCAATCTAATTCATGTCTCATTTACCACATAAATTCTTTTTTTTCTAATCTCAATTTAAAATTTTTTGAGCTAATACTCAATAACGGCTTAACCGATTTTCAAATTTTTTTCTTTTCTTTATTCTATTGGACATAGTGTTTATTTATATAGAACAAAACATTTTCTAAATCCTCAATTTAATCATATATTAGCTAAAGAAGTTTAGCTACCATATAAATTGTAGTCAGTTGAGATCACTGGTATTCTAACTGAAATGTTCCTGTAGGGAAGACAACAACCAAAAGTTTTGATTGTGATTATAGATTTTTATTCCGTAATTTTTCCAAATGGTGAATTTCTTTTCCCTACTTTGGCGAATGTTGAAAAAGTGAATACAACAACCAAAAGCTTTGATTGTAAACATAGGTTTTTATTCCGTCCTTTATCATAATCTATATATATAAAAATGAATTGGCGTTCGTATATACCGTAAGATCTCCGAATCGGCTCAACCGATTTTAAATATTTTTTCTTCAATGTTTCCAATCTAATTCATGTCTCATTTACCACATAAATTCTTTTTTTTCTAATCTCAATTTAAAATTTTTTGAGCTAATACTCAATAACGGCTTAACCGATTTTCAAATTTTTTTCTTTTCTTTATTCTATTGGACATAGTGTTTATTTATATAGAACAAAACATTTTCTAAATCCTCAATTTAATCATATATTAGCTAAAGAAGTTTAGCTACCATATAAATTGTAGTCAGTTGAGATCACTGGTATTCTAACTGAAATGTTCCAGTAGGGAACTTAACAGCCGTACAGATTTTTTCCGTTTTATTTTTAAATACAAATGGTGAATTCCTTTTCGCTACTTTGGCGAATGTTCAATAAGTGAAAACAACAACCAAAAGTTTTGATTGTGAATATACATAGGTTGTTAAATGTAAATATAGGTTGTTATTCATCATGGTGAAGAAGTTGTAATCTATATATATAAAAATGAATTGGCGTTCGTATATACCGTAAGATCTCCGTTTCGGCTCAACCGATTTTAAATATTTTTTATTCAATGTTTCCAATCTGAAATAACGGCTTAACCGATTTTCAAAATGTTTTCTTTTCTTTATTCTATCGGACATAGTGTTTATTTATATAGAACAAAACATTTTCTAAATCCTCAATTAAATCATATATTAGCTAAAGAAGTTTAGCTACCATATAAATTGTAGTCAGTTGAGAACACTGGTATTCTTACTGAAATGTTCCTGTAGGGAACTTAATTGCCGCAAAGATTTTTTCCGTTGTATCTATATATATAAAAATTAATTGGCGTTCGTATATACCGTAAGATCTCCGGAACGGCTAAACCGATTTTAAATATTTGTTCTTTAATGTTTCCAATCTGTTTCACGTCTCATTTACCACATAAATTTTTTTTTTTCTAACCTCATTTAAAAATTTTTTAACTAATACTCAATAACGGCTTAACCGATTTTCAAAATTTTTTCTTTTCTTTATTCTATCGGATATAGTGTTTCTTTATATAGAACAAAATATTTTCTAAACTCTCAATTTGATCAAATATTAGCTAAAGAAATTTAGCTACCATATAAATTGTAGTCAGTTGAGATCACTGGTATTCTAACTGAAATGTTCCTGTAGGGAAGACAACAACCAAAAGTTTTGATTGTGATTATAGATTTTTATTCCGCAATTTTTCCAAATGGTGAATTCCTTTTCGCTACTTTGGCGAATGTTGAAAAAGTGAATACAACAACCAAAAGCTTTGATTGTAAACATAGGTTTTTATTCCGTCCTTTATGATAATCTATATATATCAAAATGAATTGGCGTTCGTATATACCGTAAGATCTCCGTATCGGCTCAACCGCTTTTAAATATTTTTTCTTCAATGTTTCCATCTAATTCATGTCTCATTTACCACATAAATTCTTTTTTTTTCTAATCTCAATTATAATTTTTTTAGCTAATACTCAATAATGACTTAACCGATTTTCAAAATTTTTTCTTTTCTTTGTTCTATCGGACATAGTGTTTATTAATATAGAACAAAACATTTTCTAAATCCTCAATTTAATCATATATTAGCTAAAGAAGTTTAGCTACCATATAAATTGTAGTCAGTTGAGATCACTGGTATTCTAACTGAAATGTTCCTGTAGGGAACTTAGCTGCCGTACAGATTTTTTCCGTTTTATATTTAAATACAAATGGTGAATTCCTTTTCGCTACTTTGGCGAATGTTCAATAAGTGAAAACAACAATCAAAAGTTTTGATTGTGAATATACATAGGTTGTTAATTGTAAATATAGGTTGTTATTCATCATGGTGAAGAAGTTGTAATCTATATATATAAAAATGAATTGGCGTTCGTATATACCGTAAGATCTCCGGATCGGCTTAACCGATTTTAAATATTTTTTCTTTAATGTTTCCAATCTGTTTCACGTATCATTTACCACATACATTTTTTTTTTTCTAATCCCAATTTAAATTTTTTTAACTAATACTCAATAACGGCTTGACCGATTTTCAAAATTTTTTCTTTTCTTTATTCTATCGGATATAGTGTTTATTTATATAGAACAAAACATTTTCTAAACTCTCAATTTGATCATAATTTAGCTACCATATAAATTGTAGTCAGTTGAGAACACTGGTATTCTTACTGAAATGTTCCTGTAGGGAACTTAATTGCCGCAAAGATTTTTTCCGTTGTATCTATATATATAAAAATTAATTGGCGTTCGTATATACCGTAAGATCTCCGAATCGGCTCAACCGATTTTAAATATTTTTTCTTCAATGCTTCCAATCTAATTCATGTCTCATTTACCACATAATTTCTTTTTTTCCTAATCTCAATTTAAAATTTTTTGAGCTAATACTCAATAACGGCTTAACCGATTTTCAAAATGTTTTCTTTTCTTTATTCTATCGGACATAGTGTTTATTTATATAGAACAAAACATTTTCTAAATCCTCAATTAAATCATATATTAGCTAAAGAAGTTTAGCTACCATATAAATTGTAGTCAGTTGAGAACACTGGTATTCTTACTGAAATGTTCCTGTAGGGAACTTAATTGCCGCAAAGATTTTTTCCGTTGTATCTATATAACAGGTGGCGCAAAAGTAATCTTCCTATCAGAAAATGCTATAAATTTTGCGATTGGCCCCTAAAATCAATTCTGTTTTGACATTTGTGTAGTAAACACATGCAAAATACACCTTAATAAACAATGTTACGCTACACTGCTCCAGAACGCGGAATATTGCTGACTTGAAGAGGAAGATGATTTTTCATCAAAAATAATCATGAGTGATGAGGCCCCTTTCCATCTTAGTGGGTACGTAAATAAGCAAAATTCTCGCTTCTGGGGCACTGAAAATCCGCGTGTAACCCACGAAGAGCCATTACACCCGCTCAAAGTCACTGTATGGTGTGCTGTTTTCGCTGGAGGAGTCATCGGACCTTCGGTCGCGGACCAAACGGTTACTGTGAATGGTGAGCGCTACAGAGCAATGATCAACGAGTTCTTTTTGCCGCAAATTGATGAATTGGGATTGGAAAACATGTGGTTCCAACAAGACGGTGCAACAGCACACACTGCACGTGCCACAACCGATATGCTGAAGGATGAATTTCCCGGGCGCCTAATCTCCCGTTTTGGCGATTTGCATTGGCCAGCAAGATCGCCTGATTTGACCGCTCCAGATTTATTTTTGTGGGGCTTTTTGAAGTCGCGGGTCTATGTCAACAAGCCTCAGACTCTTGCAGCTCTTAAAGACAATATCCGTCAAGAATGTGAGGACCTATCGCGGCCAAAGTGATGGAAAATGCCATAAAAAGGGCTCAAATGACAATCAACTGTGGCTGCGGCCATTTACATGACATCATATTCTCGACTTGATGTAAAAAAAATTAAAAGACCAAATAAAAATAATCCACAAGAAGAATCAAAGTTTTTCATTTTTTTTTTTAATTACAGCCAAAAACCATCGGTAGATTACTTTAGCGCCACCCTGTATATAAAAATGAATTGGCGTTCGTATATACCGTAAGATCTTCGGAACGGCTAAGCCGATTTTAAATATTTTTTCTTTAATGTTTCCAATCTGTTTCACGTCTCATTTACCACATAAATTATTTTTTTTCTAATCTCAATTTAAAAATTTTTTAGCTAATACTCAATAACGGCTTGACCGATTTTCAAAATTTTTTCTTTTCTTTATTCTATCGGTTATAGTGTTTATTTATATAGAACAAAATATTTTCTAAACTCTCAATTTGATCATATATTAGCTAAAGAAATTTAGCTACCATATAAATTGTAGTCAGTTGAGATCACTGGTATTCTAACTGAAATGTTCCTGTAGGGAAGACAACAGCCAAAAGTTTTGATTGTTATTATAGATTTTTATTCCGTAATTTTTCCAAATGGTGAATTCCTTTTCGCTACTTTGGCGAATGTTGAAAAAGTGAATACAACAACCAAAAGCTTTGATTGTAAACATAGGTTTTTATTCCGTCCTTTATGATAATCTATATATATAAAATTGAATTGGCGTTCGTATATACCGTAAGATCTCCGTATCGGCTCAACCGATTTTACATATTTTTTCTTCAATGTTTCCATCTAATTCATGTCTCATTTACCACATAAATTCTTTTTTTTCTAATCTCAATTTAAAATTTTTTTAGCTAATACTCAATAACGGCTTAACCGATTTTTAAAATTTGTTCTTTTCTTTGTTCTATCGGACATAGTGTTTATTAATATAGAACATAACATTTTCTAAATCCTCAATTTAATCATATATTAGCTAAAGAAGTTTAGCTACCATATAAATTGTAGTCAGTTGAGATCACTGGTATTCTAACTGAAATGTTCCTGTAGGGAAATTAACTGCCGTACAGATTTTTTTCGTTTTATATTTAAATACAAATGGTGAATTCCTTTTCGCTACTTTGGCGAATGTTCAATAAGTGAAAACAACAACCAAAAGTTTTAATTGTGAATATACATAGGTTGTTAATTGTAAATATAGGTTGTTATTCATCATGGTGAAGAAGTTGTAATCTATATATATAAAAATGAATTGGCGTTCGTATATACCGTAAGATCTCCGGATCGGCTCAACCGATTTTAAATATTTTTTCTTTAATGTTTCCAATCTGTTTCACGTATCATTTACCACATAAATTTTTTTTTTTCTAATCTCAATTTAAAAATTTTTTGGCTAATACTCAATAACGGCTTGACCGATTTTCAAAATTTTTTCTTTTCTTTATTCTATCGGATATAGTGTTTATTTATATAGAACAAAACATTTTCTAAACTCTCAATTTGATCATATATTAGCTAAAGAAATTTAGCTACCATATAAATTGTTGTCAGTTGAGATCACTGGTATTCTAACTGAAATGTTCCTGTAGGGAACTTAATTGCCGCAAAGATTTTTTCCATTTTATATTTAAATGCAAATGGTGAATTCCTACTTTCGCTACTTTGGCGAATGTTGAATAAGTGAAAACAACAACCAAAAGTTTTGATTGTGAATATACATAGGTTGTTGATTGTGAATATAGGTTGTTATTCATCATGGTGAAGAAGTTGTAATCTATATATATAAAAATGAATTGGTGTTCGTATATCCCGTAAGATCTCTGTATCGGCTCAACCGATTTTAAATAATTTTTATTCAATGGTTCCAATCTGTTTCATGTCTCATTTACCACATAAAATTTTTTTTTCTAATCTCAATTTAAAATTTTTTAAGCTAATACTCAATAACGCCTTAGCCGATTTTCAAAATTTTTTCTTTTCTTTATTCTGTCGGACATAGTGTTTATTTATATAGAACAAACCATTTTTTAAATCCTCAATTTAATCATATATTAGCTAAAGAAGCTTAGCTACCATATAAGTTGTAGTCAGTTGAGATCACTGGTGTTCTAGCTGAAATGTTCCTGTAGGGAACTTAATGACTTCAGATTTTTTCCGTTTTATATTTAAATACAAATGGTGAATTCCTACTTTCGCTACTTTGGCGAATGTTGAATAAGTGAAAACAACAACCAAAAGTTTTGATTGTGAATATACATAGCAACAACCTATGTATATTGTGAATATAGGTTGTTATTGTGAATATAATTTGTTATTCATCATGGTGAAGAAGTTGTAATCTATATATATAAAAATGAATTGGTGTTCGTATATCCCGTAAGATCTCTGTATCGGCTCAACCGATTTTAAATAATTTTTATTCAATGGTTCCAATCTGTTTCATGTCTCATTTAACACATAAAAATTTTTTTCTAATCTCAATTTAAAATTTTTTAAGCTAATACTCAATAACGGCTTAGCCGATTTTCAAAATTTTTTCTTTTCTTTATTCTATCGGACATAGTGTTTATTTATATAGAACAAAACATTTTTTAAATCCTCAATTTAATCATATATTAGCTAAAGAAGCTTAGCTACCATATAAGTTGTAGTCAGTTGAGATCACTGGTGTTCTAGCTGAAATGTTCCTGTAGGGAACTTAATGACTTCAGATTTTTTCCGTTTTATATTTAAATACAAATGGTGAATTCCTTTTCGCTACTTTGGCGAATGTTGAATAAGTGAATACAACAACCAAAAGTTTTGATTGTGAATATAGGTTGTTGATTGTGAATATAGGTTGTTATTCCGTTCTTTTTCATAATCTACATCATGGTGAAGAAGTTGCAATCTATATATATAAAAATGAATTGGCGTTCGTATATCCCCTAAGACCTCCGTATCGGCTCAACCGATTTTAAATATTTTTTCTTTAATGTTTCCAATCTGTTTCAGGTCTCATTTACCTTATCAAATTTTTTTTTCTAATCTCAATTTAAAATTTTTTTAGCTAATCTATACATATAAAAATGAATTGGCGTTCGTATATACCGTAAGATCTCCGTATCGGCTCAACCGATTTTAAATATTTTTTCTTCCTTAAATCCTCAATTTAATCATATATTAGCTAAAGAAGTTTAGCTACCATATAAATTGTAGTCAGTTGCGATCACTGGTATTCTAACTGAAATGTTCCTGTAGGAAACTTAATTGCCGTACAGATTTTTTCCGTTTTATATTTAAATACAAACGGTGAATTCCTTTTCGCTACTTTGGCGAATGTTGACTAAGTGAAAACAACAACCAAAAGTTTTGATTGTGAATATACATAGGTTGTTGATTGTGAATATAGGTTGTTATTCATCATGGTGAAGAAGTTTTAATCTATATATATAAAAATGAATTGGCGTTCGTATATACCGTAACTTCTCCGGATCGGCTCAACCGATTTTAAATATTTTTTCTTTCCAATCTGTTTCACGTCTCATTTACCACATAAATTTTTTTTTTCTAATCTCAATTTAAAATTTTTTTAGCTAATACTCAATAACGGCTTGACCGATTTTGAAAATTTTTTCTTTTCTTTATTCTATCGGATATAGTGTTTATTTATATAGAACAAAACATTTTCTAAACTCTCAATTTGATCATATATTAGCTAAACAAATTTAGCTACCATATAAATTGTAGTCAGTTGAGATCACTGGTATTCTAACTGAAATGTTCCTGTAGGGAAGACAACAACCAAAAGTTTTGATTGTGATTATAGATTTTTATTCCGTAATTTTTCCAAATGGTGAATTCCTTTTCGCTACTTTGGCGAATGTTGAAAAAGTGAATACAACAACCAAAAGCTTTGATTGTAAACATAGGTTTTTATTCCGTCCTTTATCATAATCTATATATATAAAAATGAATTGGCGTTCGTATATACCGTAAGATCTCCGTATCGGCTCAACCGATTTTAAATATTTTTTCTTCAATGTTTCCAATCTAATTCATGTCTCATTTACCACATAAATTCTTTTTTTTCTAATCTCAATTTAAAATTATTTTAGCTAATACTCAATAACGGCTTAACCGATTTTCAAAATTTTTTCTTTTCTTTGTTCTATCGGACATAGTGTTTATTTATATAGAACAAAACATTTTCTAAATCCTCAATTCAATCATATATAAGCTAAAGAGGTTTAACTACCATATAAATTGTAGTCAGCTGAGATCACTGGTATTCTAACTGAAATGTTCCTGTAGGGAACTTAACTGCCGTACAGATTTTTCCCGTTTTATATTTAAATACAAATGGTGAATTCCTTTTCGCTACTTTGGCGAATGTTCAAAAAGTGAAAACAACAACCAAAAGTTTTGATTGTGAATATACATAGGTTGTTAATTGTAAATATAGGTTGTTATTCATCATGGTGAAGAAGTTGTAATATATATATAAAAATGAATTGGCGTTCGTATATACCGTAAGATCTCCGTATCGGCTCAACCGATTTTAAATATTTTTTCTTCAATGTTTTCAATCTGTTTCATGTCTCATTTACCACATAAATTCTTTTTTTTCTACTCTCAATTTAAATTTTTTTTAGCTAATACTCAATAACGGCTTGACCGATTTTCAAAATTTGTTCTTTTCTTTGTTCTATCGGACATACTGTTTATTTATATAGAACAAAACATTTTCTAAACTCTCAATTTGATCATATATTAGCTAAGGAAATTTAGCTACCATATAAATTGCAGTCAGTTGAGATCACTGGTATTCTAACTGAAATGTTCCTGTAGGGAAGACAACAACCAAAAGTTTTGATTGTGCTAATAGATTTTATTCCGTAATTTTTCCAAATGTTGAATTCCTTTTCGCTACTTTGGCGAATGTTGAAAAAGTGAATACAACAACCAAAAGCTTTGATTGTAAACATAGGTTTTTATTCCGTCCTTTATCATAATCTATAGTGTTGGAAAGTAACATCGATGTAAAATCGATATATCGATGTTTCTCATTGTTTTCAAACATCGATGCTTTTAAATCGATTTTCGATGTTTTACTTCTTTACCACCACTGATAAACAAACACGGAAGGTAAGTGAAAACGAGAACAATTTTATTTAGCAAAACTGGTTAAATACGAATAAATATTGTTTCCTTAGGTAATTTGTGTTGGCACGGTTATAAATGGAGAAGATATTGGTGGACTCTAATGGCGAAGGTAATTCTTTTTTTATTTGGAGTCTGCTTTGCCAGGCTTTGTATGTATAAAAGCGCTTTCAATGAGTATTTTTCATTGAGTGTATGTATGTATGTATGCTGTTCGTTCTAGATTGCAATAATGCTATTTCTGTTGACACTGAAAGTGATTCCGAGCAAGAAACTCCTCGACATCGAACAAAATATGGAAAATCAACAGTATGGAAATTTTTTAAAAAGTCTATGGACGGAAAGTCAGCCAAATGCATTAAATGTGGGAAATCGAACAAAACAAGTGGCAATACCACCAATCTATCAGTAGCCCGTTTCTGTAACTTTGCGTTAACTTAACGAATGAGTTTTTATCGCATGGCTCGTAACGAATTCGTTATGAAAAGTGTTTCTGTATGAAAAAAATTCACCTTGCGATATGTTCGTGGTGTGTTATGTAAAAATGATAAAATGATAGCCCACAAGGCTTAGGTGGCAAATAGAACATTTGACGCACGCCAAGCAATTGTCTTAATAGGCTAGTAGTTGTGATGTTGCCCTAACCAGCGGGGGATTCCGAGTTCGAATCATGGCAAGTTTTTCTTTTTTTCATCTTTTTTTTAAATATTTTTTTTTTGTTTTTATATTTTTCTAAGAACTAACTTTGAGTAAATATTAATAACATTAAAAATTTGCACACAATGCAATTATTTTGGATTCTACGCTTGTTATCACTGCCACTATAGGCTGCGTTAATTTTATCGATCGCCGTAACGAAAATACATATCTACCACGCTTATAGAAACACTGCTCAGCGATAACTACATAACAGGGTTGCACTTTGCGTTAAAAATCGTATCGATGGGATACAGAAACGGGCTACAGGTCACCTAAAACGCATACATCCTCTTTTGACAGTAACCGAAAGGATCAGGCCCGCTATATTCGTTTACAAATAAAAGATACGAAGCTTCATCAATTAGAAAGAAAACTCTTGATTGTTTACAAACCCAAATAGCGAATGCTCCTTTATCGTATATGGTTGTGACATATTCACTTCCACAGTCCCAAAAATAAAACCAGAAATAATTTAAAAAGTTCGATACATCGATGTTTTTGGGGGAAAACATCGAAACATCGATGCTCGTAAACATCGATGTTTTTCCACCACTAATAATCTACATATGAGCATTTCCGTAGAATGGTCAACCAGAGCAAAAATTTTAAATGTTATTAAAAATAAATTCTTGTTTACCCCTGTTATACAAAATTACCCAAATTTTTATAAATATAAAGCTTTGGAAGTTTATTTAAATTTTTTTTATGAAAAATTGGGCTTGAAACATGAAAATTTTTTTTTTTCATTTCCAGCCAGTTTTAAAGGCCTGTTTCTTTTCAATTTTTTCACATGTTCGACTTATACTAGCGATCCTTTTGTGCAACAAAATACCCCCATGAATATCAGTTAAGACCATCAAAATGAAAGAAGAGTGAACGACGATGTCTTAACTGTAAATTTTTATTGAAACTTTTACCTCTGCCTGGATCGTACGTTCGCGACCAAAAAAATACATTTTTAGTTACCACTTCTCAAGGAGTGTAAGGAAATGTATAGAACTACATTTCTAAAGCCGGTTGAGTGCACTTAATTGAAAACCAAAACTACTTCTCTTGAAGGGTTTACCAAACCATTTTTTTTAATTCTCAAAGTTGCGTACGTTCGCGACCGTTTTGCATTTTGATATATTTTTTCCTACCAAAAACTGAAGCAAGAAAAAATAGGTTGTTAATATACTTTTTTTGCATGGTTAATAATGGATCATAGGGTTTTGAATAATTTTAATGAAGTTATTCATAAATTTTCCAACCATACATTAAAGTGAGTATACTTTATGTTATGCAAGCCACTTTCGAGTCTTTCGGTGTGAGCCGCGGGATTTCAGTAGAGTCTAATCATTTATGCTATCTTCTTTCTTTATAAATACAACATATAAGATTTAAACTTGTGAATTTAGTGTTCCTATTCATATAATTTGTAAAATATTATGCCGAAAATAGGAAAAGAGAGTGTATGGAAAAATCGTACGTTCGCGACCCGTACGTTCGCGACCCGTACGTTCGCGACCGGTATTTAAGCGTATATATAAAAATGTACTGAAGATATTTTAAAGCTAAATAAACGAAAAGAAAGTGACTTTATGCCACTTCAATATGTTATCAACCATTTTGAAAAAATCCATTCCATTTCGCTGAATTTTGAATTTTTCCAGTTGCACAAAAAAGTCACTTCCATTATGCGTACGTTCGCGACCACATGTTTATTGCCCCCACAGTCTAAACTAAAAATCGAACAAACCTGCCTCTTGCACCTAAAATTGACCTTCCAAAATGCTATCAAAGTAGCAAAAAAAAAAAAACAAAAACCTATGTTTACTTTGTTTTTTGGCCCATAAGCGCGTACGAACGTACTGTTCGCGACCGTGGAAACACCCATATATAAAAATGAATTGGCGTTCGTATATACCGTAAGATCTCCGTATCGGCTCAACCGATTTTAAATATTTTTTCTTCAATGTTTCCAATCTAATTCATGCTGATTTTTCATTATTCTATCGGACATAGTGTTTATTTATATAGAACAAATCATTTTCTAAATCCTCAATTTAATCATATATTAGCTAAAGAAGTTTAGCTACCATATAAATTGTAGTCAGTTGAGATCACTGGTGTTCTAACTGAAATGTTCCTGTAGGGAACTTAATGCCATACAGATTTTTTCCGTTTTATATTTAAATACAAATGGTGAACTCCTTTTCGTTAATTTGGCTAATGGTGAAAAAGTGAATGCAACAACCAAAAGTTTTGATTGTGAATATAGGTTGTTATTCCGTCCTTTTTCATAATCTATGTTATGGTGAAGAAGTTGTAATCTATATATGAGTGGCTCAGCGCCATCCTTGCCTAAGCCTCAATTTAGTCATTTCCTAATAATTAGTGACAAAGTTAATAGGTAATTAAAAATTAAACAGAGTTTTTAGGAAGGTTTGAAACATTTAATTAATTTAATTAATAATCTCGTTCAAAAATTAGGGATGGTCAACTTTGGAACTGATAATTTGGAGTATTTCTAAGTAGTATAGCTTAATATGTAACTCCATATATCAAATTTCGAGGGTTAGGCAAGGATGGCACTGAGCCACTCATATATAAAAATGAAATGGTGTTCAGTTGTCACGCTAAAACTCGAAAAGGGCTGAACCAAATTATATACTTCCTTTGGAGGGTTTCTTTGTTATTACCACGCGCAGGTCATGTATTAAAATCAAAACAAAATATTAGGGGGGCGTGGTACCTCCCATAAAATTTTATTAATTTGGCTGTTATATTTTGTTGCTATGTATGATACAATTGCTAAGTATGATAAAATTGGATCTATTTATGCGAATATTGGTTGTTGTCTTTGTCGTCTATGTTTATCTTCACTACTGCGCTGTAGATGGCCAGAACGTCAGATGGCGCTAGATGGTGCACATCAACACACACACACGCTGTACATAATTGCCTTTGTTGCTGTTTACATTATTTAGTACAGCAATCTATATCTATATCTATTCTAGATATTTATGTATATAAAAATTAAATGGTGTTCAGTTGTAACGCTAAAACTCGAAAACGGCTGATCCAAATTATATACTCACCACCAGATGGCGCGTTGGTACATTGATATACATACATACATATCTTAATAATATACAAAAACGTAAGTGTTTGAGTGACTGAATTTTTGTGACTCTTCACGTCTAAACTAATGCCTCGAACTTTACGAAATCTTGCACACTAATTCTTTGGAGTATTTATCGATAACAGAGTTATCGGCAAAATGTAGTTTTACGTAAGCTTTGGATTATTCGCAGAAAATTGGTATCAAACGGAAGTGGAAGAACACCGTTTTCATTTGGACGTTGGTTCACTTCGATATATTTATCGATAACAGAGTTATCGGTCAAAATGTGGTTTCGGGTAAACTTTGGAATATCCGCACACAATTGATATCAAACGAAAGGGAAAGACGGCAGCTTTCATTCGGACTTTGGTTCATTTCGATATATTAATATTCGCACAAAATTGGTATAAAAAGAAAGGGGAAGGCCACAGGTTTCATTTGGACTTTGCTTCATTTATGGAAACATCTATTTTGAGAACGGCTGGACCAAATACACATATCTAAATTTGGAAGGTAGATTTTGTATCCGCTCGAGATGGTTATACGCTAAAAAAATAAAGGCATTTGGAAAGGTTTTGGAGATGTCCCTAAAAATGTTGACCAGGGTAACCTTATAAAGTGTTCTTTCAATATGAGCCCGTTTTCGAGATATTGGTCAAAATGTCAACCAGGAGGGCACTCAATCAAATGAAAGGTGTTGACAAATGATTTAACATGTTTTAGCTATTTTCCCATATAAAACGAAGGTTTTTAGATATTAACGAAAACGTGGACCAAAATTGGAGCTAGAAGGTTTTTGTGAGCAAATGGGTCTAAAATGAAAGGTCTGCATGAGAGTTTTAAAATGGAGTAATTTTAAATCCTTTTGGGATTGGGATTGAGATAGGGATAGGTATATGGATGACAATTAAAAAGCAATATGAATAGACAGAAGCATATGAAGAGGATGGACGGAGAGAAAGATGTGGAGCTGAAATTAGGAGGGCGACTCACATATTTTAAATGCAAACAAGTTAATATTTGGGCAGGACAACGTCTGCCGGGTCTGCTAGTCTATATATATAAAAATGAATTGGCGTTCGTATATACCGTAAGATCTCCGTATCGGCTCAACCGATTTTAAATATTTTTTCTTCAATGTTTCCAATCTGTTTCATGTCTCATTTACCACATAAATTCTTTTTTTTCTAATCTCAATTTAAAATTTTTTTAGCTAATACTCAATAACGGCTTAACCGATTTTCAAAATTTGTTCTTTTCTTTGTTCTATCGGACATAGTGTTTATTTATATAGAACAAAACATTTTCTAAATCCTCAATTTAATCATATATTAGCTAAAGAAGTTTAGCTACCATATAAATTGTAGTCAGTTGAGATCACTAGTATTCTAACTGAAATGTTCCTGTAGCGAACTTAATTGCCGTACAGATTTTTTCCGTTTTATATTTCAATACAAACGGTGAATTCCTTTTCGCTACTTTGGCGAATGTTGAATAAGTGAAAACAACAACCAAAAGTTTTGATTGTGAATATACATAGGTTGTTGATTGTGAATATAGGTTGTTATTCATCATGGTTAAGAAGTTTTAATCTCTATATATATAAATGAATTGGCGTTCGTATATACCGTAAGATCTCCGGAGCGGCTCAACCGATTTTAAATATTTTTTCTTTAATGTTTCCAATTTGTTTCTCGTCTCATTTACCACATACATTTTTTTTTTTCTAATCTCAGTTTAAAAATTTTTTAGCTAATACTCAATAACGGCTTGACGGATTTTCAAAATTTGTTCTTTTCTTTGTTCTATCGGACATAGTGTTTATTTATATAGAACAAAACATTTTCTAAACTCTCAATTTGATCATATATGTATGAGCTAAGGAAATTTAGCTACCATATAAATTGCAGTCAGTTGAGATCACTGGTATTCTAACTGAAATGTTCCTGTAGGGAAGACAACAACCAAAAGTTTTGATTGTGATTATAGATTTTATTCCGTAATTTTTCCAAATGTTGAATTCCTTTTCGCTACTTTGGCGAATGTTGAAAAAGTGAATACAACAACCAAAAGCTTTGATTGTACACATAGGTTTTTATTCCGTCCTTTATCATAATCTATATATGTATATAAAAGTGAATTGGCGTTCGTATATACCGTAAGATCTCCGTATCGGCTCAACCGATTTTAAATATTTTTTCTTCAATATTTCCAATCTAATTCATGCTGATTTTTCATTATTCTATCGGACATAGTGTTTATTTATATAGAACAAACCATTTTCTAAATCCTCAATTTAATCATATATTAGCTAAAGAAGTTTAGCTACCATATAAATTGTAGTCAGTTGAGATCACTGGTGTTCTAACTGAAATGTTCCTGTAGGGAACTTAATGCCATACAGATTTTTTCCGTTTTATATTTAAATACAAATGGTGAATTCCTTTTCGTTAATTTGGCTAATGGTGAAAAAGTGAATGCAACAACCAAAAGTTTTGATTGTGAATATAGGTTGTTATTCCGTCCTTTTTCATAATCTATGTTATGGTGAAGAAGTTGTAATCTATATATGAGTGGCTCAGCGCCATCCTTGCCTAAGCCTCAATTTAGTCATTTCCTAATAATTAGTGACAAAGTTAATAGGTAATTAAAAATTAAACAGAGTTTTTAGGAAGGTTTGAAACATTTAATTAATTTAATTAATAATCTCGTTCAAAAATTAGGGATGGTCAACTTTGGAACTGATAATTTGGAGTATTTCTAAGTAGTATAGCTTAATATGTAACTCCATATATCAAATTTCGAGGGTTAGGCAAGGATGGCACTGAGCCACTCATATATAAAAATGAAATGGTGTTCAGTTGTCACGCTAAAACTCGAAAAGGGCTGAACCAAATTATATACTTCCTTTGGAGGGTTTCTTTGTTATTACCACGCGCAGGTCATGTATTAAAATCAAAACAAAATATTAGGGGGGAGTGGTACCTCCCATAAAATTTTATTAATTTGGCTGTTATATTTTGTGGCTATGTATGATACAATTGCTATGTATGATACAATTGCTATGTATGATAAAATTGGATCTATTTATGCGAATATTGGTTGTTGTCTTTGTCGTCTATGTTTATCTTCACTACTGCGCTGTAGATGGCCAGAACGTCAGATGACGCTAGATGGTGCACATCAACCCACACACACGCTGTACATAATTGCCTTTGTTGCTGTTTGCATTATTTAGTACAGCAATCTATATCTATATCTATTCTAGATATTTATGTATATAAACATGAAATGGTGGTCAGTTGTAACGCTAAAACTCGAAAACGGCTGATCCAAATTATATACTCACCACCAGATGGCGCGTTGGTACATTGATATACATACATACATATCTTAATAATATACAAAAACGTAAGTGTTTGAGTGACTGAATTTTTGTGACTCTTTCACGTCTAAACTAATGCCTCGAACTTTACGAAATCTTGCACACTAATTCTTTGGAGTACAGAATAGAAACACGCATAATTATATTTCGATATATTTATCGATAACAGAGTTATCGGCAAAATGTAGTTTTACGTAAGCTTTGGATTATTCGCAGAAAATTGGTATCAAACGGAAGTGGAAGAACACCGTTTTCATTTGGACGTTGGTTCACTTCGATATATTTATCGATAACAGAGTTATCGGTCAAAATGTGGTTTCGGGCAAACTTTGGAATATCCGCACACAATTGATATCAAACGAAAGGGAAAGACGGCAGCTTTCATTCGGACTTTGGTTCATTTCGATATATTAATATTCGCACAAAATTGGTATAAAAAGAAAGGGGAAGGCCACAGGTTTCATTTGGACTTTGCTTCATTTATGGAAACATCTATTTTGAGAACGGCTGGACCAAATACACATATCTAAATTTGGAAGGTAGATTTTGTATCCGCTCGAGATGGTTATACGCTAAAAAAATAAAGGCATTTGGAAAGGTTTTGGAGATGTCCCTAAAAATGTTGACCAGGGTAACCTTATAAAGTGTTCTTTCAATATGAGCCCGTTTTCGAGATATTGGTCAAAATGTCAACCAGGAGGGGCACTCAATCAAATGAAAGGTGTTGACAAATGATTTAACATGTTTTAGCTATTTTCCCATATAAAACGAAGGTTTTTAGATATTAACGAAAACGTGGACCAAAATTGGAGCTAGAAGGTTTTTGTGAGCAAATGGGTCTAAAATGAAAGGTCTGCATGAGAGTTTTAAAATGGAGTAATTTTAAATCCTTTTGGGATTGGGATTGAGATAGGGATAGGTATATGGATGACAATTAAAAAGCAATATGAAAAGACAAAAGCATATGAAGAGGATGGACGGAGAGAAAGATGTGGAGCTGAAATTAGGAGGGCGACTCACATATTTTAAATGCAAACAAGTTAATATTTGGGCAGGACAACGTCTGCCGGGTCTGCTAGTCTATATATATAAAAATGAATTGGCGTTCGTATATACCGTAAGATCTCCGTATCGGCTCAACCGATTTTAAAAATTTTTTCTTCAATGTTTCCAATCTGTTTCATGTCTCATTTACCACATAAATTCTTTTTTTTCTAATCTCAATTTAAAATTTTTTTAGCTAATACTCAATAACGGCTTAACCGATTTTCAAAATTTGTTCTTTTCTTTGTTCTATCGGACATAGTGTTTATTTATATAGAACAAAACATTTTCTAAATCCTCAATTTAATCATATATTAGCTAAAGAAGTTTAGCTACCATATAAATTGTAGTCAGTTGAGATCACTAGTATTCTAACTGAAATGTTCCTGTAGCGAACTTAATTGCCGTACAGATTTTTTCCGTTTTATATTTAAATACAAACGGTGAATTCCTTTTCGCTACTTTGGCGAATGTTGAATAAGTGAAAACAACAACCAAAAGTTTTGATTGTGAATATACATAGGTTGTTGATTGTGAATATAGGTTGTTATTCATCATGGTTAAGAAGTTTTAATCTCTATATATATAAATGAATTGGCGTTCGTATATACCGTAAGATCTCCGGAGCGGCTCAACCGATTTTAAATATTTTTTCTTTAATGTTTCCAATTTGTTTCTCGTCTCATTTACCACATAAATTTTTTTTTTTCTAATCTCAGTTTAAAAATTTTTTAGCTAATACTCAATAACGGCTTGACCGATTTTCAAAATTTGTTCTTTTCTTTGTTCTATCGGACATAGTGTTTATTTATATAGAACAAAACATTTTCTAAACTCTCAATTTGATCATATATGTATTAGCTAAGGAAATTTAGCTACCATATAAATTGCAGTCAGTTGAGATCACTGGTATTCTAACTGAAATGTTCCTGTAGGGAAGACAACAACCAAAAGTTTTGATTGTGATTATAGATTTTATTCCGTAATTTTTCCAAATGTTGAATTCCTTTTCGCTACTTTGGCGAATGTTGAAAAAGTGAATACAACAACCAAAAGCTTTGATTGTACACATAGGTTTTTATTCCGTCCTTTATCTTAATCTATATATATAAAAGTGAATTGGCGTTCGTATATACCGTAAGATCTCCGTATCGGCTCAACCGATTTTAAATATTTTTTCTTCAATATTTCCAATCTAATTCATGCTGATTTTTCATTATTCTATCGGACATAGTGTTTATTTATATAGAACAAACCATTTTCTAAATCCTCAATTTAATCATATATTAGCTAAAGAAGTTTAGCTACCATATAAATTGTAGTCAGTTGAGATCACTGGTGTTCTAACTGAAATGTTCCTGTAGGGAACTTAATGCCATACAGATTTTTTCCGTTTTATATTTAAATACAAATGGTGAATTCCTTTTCGTTAATTTGGCTAATGGTGAAAAAGTGAATGCAACAACCAAAAGTTTTGATTGTGAATATAGGTTGTTATTCCGTCCTTTTTCATAATCTATGTTATGGTGAAGAAGTTGTAATCTATATATGAGTGGCTCAGCGCCATCCTTGCCTAAGCCTCAATTTAGTCATTTCCTAATAATTAGTGACAAAGTTAATAGGTAATTAAAAATTAAACAGAGTTTTTAGGAAGGTTTGAAACATTTAATTAATTTAATTAATAATCTCGTTCAAAAATTAGGGATGGTCAACTTTGGAACTGATAATTTGGAGTATTTCTAAGTAGTATAGCTTAATATGTAACTCCATATATCAAATTTCGAGGGTTAGGCAAGGATGGCACTGAGCCACTCATATATAAAAATGAAATGGTGTTCAGTTGTCACGCTAAAACTCGAAAAGGGCTGAACCAAATTATATACTTCCTTTGGAGGGTTTCTTTGTTATTACCACGCGCAGGTCATGTATTAAAATCAAAACAAAATATTAGGGGGGAGTGGTACCTCCCATAAAATTTTATTAATTTGGCTGTTATATTTTGTGGCTATGTATGATACAATTGCTATGTATGATACAATTGCTATGTATGATACAATTGCTATGTATGATAAAATTGGATCTATTTATGCGAATATTGGTTGTTGTCTTTGTCGTCTATGTTTATCTTCACTACTGCGCTGTAGATGGCCAGAACGTCAGATGACGCTAGATGGTGCACATCAACACACACACACGCTGTACATAATTGCCTTTGTTGCTGTTTGCATTATTTAGTACAGCAATCTATATCTATATCTATTCTAGATATTTATGTATATAAACATGAAATGGTGGTCAGTTGTAACGCTAAAACTCGAAAACGGCTGATCCAAATTATATACTCACCACCAGATGGCGCGTTGGTACATTGATATACATACATACATATCTTAATAATATACAAAAACGTAAGTGTTTGAGTGACTGAATTTTTGTGACTCTTTCACGTCTAAACTAATGCCTCGAACTTTACGAAATCTTGCACACTAATTCTTTGGAGTACAGAATAGAAACACGCATAATTATATTTCGATATATTTATCGATAACAGAGTTATCGGAAAAATGTAGTTTTACGTAAGCTTTGGATTATTCGCAGAAAATTGGTATCAAACGGAAGTGGAAGAACACCGTTTTCATTTGGACGTTGGTTCACTTCGATATATTTATCGATAACAGAGTTATCGGTCATAATGTGGTTTCGGGTAAACTTTGGAATATCCGCACACAATTGATATCAAACGAAAGGGAAAGACGGCAGCTTTCATTCGGACTTTGGTTCATTTCGATATATTAATATTCGCACAAAATTGGTATAAAAAGAAAGGGGAAGGCCACAGGTTTCATTTGGACTTTGCTTCATTTATGGAAACATCTATTTTGAGAACGGCTGGACCAAATACACATATCTAAATTTGGAAGGTAGATTTTGTATCCGCTCGAGATGGTTATACGCTAAAAAAATAAAGGCATTTGGAAAGGTTTTGGAGATGTCCCTAAAAATGTTGACCAGGGTAACCTTATAAAGTGTTCTTTCAATATGAGCCCGTTTTCGAGATATTGGTCAAAATGTCAACCAGGAGGGGCACTCAATCAAATGAAAGGTGTTGACAAATGATTTAACATGTTTTAGCTATTTTCCCATATAAAACGAAGGTTTTTAGATATTAACGAAAACGTGGACCAAAATTGGAGCTAGAAGGTTTTTGTGAGCAAATGGGTCTAAAATGAAAGGTCTGCATGAGAGTTTTAAAATGGAGTAATTTTAAATCCTTTTGGGATTGGGATTGAGATAGGGATAGGTATATGGATGACAATTAAAAAGCAATATGAAAAGACAAAAGCATATGAAGAGGATGGACGGAGAGAAAGATGTGGAGCTGAAATTAGGAGGGCGACTCACATATTTTAAATGCAAACAAGTTAATGTTTGGGCAGGACAACGTCTGCCGGGTCTGCTAGTCTATATATATAAAAATGAATTGGCGTTCGTATATACCGTAAGATCTCCGTATCGGCTCAACCGATTTTAAATATTTTTTCTTCAATGTTTCCAATCTGTTTCATGTCTCATTTACCACATAAATTCTTTTTTTTCTAATCTCAATTTAAAATTTTTTTAGCTAATACTCAATAACGGCTTGACCGATTTTCAAAATTTGTTCTTTTCTTTGTTCTATCGGACATAGTGTTTATTTATATAGAACAAAACATTTTCTAAACTCTCAATTTGATCATATATGTATTAGCTAAGGAAATTTAGCTACCATATAAATTGCAGTCAGTTGAGATCACTGGTATTCTAACTGAAATGTTCCTGTAGGGAAGACAACAACCAAAAGTTTTGATTGTGATTATAGATTTTATTCCGTAATTTTTCCAAATGTTGAATTCCTTTTCGCTACTTTGGCGAATGTTGAAAAAGTGAATACAACAACCAAAAGCTTTGATTGTACACATAGGTTTTTATTCCGTCCTTTATCATAATCTATATATATAAAAGTGAATTGGCGTTCGTATATACCGTAAGATCTCCGTATCGGCTCAACCGATTTTAAATATTTTTTCTTCAATATTTCCAATCTAATTCATGCTGATTTTTCATTATTCTATCGGACATAGTGTTTATTTATATAGAACAAACCATTTTCTAAATCCTCAATTTAATCATATATTAGCTAAAGAAGTTTAGCTACCATATAAATTGTAGTCAGTTGAGATCACTGGTGTTCTAACTGAAATGTTCCTGTAGGGAACTTAATGCCATACAGATTTTTTCCGTTTTATATTTAAATACAAATGGTGAATTCCTTTTCGTTAATTTGGCTAATGGTGAAAAAGTGAATGCAACAACCAAAAGTTTTGATTGTGAATATAGGTTGTTATTCCGTCCTTTTTCATAATCTATGTTATGGTGAAGAAGTTGTAATCTATATATGAGTGGCTCAGCGCCATCCTTGCCTAAGCCTCAATTTAGTCATTTCCTAATAATTAGTGACAAAGTTAATAGGTAATTAAAAATTAAACAGAGTTTTTAGGAAGGTTTGAAACATTTAATTAATTTAATTAATAATCTCGTTCAAAAATTAGGGATGGTCAACTTTGGAACTGATAATTTGGAGTATTTCTAAGTAGTATAGCTTAATATGTAACTCCATATATCAAATTTCGAGGGTTAGGCAAGGATGGCACTGAGCCACTCATATATAAAAATGAAATGGTGTTCAGTTGTCACGCTAAAACTCGAAAAGGGCTGAACCAAATTATATACTTCCTTTGGAGGGTTTCTTTGTTATTACCACGAGCAGGTCATGTATTAAAATCAAAACAAAATATTAGGGGGGAGTGGTACCTCCCATAAAATTTTATTAATTTGGCTGTTATATTTTGTGGCTATGTATGATACAATTGCTATGTATGATACAATTGCTATGTATGATACAATTGCTATGTATGATAAAATTGGATCTATTTATGCGAATATTGGTTGTTGTCTTTGTCGTCTATGTTTATCTTCACTACTGCGCTGTAGATGGCCAGAACGTCAGATGACGCTAGATGGTGCACATCAACACACACACACGCTGTACATAATTGCCTATGTTGCTGTTTGCATTATTTAGTACAGCAATCTATATCTATATCTATTCTAGATATTTATGTATATAAACATGAAATGGTGGTCAGTTGTAACGCTAAAACTCGAAAACGGCTGATCCAAATTATATACTCACCACCAGATGGCGCGTTGGTACATTGATATACATACATACATATCTTAATAATTTACAAAAACGTAAGTGTTTGAGTGACTGAATTTTTGTGACTCTTTCACGTCTAAACTAATGCCTCGAACTTTACGAAATCTTGCACACTAATTTTTGGAGTACAGAATAGAAACACGCATAATTATATTTCGATATATTTATCGATAACAGAGTTATCGGCAAAATGTAGTTTTACGTAAAGCGCCAAATACATTACACGAACTTTTCCGCGAACATTCCGATATCTTGTTCGCGGCTTTGGCCATCCACCATACGAACTTTTGGCCGAACATTAGTTCTCTTTCAGACAGCGATGAATACGGACAACAATTGTGCTGCAGCAATATTGCTCGCTGTGGCAATTAAGCGTAAAAAAAAGAAAGAAAATCGCAAAAAAAGAATTTGGTGCAAAGAATGGAATGTATCCTTTGTGGCATCAGGATCTACTTCTTTTAATTTTTCCATTTAAGTCGCATAATCATTATTCTTTTTAATCCTATTACAATAATCTTTGCTTTTTACTTGCCACAATGATGGCAAAGATTTATACATTTCAATAAATTCACTCAGAAATTTTTTATTGTCCATTTTATTTTTCCGCGCACGTCTGTTCCGTTCAGAAATTACTACGATTATGAGCTATTTCGCCATACACACACGAACAGTTCGCGCAAAAGTTCGCCAAAAATTAAAATATTTTGATTTTTGGCGAACTTTTGCGCGAACTGGCAAACACCACCATACACGAGAGAACAGTTCGCACAAACATGACATAACGGGAATGTTCGCGGAAAAGTTCGTGTAATGTATTTGCCGCTTAAGCTTTGGATTATTCGCAGAAAATTGGTATCAAACGGAAGTGGAAGAACACCGTTTTCATTTGGACGTTGGTTCACTTCGATATATTTATCGATAACAGAGTTATCGGTCAAAATGTGGTTTCGGGTAAACTTTGGAATATCCGCACACAATTGATATCAAACGAAAGGGAAAGACGGCAGCTTTCATTCGGACTTTGGTTCATTTCGATATATTAATATTCGCACAAAATTGGTATAAAAAGAAAGGGGAAGGCCACAGGTTTCATTTGGACTTTGCTTCATTTATGGAATCATCTATTTTGAGAACGGCTGGACCTAATACACATATCTAAATTTGGAAGGTAGATTTTGTATCCGCTCGAGATGGTTATACGCTAAAAAAATAAAGGCATTTGGAAAGGTTTTGGAGATGTCCCTAAAAATGTTTACCCGGGTAACCTTATAAAGTGTTCTTTCAATATGAGCCCGTTTTCGAGATATTGGTCAAAATGTCAACCAGGAGGGGCACTCAATCAAATGAAAGGTGTTGACAAATGATTTAACATGTTTTAGCTATTTTCCCATATAAAACGAAGGTTTTTAGATATTAACGAAAACGTGGACCAAAATTGGAGCTAGAAGGTTTTTGTGAGCAAATGGGTCTAAAATGAAAGGTCTGCATGAGAGTTTTAAAATGGAGTAATTTTAAATCCTTTTGGGATTGGGATTGAGAAAGGGATAGGTATATGGATGACAATTAAAAAGCAATATGAAAAGACAAAAGCATATGAAGAGGATGGACGGAGAGAAAGATGAGGAGCTGAAATTAGGAGGGCGACTCACATATTTTAAATGCAAACAAGTTAATGTTTGGGCAGGACAACGTCTGCCGGGTCTGCTAGTCTATATATATAAAAATGAATTGGCGTTCGTATATACCGTAAGATCTCCGTATCGGCTCAACCGATTTTAAATATTTTTTCTTCAATGTTTCCAATCTGTTTCATGTCTCATTTACCACATAAATTCTTTCTTTTCTAATCTCAATTTAAAATTTTTTTAGCTAATACTCAATAACGGCTTAACCGATTTTCAAAATTTGTTCTTTTCTTTGTTCTATCGGATATAGTGTTTATTTATATAGAACAAAACATTTTCTAAACTCTCAATTTGATCATATATTAGCTAAAGAAATTTAGCTACCATATAAATTTTAGTCAGTTGAGATCACTGGTATTCTAACTGAAATGTTCCTGTAGGGAAGACAACAACCAAAAGTTTTGATTGTGATTATAGATTTTTATTCCGTAATTTTTCCAAATGGTGAATTCCTTTTCGCTACTTTGGCGAATGTTGAAAAAGTGAATACAACAACCAAAAGCTTTGATTGTAAACATAGGTTTTTATTCCGTCCTTTATCATAATCTATATATATAAAAATGAATTGGCGTTCGTATATACCGTAAGATCTCCGTATCGGCTCAACCGATTTTAAATATTTTTTCTTCAATGTTTCCATCTAATTCATGTCTCATTTACCACATAAATTCTTTTTTTTCTAATCTCAATTTAAAATTTTTTTAGCTAATACTCAATAACGGCTTAACCGATTTTTAAAATTTGTTCTTTTCTTTGTTCTATCGGACATAGTGTTTATTAATATAGAACAAACCATTTTCTAAATCCTCAATTTAATCATATATTAGCTAAAGAAGTTTAGCTACCATATAAATTGTAGTCAGTTGAGATCACTGGTATTCTAACTGAAATGTTCCTGTAGGGAACTTAACTGACGTACAGATTTTTTTCGTTTTATATTTAAATACAAATGGTGAATTCCTTTTCGCTACTTTGGCGAATGTTCAATAAGTGAAAACAACAACCAAAAGTTTTAATTGTGAATATACATAGGTTGTTAATTGTAAATATAGGTTGTTATTCATCATGGTGAAGAAGTTGTAATCTATATATATATAAATGAATTGGCGTTCGTATATACCGTAAGATCTCCGGATTCCTTAAATCCTCAATTTAATCATATATTAGCTAAAGAAGTTTAGCTACCATATAAATTGTAGTCAGGTGAGATCACTGGTATTCTAACTGAAATGTTCCTGTAGGGAACTTAATTGCCGTACAGATTTTTTCCGTTTTATATTTAAATACAAACGGTGAATTCCTTTTCGCTACTTTGGCGAATGTTGACTAAGTGAAAACAACAACCAAAAGTTTTGATTGTGAATATACATAGGTTGTTGATTGTGAATATAGGTTGTTATTCATCATGGTGAAGAAGTTTTAATCTATATATATAAAAATGACGTTCGTATATACCGTAACTTCTCCGGATCGGCTCAACCGATTTTAAATATTTTTTCTTTCCAATCTGTTTCACGTCTCATTTACCACATACATTTTTTTTTCTAATCTCAATTTAAAAATTTTTTAGCTAACACTCAATAACGGCTTGACCGATTTTCAAAATTTTTTCTTTTCTTTATTCTATCGGATATAGTGTTTATTTATATAGAACAAAACATTTTCTAAACTCTCAATTTGATCATATATTAGCTAAACAAATTTAGCTACCATATAAATTGTAGTCAGTTGAGATCACTGGTATTCTAACTGAAATGTTCCTGTAGGGAAGACAACAACCAAAAGTTTTGATTGTGATTATAGATTTTTATTCCGTAATTTTTCCAAATGGTGAATTCCTTTTCGCTACTTTGGCGAATGTTGAAAAAGTGAATACAACAACCAAAAGCTTTGATTGTAAACATAGGTTTTTATTCCGTCCTTTATCATAATCTATATATATAAAAATGAATTGGCGTTCGTATATACTGTAAGATCTCCGTATCGGCTCAACCGATTTTAAATATTTTTTCTTCAATGTTTCCAATCTAATTCATGTCTCATTTACCACATAAATTCTTTTTTTTCTAATCTCAATTTAAAATTATTTTAGCTAATACTCAATAACGGCTTAACCGATTTTCAAAATTTTTTCTTTTCTTTGTTCTATCGGACATAGTGTTTATTTATATAGAAGAAAACATTTTCTAAATCCTCAATTTAATCATATATAAGCTAAAGAGGTTTAACTACCATATAAATTGTAGTCAGCTGAGATCACTGGTATTCTAACTGAAATGTTCCTGTAGGGAACTTAACTGCCGTACAGATTTTTCCCGTTTTATATTTAAATACAAATGGTGAATTCCTTTTCGCTACTTTGGCGAATGTTCAAAAAGTGAAAACAACAACCAAAAGTTTTGATTGTGAATATACATAGGTTGTTAATTGTAAATATAGGTTGTTATTCATCATGGTGAAGAAGTTGTAATCTATATATATAAAAATGAATTGGCGTTCGTATATGCCGTAAGATCTCCGTATCGGCTCAACCGATTTTAAATATTTTTTCTTCAATGTTTCCAATCTGTTTCATGTCTCATTTACCACATAAATTCTTTTTTTTTCTAATCTCAATTTAAAATTTTTTTAGCTAATACTCAATAACGGCTTGACCGATTTTCAAAATTTGTTCTTTTCTTTGTTCTATCGGACATAGTGTTTATTTATATAGAACAAAACATTTTCTAAACTCTCAATTTGATCATATATTAGCTAAGGAAATTTAGCTACCATATAAATTGCAGTTAGTTGAGATCACTGGTATTCTAACTGAAATGTTCCTGTAGGGAAGACAACAACCAAAAGTTTTGATTGTGATTATAGATTTTATTCCGTAATTTTTCCAAATGTTGAATTCCTTTTCGCTACTTTGGCGAATGTTGAAAAAGTGAATACAACAACCAAAAGCTTTGATTGTAAACATAGGTTTTTATTCCGTCCTTTATCATAATCTATATATATAAAAATGAATTGGCGTTCGTATATACCGTAAGATCTCCGTATCGGCTCAACCGATTTTAAATATTTTTTCTTCAATGTTTCCAATCTAATTCATGCTGATTTTTCATTATTCTATCGGACATAGTGTTTATTTATATAGAACAAACCATTTTCTAAATCCTCAATTTAATCATATATTAGCTAAAGAAGTTTAGCTACCATATAAATTGTAGTCAGTTGAGATCACTGGTGTTCTAACTGAAATGTTCCTGTAGGGAACTTAATGCCATACAGATTTTTTCCGTTTTATATTTAAATACAAATGGTGAACTCCTTTTCGTTAATTTGGCTAATGGTGAAAAAGTGAATGCAACAACCAAAAGTTTTGATTGTGAATATAGGTTGTTATTCCGTCCTTTTTCATAATCTATGTTATGGTGAAGAAGTTGTAATCTATATATGAGTGGCTCAGCGCCATCCTTGCCTAAGCCTCAATTTAGTCATTTCCTAATAATTAGTGACAAAGTTAATAGGTAATTAAAAATTAAACAGAGTTTTTAGGAAGGTTTGAAACATTTAATTAATTTAATTAATAATCTCGTTCAAAAATTAGGGATGGTCAACTTTGGAACTGATAATTTGGAGTATTTCTAAGTAGTATAGCTTAATATGTAACTCCATATATCAAATTTCGAGGGTTAGGCAAGGATGGCACTGAGCCACTCATATATAAAAATGAAATGGTGTTCAGTTGTCACGCTAAAACTCGAAAAGGGCTGAACCAAATTATATACTTCCTTTGGAGGGTTTCTTTGTTATTACCACGCGCAGGTCATGTATTAAAATCAAAACAAAATATTAGGGGGGCGTGGTACCTCCCATAAAATTTTATTAATTTGGCTGTTATATTTTGTTGCTATGTATGATACAATTGCTAAGTATGATAAAATTGGATCTATTTATGCGAATATTGGTTGTTGTCTTTGTCGTCTATGTTTATCTTCACTACTGCGCTGTAGATGGCCAGAACGTCAGATGACGCTAGATGGTGCACATCAACACACACACACGCTGTACATAATTGCCTTTGTTGCTGTTTACATTATTTAGTACAGCAATCTATATCTATATCTATTCTAGATATTTATGTATATAAAAATTAAATGGTGTTCAGTTGTAACGCTAAAACTCGAAAACGGCTGATCCAAATTATATACTCACCACCAGATGGCGCGTTGGTACATTGATATACATACATACATATCTTAATAATATACAAAAACGTAAGTGTTTGAGTGACTGAATTTTTGTGACTCTTCACGTCTAAACTAATGCCTCGAACTTTACGAAATCTTGCACACTAATTCTTTGGAGTATTTATCGATAACAGAGTTATCGGCAAAATGTAGTTTTACGTAAGCTTTGGATTATTCGCAGAAAATTGGTATCAAACGGAAGTGGAAGAACACCGTTTTCATTTGGACGTTGGTTCACTTCGATATATTTATCGATAACAGAGTTATCGGTCAAAATGTGGTTTCGGGTAAACTTTGGAATATCCGCACACAATTGATATCAAACGAAAGGGAAAGACGGCAGCTTTCATTCGGACTTTGGTTCATTTCGATATATTAATATTCGCACAAAATTGGTATAAAAAGAAAGGGGAAGGCCACAGGTTTCATTTGGACTTTGCTTCATTTATGGAAACATCTATTTTGAGAACGGCTGGACCAAAGACACATATCTAAATTTGGAAGGTAGATTTTGTATCCGCTCGAGATGGTTATACGCTAAAAAAATAAAGGCATTTGGAAAGGTTTTGGAGATGTCCCTAAAAATGTTGACCAGGGTAACCTTATAAAGTGTTCTTTCAATATGAGCCCGTTTTCGAGATATTGGTCAAAATGTCAACCAGGAGGGGCACTCAATCAAATGAAAGGTGTTGACAAATGATTTAACATGTTTTAGCTATTTTCCCATATAAAACGAAGGTTTTTAGATATTAACGAAAACGTGGACCAAAATTGGAGCTAGAAGGTTTTTGTGAGCAAATGGGTCTAAAATGAAAGGTCTGCATGAGAGTTTTAAAATGGAGTAATTTTAAATCCTTTTGGGATTGGGATTGAGATAGGGATAGGTATATGGATGACAATTAAAAAGCAATATGAAAAGACAAAAGCATATGAAGAGGATGGACGGAGAGAAAGATGTGGAGCTGAAATTAGGAGGGCGACTCACATATTTTAATTGCAAACAAGTTAATATTTGGGCAGGACAACGTCTGCCGGGTCTGCTAGTCTATATATATAAAAATGAATTGGCGTTCGTATATACCGTTTTTTCTTCAATGTTTCCAATCTGTTTCATGTCTCATTTACCATATAAATTCTTTTTTTTCTAATCTCAATTTAAAATTTTTTTAGCTAATACTCAATAACGGCTTAACCGATTTTCAAAATTTGTTCTTTTCTTTGTTCTATCGGACATAGTGTTTATTTATATAGAACAAAACATTTTCTAAATCCTCAATTTAATCATATATTAGCTAAAGAAGTTTAGCTACCATATAAATTGTAGTCAGTTGAGATCACTAGTATTCTAACTGAAATGTTCCTGTAGCGAACTTAATTCCGTACAGATTTTTTCCGTTTTATATTTAAATACAAATGGTGAATTCCTTTTCGCTACTTTGGCGAATGTTGAATAAGTGAAAACAACAACCAAAAGTTTTGATTGTGAATATACATAGGTTGTTGATTGTGAATATAGGTTGTTATTCATCATGGTGAAGAAGTTTTAATCTCTATATATATAAATGAATTGGCGTTCGTATATACCGTAAGATCTCCGGAGCGGCTCAACCGATTTTAAATATTTTTTCTTTAATGTTTCCAATTTGTTTCTCGTCTCATTTACCACATAAATTTTTTTTTTTCTAATCTCAGTTTAAAAATTTTTTAGCTAATACTCAATAACGGCTTGACCGATTTTCAAAATTTGTTCTTTTCTTTGTTCTATCGGACATAGTGTTTATTTATATAGAACAAAACATTTTCTAAACTCTCAATTTGATCATATATTAGCTAAAGAAGTTTAGCTACCATATAAATTGTAGTCAGTTGAGATCACTGGTGTTCTAACTGAAATGTTCCTGTAGGGAACTTAATGCCATACAGATTTTTTCCGTTTTATATTTAAATACAAATGGTGAATTCCTTTTCGTTAATTTGGCTAATGGTGAAAAAGTGAATGCAACAACCAAAAGTTTTGATTGTGAATATAGGTTGTTATTCCGTCCTTTTTCATAATCTATGTTATGGTGAAGAAGTTGTAATCTATATATGAGTGGCTCAGCGCCATCCTTGCCTAAGCCTCAATTTAGTCATTTCCTAATAATTAGTGACAAAGTTAATAGGTAATTAAAAATTAAACAGAGTTTTTAGGAAGGTTTGAAACATTTAATTAATTTAATTAATAATCTCGTTCAAAAATTAGGGATGGTCAACTTTGGAACTGATAATTTGGAGTATTTCTAAGTAGTATAGCTTAATATGTAACTCCATATATCAAATTTCGAGGGTTAGGCAAGGATGGCACTGAGCCACTCATATATAAAAATGAAATGGTGTTCAGTTGTCACGCTAAAACTCGAAAAGGGCTGAACCAAATTATATACTTCCTTTGGAGGGTTTCTTTGTTATTACCACGCGCAGGTCATGTATTAAAATCAAAACAAAATATTAGGGGGGAGTGGTACCTCCCATAAAATTTTATTAATTTGGCTGTTATATTTTGTGGCTATGTATGATACAATTGCTATGTATGATACAATTGCTATGTATGATAAAATTGGATCTATTTATGCGAATATTGGTTGTTGTCTTTGTCGTCTATGTTTATCTTCACTACTGCGCTGTAGATGGCCAGAACGTCAGATGACGCTAGATGGTGCACATCAACACACACACACGCTGTACATAATTGCCTTTGTTGCTGTTTGCATTATTTAGTACAGCAATCTATATCTATATCTATTCTAGATATTTATGTATATAAACATGAAATGGTGGTCAGTTGTAACGCTAAAACTCGAAAACGGCTGATCCAAATTATATACTCACCACCAGATGGCGCGTTGGTACATTGATATACATACATACATATCTTAATAATATACAAAAACGTAAGTGTTTGAGTGACTGAATTTTTGTGACTCTTTCACGTCTAAACTAATGCCTCGAACTTTACGAAATCTTGCACACTAATTCTTTGGAGTACAGAATAGAAACACGCATAATTATATTTCGATATATTTATCGATAACAGAGTTATCGGCAAAATGTAGTTTTACGTAAGCTTTGGATTATTCGCAGAAAATTGGTATCAAACGGAAGTGGAAGAACACCGTTTTCATTTGGACGTTGGTTCACTTCGATATATTTATCGATAACAGAGTTATCGGTTAAAATGTGGTTTCGGGTAAACTTTGGAATATCCGCACACAATTGATATCAAACGAAAGGGAAAGACGGCAGCTTTCATTCGGACTTTGGTTCATTTCGATATATTAATATTCGCACAAAATTGGTATAAAAAGAAAGGGGAAGGCCACAGGTTTCATTTGGACTTTGCTTCATTTATGGAAACATCTATTTTGAGAACGGCTGGACCTAATACACATATCTAAATTTGGAAGGTAGATTTTGTATCCGCTCGAGATGGTTATACGCTAAAAAAATAAAGGCATTTGGAAAGGTTTTGGAGATGTCCCTAAAAATGTTGACCCGGGTAACCTTATAAAGTGTTCTTTCAATATGAGCCCGTTTTCGAGATATTGGTCAAAATGTCAACCAGGAGGGGCACTCAATCAAATGAAAGGTGTTGACAAATGATTTAACATGTTTTAGCTATTTTCCCATATAAAACGAAGGTTTTTAGATATTAACGAAAACGTGGACCAAAATTGGAGCTAGAAGGTTTTTGTGAGCAAATGGGTCTAAAATGAAAGGTCTGCATGAGAGTTTTAAAATGGAGTAATTTTAAATCCTTTTGGGATTGGGATTGAGAAAGGGATAGGTATATGGATGACAATTAAAAAGCAATATGAAAAGACAAAAGCATATGAAGAGGATGGACGGAGAGAAAGATGAGGAGCTGAAATTAGGAGGGCGACTCACATATTTTAAATGCAAACAAGTTAATGTTTGGGCAGGACAACGTCTGCCGGGTCTGCTAGTCTATATATATAAAAATGAATTGGCGTTCGTATATACCGTAAGATCTCCGTATCGGCTCAACCGATTTTAAATATTTTTTCTTCAATGTTTCCAATCTGTTTCATGTCTCATTTACCACATAAATTCTTTCTTTTCTAATCTCAATTTAAAATTTTTTTAGCTAATACTCAATAACGGCTTAACCGATTTTCAAAATTTGTTCTTTTCTTTGTTCTATCGGATATAGTGTTTATTTATATAGAACAAAACATTTTCTAAACTCTCAATTTGATCATATATTAGCTAAAGAAATTTAGCTACCATATAAATTTTAGTCAGTTGAGATCACTGGTATTCTAACTGAAATGTTCCTGTAGGGAAGACAACAACCAAAAGTTTTGATTGTGATTATAGATTTTTATTCCGTAATTTTTCCAAATGGTGAATTTCTTTTCGCTACTTTGGCGAATGTTGAAAAAGTGAATACAACAACCAAAAGCTTTGATTGTAAACATAGGTTTTAATTCCGTCCTTTATCATAATCTATATATGTATATAAAAATGAATTGGCGTTCGTATATACCGTAAGATCTCCGAATCGGCTCAACCGATTTTAAATATTTTTTCTTCAATGTTTCCAATCTAATTCATGTCTCATTTACCACATAAATTCTTTTTTTTCTAATCTCAATTTAAAATTTTTTGAGCTAATACTCAATAACGGACATATTGTTTATTTATATAGAACAAAACATTTTCTAAATCCTCAATTTAATCATATATTAGCTAAAGAAGTTTAGCTACCATATAAATTGTAGTCAGTTGAGATCACTGGTGTTCTAACTGAAATGTTCCTGTAGGGAACTTAATGCCATACAGATTTTTTCCGTTTTATATTTAAATACAAATGGTGAACTCCTTTTCGTTAATTTGGCTAATGGTGAAAAAGTGAATGCAACAACCAAAAGTTTTGATTGTGAATATAGGTTGTTATTCCGTCCTTTTTCATAATCTATGTTATGGTGAAGAAGTTGTAATCTATATATGAGTGGCTCAGCGCCATCCTTGCCTAAGCCTCAATTTAGTCATTTCCTAATAATTAGTGACAAAGTTAATAGGTAATTAAAAATTAAACAGAGTTTTTAGGAAGGTTTGAAACATTTAATTAATTTAATTAATAATCTCGTTCAAAAATTAGGGATGGTCAACTTTGGAACTGATAATTTGGAGTATTTCTAAGTAGTATAGCTTAATATGTAACTCCATATATCAAATTTCGAGGGTTAGGCAAGGATGGCACTGAGCCACTCATATATAAAAATGAAATGGTGTTCAGTTGTCACGCTAAAACTCGAAAAGGGCTGAACCAAATTATATACTTCCTTTGGAGGGTTTCTTTGTTATTACCACGCGCAGGTCATGTATTAAAATCAAAACAAAATATTAGGGGGGCGTGGTACCTCCCATAAAATTTTATTAATTTGGCTGTTATATTTTGTTGCTTTGTATGATACAATTGCTAAGTATGATAAAATTGGATCTATTTATGCGAATATTGGTTGTTGTCTTTGTCGTCTATGTTTATCTTCACTACTGCGCTGTAGATGGCCAGAACGTCAGATGACGCTAGATGGTGCACATCAACACACACACACGCTGTACATAATTGCCTTTGTTGCTGTTTACATTATTTAGTACAGCAATCTATATCTATATCTATTCTAGATATTTATGTATATAAAAATTAAATGGTGTTCAGTTGTAACGCTAAAACTCGAAAACGGCTGATCCAAATTATATACTCACCACCAGATGGCGCGTTGGTACATTGATATACATACATACATATCTTAATAATATACAAAAACGTAAGTGTTTGAGTGACTGAATTTTTGTGACTCTTCACGTCTAAACTAATGCCTCGAACTTTACGAAATCTTGCACACTAATTCTTTGGAGTATTTATCGATAACAGAGTTATCGGCAAAATGTAGTTTTACGTAAGCTTTGGATTATTCGCAGAAAATTGGTATCAAACGGAAGTGGAAGAACACCGTTTTCATTTGGACGTTGGTTCACTTCGATATATTTATCGATAACAGAGTTATCGGTCAAAATGTGGTTTCGGGTAAACTTTGGAATATCCGCACACAATTGATATCAAACGAAAGGGAAAGACGGCAGCTTTCATTCGGACTTTGGTTCATTTCGATATATTAATATTCGCACAAAATTGGTATAAAAAGAAAGGGGAAGGCCACAGGTTTCATTTGGACTTTGCTTCATTTATGGAAACATCTATTTTGAGAACGGCTGGACCAAATACACATATCTAAATTTGGAAGGTAGATTTTGTATCCGCTCGAGATGGTTATACGCTAAAAAAATAATGGCATTTGGAAAGGTTTTGGAGATGTCCCTAAAAATGTTGACCAGGGTAACCTTATAAAGTGTTCTTTCAATATGATCAAAATGTCAACCAGGAGGGGCACTCAATCAAATGAAAGGTGTTGACAAATGATTTAACATGTTTTAGCTATTTTCCCATATAAAACGAAGGTTTTTAGATATTAACGAAAACGTGGACCAAAATTGGAGCTAGAAGGTTTTTGTGAGCAAATGGGTCTAAAATGAAAGGTCTGCATGAGAGTTTTAAAATGGAGTAATTTTAAATCCTTTTGGGATTGGGATTGAGATAGGGATAGGTATATGGATGACAATTAAAAAGCAATATGAAAAGACAAAAGCATATGAAGAGGATGGACGGAGAGAAAGATGTGGAGCTGAAATTAGGAGGGCGACTCACATATTTTAATTGCAAACAAGTTAATATTTGGGCAGGACAACGTCTGCCGGGTCTGCTAGTCTATATATATAAAAATGAATTGGCGTTCGTATATACCGTTTTTTCTTCAATGTTTCCAATCTGTTTCATGTCTCATTTACCACATAAATTCTTTTTTTTCTAATCTCAATTTAAAATTTTTTTAGCTAATACTCAATAACGGCTTAACCGATTTTCAAAATTTGTTCTTTTCTTTGTTCTATCGGACATAGTGTTTATTTATATAGAACAAAACATTTTCTAAATCCTCAATTTAATCATATATTAGCTAAAGAAGTTTAGCTACCATATAAATTGTAGTCAGTTGAGATCACTAGTATTCTAACTGAAATGTTCCTGTAGCGAACTTAATTGCCGTACAGATTTTTTCCGTTTTATATTTAAATACAAATGGTGAATTCCTTTTCGCTACTTTGGCGAATGTTGAATAAGTGAAAACAACAACCAAAAGTTTTGATTGTGAATATACATAGGTTGTTGATTGTGAATATAGGTTGTTATTCATCATGGTGAAGAAGTTTTAATCTCTATATATATAAATGAATTGGCGTTCGTATATACCGTAAGATCTCCGGAGCGGCTCAACCGATTTTAAATATTTTTTCTTTAATGTTTCCAATTTGTTTCTCGTCTCATTTACCACATAAATTTTTTTTTTTCTAATCTCAGTTTAAAAATTTTTTAGCTAATACTCAATAACGGCTTGACCGATTTTCAAAATTTGTTCTTTTCTTTGTTCTATCGGACATAGTGTTTATTTATATAGAACAAAACATTTTCTAAACTCTCAATTTGATCATATATTAGCTAAAGAAGTTTAGCTACCATATAAATTGTAGTCAGTTGAGATCACTGGTGTTCTAACTGAAATGTTCCTGTAGGGAACTTAATGCCATACAGATTTTTTCCGTTTTATATTTAAATACAAATGGTGAATTCCTTTTCGTTAATTTGGCTAATGGTGAAAAAGTGAATGCAACAACCAAAAGTTTTGATTGTGAATATAGGTTGTTATTCCGTCCTTTTTCATAATCTATGTTATGGTGAAGAAGTTGTAATCTATATATGAGTGGCTCAGCGCCATCCTTGCCTAAGCCTCAATTTAGTCATTTCCTAATAATTAGTGACAAAGTTAATAGGTAATTAAAAATTAAACAGAGTTTTTAGGAAGGTTTGAAACATTTAATTAATTTAATTAATAATCTCGTTCAAAAATTAGGGATGGTCAACTTTGGAACTGATAATTTGGAGTATTTCTAAGTAGTATAGCTTAATATGTAACTCCATATATCAAATTTCGAGGGTTAGGCAAGGATGGCACTGAGCCACTCATATATAAAAATGAAATGGTGTTCAGTTGTCACGCTAAAACTCGAAAAGGGCTGAACCAAATTATATACTTCCTTTGGAGGGTTTCTTTGTTATTACCACGCGCAGGTCATGTATTAAAATCAAAACAAAATATTAGGGGGGAGTGGTACCTCCCATAAAATTTTATTAATTTGGCTGTTATATTTTGTGGCTATGTATGATACAATTGCTATGTATGATACAATTGCTATGTATGATAAAATTGGATCTATTTATGCGAATATTGGTTGTTGTCTTTGTCGTCTATGTTTATCTTCACTACTGCGCTGTAGATGGCCAGAACGTCAGATGACGCTAGATGGTGCACATCAACACACACACACGCTGTACATAATTGCCTTTGTTGCTGTTTGCATTATTTAGTACAGCAATCTATATCTATATCTATTCTAGATATTTATGTATATAAACATGAAATGGTGGTCAGTTGTAACGCTAAAACTCGAAAACGGCTGATCCAAATTATATACTCACCACCAGATGGCGCGTTGGTACATTGATATACATACATACATATCTTAATAATATACAAAAACGTAAGTGTTTGAGTGACTGAATTTTTGTGACTCTTTCACGTCTAAACTAATGCCTCGAACTTTACGAAATCTTGCACACTAATTCTTTGGAGTACAGAATAGAAACACGCATAATTATATTTCGATATATTTATCGATAACAGAGTTATCGGCAAAATGTAGTTTTACGTAAGCTTTGGATTATTCGCAGAAAATTGGTATCAAACGGAAGTGGAAGAACACCGTTTTCATTTGGACGTTGGTTCACTTCGATATATTTATCGATAACAGAGTTATCGGTTAAAATGTGGTTTCGGGTAAACTTTGGAATATCCGCACACAATTGATATCAAACGAAAGGGAAAGACGGCAGCTTTCATTCGGACTTTGGTTCATTTCGATATATTAATATTCGCACAAAATTGGTATAAAAAGAAAGGGGAAGGCCACAGGTTTCATTTGGACTTTGCTTCATTTATGGAAACATCTATTTTGAGAACGGCTGGACCTAATACACATATCTAAATTTGGAAGGTAGATTTTGTATCCGCTCGAGATGGTTATACGCTAAAAAAATAAAGGCATTTGGAAAGGTTTTGGAGATGTCCCTAAAAATGTTGACCCGGGTAACCTTATAAAGTGTTCTTTCAATATGAGCCCGTTTTCGAGATATTGGTCAAAATGTCAACCAGGAGGGGCACTCAATCAAATGAAAGGTGTTGACAAATGATTTAACATGTTTTAGCTATTTTCCCATATAAAACGAAGGTTTTTAGATATTAACGAAAACGTGGACCAAAATTGGAGCTAGAAGGTTTTTGTGAGCAAATGGGTCTAAAATGAAAGGTCTGCATGAGAGTTTTAAAATGGAGTAATTTTAAATCCTTTTGGGATTGGGATTGAGAAAGGGATAGGTATATGGATGACAATTAAAAAGCAATATGAAAAGACAAAAGCATATGAAGAGGATGGACGGAGAGAAAGATGAGGAGCTGAAATTAGGAGGGCGACTCACATATTTTAAATGCAAACAAGTTAATGTTTGGGCAGGACAACGTCTGCCGGGTCTGCTAGTCTATATATATAAAAATGAATTGGCGTTCGTATATACCGTAAGATCTCCGTATCGGCTCAACCGATTTTAAATATTTTTTCTTCAATGTTTCCAATCTGTTTCATGTCTCATTTACCACATAAATTCTTTCTTTTCTAATCTCAATTTAAAATTTTTTTAGCTAATACTCAATAACGGCTTAACCGATTTTCAAAATTTGTTCTTTTCTTTGTTCTATCGGATATAGTGTTTATTTATATAGAACAAAACATTTTCTAAACTCTCAATTTGATCATATATTAGCTAAAGAAATTTAGCTACCATATAAATTTTAGTCAGTTGAGATCACTGGTATTCTAACTGAAATGTTCCTGTAGGGAAGACAACAACCAAAAGTTTTGATTGTGATTATAGATTTTTATTCCGTAATTTTTCCAAATGGTGAATTTCTTTTCGCTACTTTGGCGAATGTTGAAAAAGTGAATACAACAACCAAAAGCTTTGATTGTAAACATAGGTTTTAATTCCGTCCTTTATCATAATCTATATATGTATATAAAAATGAATTGGCGTTCGTATATACCGTAAGATCTCCGAATCGGCTCAACCGATTTTAAATATTTTTTCTTCAATGTTTCCAATCTAATTCATGTCTCATTTACCACATAAATTCTTTTTTTTCTAATCTCAATTAAAAATTTTTTGAGCTAATACTCAATAACGGACATATTGTTTATTTATATAGAACAAAACATTTTCTAAATCCTCAATTTAATCATATATTAGCTAAAGAAGTTTAGCTACCATATAAATTGTAGTCAGTTGAGATCACTGGTATTCTAACTGAAATGTTCCAGTAGGGAACTTAACAGCAGTACAGATTTTTTCCGTTTTATATTTAAATACAAATGGTGAATTCCTTTTCGCTACTTTGGCGAATGTTCAATAAGTGAAAACAACAACCAAAAGTTTTGATTGTGAATATACATAGGTTGTTAATTGCAAATATAGGTTGTTATTCATCATGGTGAAGAAGTTGTAATCTATATATATAAAAATGAATTGGCGTTCGTATATACCGTAAGATTTCCGGATCGGCTAAACCGATTTTAAATATTTTTTCTTTAATGTTTCCAATCTGTTTCACGTCTCATTTACCATATACATTTTTTTTTTTTCTAATCGCAATTTAAAAATTTTTTAGCTAATACTCAATAACGGCTTGACCGATTTTCAAAATTTTTTCTTTTCTTTATTCTATCGGAAATAGTGTTTATTTATATAGAACAAAATATTTTCTAAACTCTCAATTTGATCATTTATTAGCTAAAGAAATTTAGCTACCATATAAATTGTAGACAGTTGAGATCACTGGTATTCTAACTGAAATGTTCCTGTAGGGAAGACAACAACCAAAAGTTTTGATTGTGATTATAGATTTTTATTCCGTAATTTTGCCAAATGGTGAATTCCTTTTCGCTACTTTGGCGAATGCTGAAAAAGTGAATACAACAACCAAAAGCTTTGATTGTAAACATAGATTTTATTCCGTCCTTTATGATAATCTATATATATAAAAATGAATTGGCGTTCGTATATACCGTAAGATTTCCGTATCGGCTCAACCGATTTTACATATTTTTTCTTCAATGTTTCCAATCAAATTCATGTCTCATTTACCACATAAATTCTTTCTTTTCTAATCTCAATTTAAAATTTTGTTAGCTAATACTCAATAACGGCTTAACCGATTTTCAAAATTTGTTTTTTTCTTTGTTCTATCGGACATAGTGTTTATTAATATAGAACAAAACATTTTCTAAATCCTCAATTTAATCATATATTAGCTAAAGAAGTTTAGCTACCATATAAATTGTAGTCAGTTGAGATCACTGGTATTCTAACTGAAATGTTCCTGTAAGGAACTTAACTGCCATACAGATTTTTTCCGTTTTATATTTAAATACAAATGGTGAATTCATTTTCGCTACTTTGGCGAATGTTCAATAAGTGAAAACAACAACCATAAGTTTTGATTGTGAATATACATAGGTTGTTAATTGTAAATATAGGTTGTTTTTCATCATGGTGAATAAGTTGTAATCTATATATATAAAAATGAATTGGCGTTCGTATACCGTAAGATCTCCGGATCGGCTCAACCGATTTTAAATATTTTTTCTTTAATGTTTCCCATCTGTTTCACGTATCATTTACCACATACATTTTTTTTTTTCTAATCTCAATTTAAAATTTTTTTAACTAATACTCAATAACGGCTTAACCGATTTTCAAAATTTGTTCTTTTCTTTGTTCTATCGGATATAGTGTTTATTTATATAGAACAAAACATTTTCTAAACTCTCAATTTGATCATATATTAGCTAAAGAAATTTAGCTACCATATAAATTTTAGTCAGTTGAGATCACTGGTATTCTAACTGAAATGTTCCTGTAGGGATGACAACAACCAAAAGTTTTGATTGTGATTATAGATTTTTATTCCGTAATTTTTCCAAATGGTGAATTTCTTTTCGCTACTTTGGCGAATGTTGAAAAAGTGAATACAACAACCAAAAGCTTTGATTGTAAACATAGGTTTTAATTCCGTCCTTTATCATAATCTATATATGTAAATAAAAATGAATTGGCGTTCGTATATACCGTAAGATCTCCGAATCGGCTCAACCGATTTTAAATATTTTTTCTTCAATGTTTCCAATCTAATTCATGTCTCATTTACCACATAAATTCTTTTTTTTCTAATCTCAATTTAAAATTTTTTGAGCTAATACTCAATAAGGGACATAGTGTTTATTTATATAGAACAAAACATTTTCTAAATCCTCAATTTAATCATATATTAGCTAAAGAAGTTTAGCTACCATATAAATTGTAGTCAGTTGAGATCACTGGTATTCTAACTGAAATGTTCCAGTAGGGAACTTAACAGCAGTACAGATTTTTTCCGTTTTATATTTAAATACAAATGGTGAATTCCTTTTCGCTACTTTGGCGAATGTTCATTAAGTGAAAACAACAACCAAAAGTTTTGATTGTGAATATACATAGGTTGTTAATTGCAAATATAGGTTGTTATTCATCATGGTGAAGAAGTTGTAATCTATATATATAAAAATGAATTGGCGTTCGTATATACCGTAAGATTTCCGGATCGGCTAAACCGATTTTAAATATTTTTTCTTTAATGTTTCCAATCTGTTTCACGTCTCATTTACCATATACATTTTTTTTTTTCTAATCTCAATTTAAAAATTTTTTAGCTAATACTCAATAACGGCTTGACCGATTTTCAAAATTTTTTCTTTTCTTTATTCTATCGGATATAGTGTTTATTTATATAGAACAAAATATTTTCTAAACTCTCAATTTGATCATTTATTAGCTAAAGAAATTTAGCTACCATATAAATTGTAGACAGTTGAGATCACAGGTATTCTAACTGAAATGTTCCTGTAGGCAAGACAACAACCAAAAGTTTTGATTGTGATTATAGATTTTTATTCCGTAATTTTTCCAAATGGTGAATTCCTTTTCGCTACTTTGGCGAATGCTGAAAAAGTGAATACAACAACCAAAAGCTTTGATTGTAAACATAGGTTTTTATTCCGTCCTTTATGATAATCTATATATATAAAAATGAATTGGCGTTCGTATATACCGTAAGATCTCCGTATCGGCTCAACCGATTTTAAATATTTTTTCTTCAATGTTTCCAATCAAATTCATGTCTCATTTACCACATAAATTCTTTTTTTTCTAATCTCAATTTAAAATTTTGTTAGCTAATACTCAATAACGGGTTAACCGATTTTCAAAATTCGTTCTTTTCTTTGTTCTATCGGCAATAGTGTTTATTAATATAGAACAAAACATTTTCTAAATCTTCAATTTAATCATATATTAGCTAAAGAAGTTTAGCTACCAAAAAAATTGTAGTCAGTTGAGATCACTGGTATTCTAACTGAAATGTTCCTGTAGGGAACTTAACTGCCGTACAGATTTTTTTCGTTTTATATTTAAATACAAATGGTGAATTCCTTTTCGCTACTTTGGCGAATGTTCAATAAGTGAAAACAACAACCAAAGTTTTGATTGTGAATATACATAGGTTGTTAATCTATACTATGATAAATCTCTAGAAGGGTCGTGTCTGTACATTGAAAATTTCTTTGAAAAGATGACTGGGGATGACCTGGGGAATGCTACAGAGTTCATCTGACCCATTTTTAAAATTATTGTCTGTCTGTTTGTCTGTTTGAACTTAAGGATCTCGGAAACTAAGCAATGGATTTTGATGAGACTTTCACAAATATACTGCTTGAAGCTTGGAAAGGGATCTGCACTTTGTTTTATCAAAATCGGACCACAAACAAAAAGGATATACTAATTTTTAGGGAGGAACCTATGAAATTTTTTTTCTTAAATAAATTTAAATAAATATTTATGTGGGTATCAGCATATCTTTAATAAAACTCTAGAAAAGTCGTGTCTGTGCATTGAAAATTTCTTTGAAAAAATTACTGGGGGTGACTTGGGGAATGCTACAGAGTTCATCTGACCCATTTTTAGAATTATCGTCTGTCTGTTTGTCTGTTTGAACTTAAGGATCTCGGAAACTAAGCAATGGATTTTGATGAGACTTTCACAAATATACTGCTTGAAGCTTGGAAAGGGATCTGCACTTTGTTTTATCAAAATCGGACCACAAACAAAAAGGATATACTAATTTTTAGGGAGGAACCGATGAAATTTTTTTTCTTAAATAAATTTATATGAAGAAAAATTCACTTAGTTTGTCAAAAAAAAACTAAGCGTGCCTTTCTAAAATTTTTGTTTATTTTTTTTTCAATGTCTGGTAAATCAAAAATCAATTGCATAGGTACACTGCCGCGCTATGTGGAAAGTAACAAAGTTTGTTACGTTTTCACGCCAAAACTAAGGCACCTAGCAGTATGAAACTTTGTACACATTTTCTCTGTGACCTGAAAGGATTCATGGAGATGATATTTGTTTGATAAATTAGTCGATAACAGAGTTATCGGCGAAAATAAGGTTGCCCTAAAACCTCAAGACTTTCCTACAATTTGAGTATCAACCGAAAGAGGAAGTCCCCTTTTTTCATTTAAACTTCGATATAATTCGATAAATTTATCGATAACTTAATTATACGTCAGAAAATCCAAACATCTTAAAATTTCCCTGCAATATGGATATCAAATGAAAGGGGAGGTCCAAAGGTTTCTTTTATACTTCGATATATTTCGATACATTTTTCCATAGCTGAGTTATTGGTCAAAATATGATTGCACAAAAACCTTAAAAATGGCCTACAATATGGGTATCAAACGAAAGGGGAAGCCCCCAGGTTTCATTTGTACTTCAATATTTTTCGATAAGTTTATCGATAACTGAGTCATCGGTCAAAATGCGATTGCCCGAAAACCTTAATATTACCCTACAATATGTGTATCAAACGAAATGAGATAGCTCCAGGTTTCTTTTGGACTTTGATATATTTCGATAAGTTTATAGATATCTGAGTTATCGGTGATTGCCCAAAAAACTTAACATTACCCCATAATATGGGTATAAAACGAAAGGAGAAGGCCGCAGGTTTCATTTAGACTTCGATTGGTTTCGATAAATGTATCGATGATGAGTTAACGGTGAAAATGTGATTGCCCAAAAACCTTAAACTTGCCCTACAATATGGGTATCAAACGAAAGGGAAAAGCTCCAGGTTTCATTTGGACTTCGACATATTTCGATAAATTGATCGATAACTGAGTTATCGGTCAAAATGCGAATTCCCGAAAACCTAAATATTACCCTACAATATGGGTATCAAACGAATGGGGATGGTCCCGGGTTTCATTTTTACTTCGATATATTTCAATAAATTTATCGTTAATTTAGTTATCGGTGAGAATGTGATTGCCCTAAAACCTTAAAATTTACCTACAATATGGTATCAAATCAGCTTTTGAATTTCGATTCATCCTGACACAATTTGTCAAAATTGAATTCTTGAAAGGCCCCCTAACGTTACCAACGAATACGGCAAAAATTTTTGAAACCCGGTTTTTAATACTCTTTTTTCAAAATATTCGAATTTGGTAAATTCTTCAGTAGGCAATAATCTATATATATAAAATTCAAATTATGTAAATATATACATATGTATGTATGTAGGTATAGATCGACTTGCGTCCTAAACTTATAAACCGATCGTAACCAAATTTTACACACCCACTGTACATCTTCCAGGGATGGTCACAGGCTAAAAAATATTTTGATATATATAGGGGGCGTGGCACCTCCCATACAAATGGAATTTTCCATTGTCCGTATCTCCGGAAGTATTTATGTTAGACCATTGAAACTCGGTAAGTGGTTATATGGGATCGATCCCTACCACCTCCAAAACAACTGGGTATAACGAAAAAGTGGGCGTGGAACCTCCCATACGAATGAAATACTTCTTAGTCGATATCTCTGGAACTATTTAGGTTAGACCACTGAAATTTGGTGAGAGATTATATGAGATCGATCCCTACCACCACCAAAAAAAACTGGGGATAACGAAAAAGGGGGCGTGGCACCTCCCATACGAATGAAATACTTCTTAGTCGATATCTTTGGAAGTATTTAGGTTAGACCACTGAAATTTGGTGAGAGATTATATGGAATCGATCCCTACCACCTCCAAAAAAAAACTGGGGATAACGACGGTGTGGGCGTGGCACCTCCCATACGAATGAAATACTTCTTAGTCGATATCTCTGGAACTATTTAGGTTAGATCATTGAAACTTGGTTAGGGGTTATATGCAATCGATCCCTACCACCTCCAAAAAAACTGGGGATAACGACAGTGTGGGCGTGGCACCTCCCATACGAATGAAATACTTCTTAGTCGATATCTCTGGAAGTAATTAGGTTAGATCATTGAAACTTGGTTAGGGGTTATATGGAATCGATCCCTACCACCTCCAAAAAAACTGGGGATAACGACAGTGTGGGCGTGGCACCTCCCATACGAATGAAATACTTCTTAGTCGATATCTCTGTAAGTATTTAGGTTAGATCATTGAAACTTGGTTAGGAGTTATATGCAATCGATCCCTACCACCTCCAAAAAAACTGGGGATAACGAAAAAGGGGGCGTGGCACCTCCCATACGAATGAAATACTTCTTAGTCGATATCTCTGGAAGTATTTAGGTTAGATCATTGAAACTTGGTTAGTGGTTATATGGAATCGATCCCTACCACCTCCAAAAAAAATCTGGGGATAACGACAGTGTGGGCGTGGCACCTCCCACACTAATTTTTCAAGCTAAATATCTCCAAAAGTATTTAAGGCAGGAACCTGGAAATTGGTATAGAGCTAAATGATATCAAAACAATTTTCGCGCATAAAAGTGGGGTTATCGTAAAAGTGTTTAAAGTTAGGACCTGAAAATTGATCAGGAGATTAATGATATCAATAGTTCCCGTGTAGGAAATTTTTTTCGCTATTTACTTATGCTCCGGGACAGAAAACTAAACTTGTGTATCGTGTAGCCTTAAACGGAATACTAAAATTTTATAATTTTGAAGTTGTATGCACAATGAGGTAGTGAAAAATTAATAAAAAAATCTATTTTGGGAAGAACGAAGTTTGCCGGGTCAGCTATATTTTATGTATATAAATATGAAATCTTAAAGTATATTATGTATTGATTTTGAAAGGCCCCCTAACTACTTACATCCCGAGCAACGCCGGGTACCCTGCTAGTTGTAAATATAGGTTGTTATTCATCATGGTGAAGAAGTTGTAATCTATATATATAAAAATGAATTGGCGTTCGTATATACCGTAAGATCTCCGTATCGGCTCAACCGATTTTAAATATTTTTTCTTTAATGTTTCCAATCTGTTTCACGTATCATTTACCACATAAATTTTTTTTTTCTAATCCCAATTTAAAATTTTTTTAATTAATACTCAATAACGGCTTGACCGATTTTCAAAATTTTTTCTTTTCTTTATTCTATCGGATATAGTGTTTATTTATATAGAACAAAACATTTTCTAAACTCTCAATTTGATCATATATTAGCTAAAGAAATTTAGCTACCATATAAATTGCAGTCAGTTGAGATCACTGGTATTCTAACTGAAATGTTCCTGTAGGGAAGACAACAACCAAAAGTTTTGATTGTGATTATAGATTTTTATTCCGTAATTTTTCCAAATGGTGAATTACTTTTCGCTACTTTGGCGAATGTTGAAAAAGTGAATACAACATCCAAAAGCTTTGATTGTAAACATAGGTTTTTATTCCGTCCTTTATCATAATCTATATATATACATATAAATGAATTGGCGTTCGTATATACCGTAAGATCTCCGAATCGGCTCAACCGATTTTAAATATTTTTTCTTCAATGTTTCCAATCTAATTCATGTCTCATTTACCACATAAATTCTTTTTTTTCTAATCTCAATTTAAAATTGTTTGAGCTAATACTCAATAACGGCTTAACCGATTTTCAAATTTTTTTCTTTTCTTTATTCTATTGGACATAGTGTTTATTTATATAGAACAAAACATTTTCTAAATCCTCAATTTAATCATATATTAGCTAAAGAAGTGTAGCTACCATATAAATTGTAGTCAGTTGAGATCACTGGTATTCTAACTGAAATGTTCCAGTAGGGAACTTAACAGCCGTACAGATTTTTTCCGTTTTATATTTAAATACAAATGGTGAATTCCTTTTCGCTACTTTGGCGAATGTTCAATAAGTGAAAACAACAACCAAAAGTTTTGATTGTGAATATACATAGGTTGTTAAATGTAAATATAGGTTGTTATTCATCATGGTGAAGAAGTTGTAATCTATATATATAAAAATGAATTGGCGTTCGTATATACCGTAAGATCTCCGGATCGGCTCAACCGATTTTAAATATTTTTTCTTTAATGTTTCCAATCTGTTTCACGTATCATTTACCACATAAATTTTGTTTTTTTCTAATCTCAATTTAAAAATTTTTTGGCTAATACTCAATAACGGCTTGACCGATTTTCAAAATTTTTTCTTTTCTTTACTCTATCGGATATAGTGTTTATTTATATAGAACAAACCATTTTCTAAACTCTCAATTTGATCATATATTAGCTAAAGAAATTTAGCTACCATATAAATTGTAGTCAGTTGAGATCACTGGTATTCTAACTGAAATGTTCCTGTAGGGAACTTAATTGCCGCAAAGATTTTTTCCATTTTATATTTAAATGCAAATGGTGAATTCCTACTTTCGCTACTTTGGCGAATGTTGAATAAGTGAAAACAACAACCAAAAGTTTTGATTGTGAATATACATAGCAACAACCTATGTATATTGTGAATATAGGTTGTTATTGTGAATATAATTTGTTATTCATCATGGTGAAGAAGTTGTAATCTATATATATAAAAATGAATTGGTGTTCGTATATCCCGTAAGATCTCTGTATCGGCTCAACCGATTTTAAATAATTTTTATTCAATGGTTCCAATCTGTTTCATGTCTCATTTAACACATAAAAATTTTTTTCTAATCTCAATTTAAAATTTTTTAAGCTAATACTCAATAACGGCTTAGCCGATTTTCAAAATTTTTTCTTTTCTTTATTCTATCGGACATAGTGTTTATTTATATAGAACAAAACATTTTTTAAATCCTCAATTTAATCATATATTAGCTAAAGAAGCTTAGCTACCATATAAGTTGTAGTCAGTTGAGATCACTGGTGTTCTAGCTGAAATGTTCCTGTAGGGAACTTAATGACTTCAGATTTTTTCCGTTTTATATTTAAATACAAATGGTGAATTCCTTTTCGCTACTTTGGCGAATGTTGAATAAGTGAATACAACAACCAAAAGTTTTGATTGTGAATATAGGTTGTTGATTGTGAATATAGGTTGTTATTCCGTTCTTTTTCATAATCTACATCATGGTGAAGAAGTTGCAATCTATATATATAAAAATGAATTGGCGTTCGTATATCCCCTAAGATCTCCGTATCGGCTCAACCGATTTTAAATATTTTTTCTTTAATGTTTCCAATCTGTTTCAGGTCTCATTTACCACATCAAATTTTTTTTTCTAATCTCAATTTAAAATTTTTTTTAGCTAATCTATACATATAAAAATGAATTGGCGTTCGTATATACCGTAAGATCTCCGTATCGGCTCAACCGATTTTAAATATTTTTTCTTCCTTAAATCCTCAATTTAATCATATATTAGCTAAAGAAGTTTAGCTACCATATAAATTGTAGTCAGTTGCGATCACTGGTATTCTAACTGAAATGTTCCTGTAGGGAACTTAATTGCCGTACAGATTTTTTCCGTTTTATATTTAAATACAAACGGTGAATTCCTTTTCGCTACTTTGGCGAATGTTGACTAAGTGAAAACAACAACCAAAAGTTTTGATTGTGAATATACATAGGTTGTTGATTGTGAATATAGGTTGTTATTCATCATGGTGAAGAAGTTTTAATCTATATATATAAAAATGAATTGGCGTTCGTATATACCGTAACTTCTCCGGATCGGCTCAACCGATTTTAAATATTTTTTCTTTCCAATCTGTTTCACGTCTCATTTACCACATAAATTTTTTTTTTCTAATCTCAATTTAAAATTTTTTTAGCTAATACTCAATAACGGCTTGACCGATTTCAAAATTTTTTCTTTTCTTTATTCTATCACTGGTGTTCTAACTGAAATGTTCCTGTAGGGAAGACAACAACCAAAAGTTTTGATTGTGATTATAGATTTTTATTCCGTAATTTTTCCAAATGGTGAATTCCTTTTCGCTACTTTGGCGAATGTTGAAAAAGTGAATACAACAACCAAAAGCTTTGATTGTAAACATAGGTTTTTATTCCGTCCTTTATCATAATCTATATATATAAAAATGAATTGGCGTTCGTATATACCGTAAGATCTCCGTATCGGCTCAACCGATTTTAAATATTTTTTCTTCAATGTTTCCAATCTAATTCATGCTGATTTTTCATTATTCTATCGGACATAGTGTTTATTTATATAGAAAAAACCATTTTCTAAATCCTCAATTTAATCATATATTAGCTAAAGAAGTTTAGCTACCATATAAATTGTAGTCAGTTGAGATCACTGGTGTTCTAACTGAAATGTTCCTGTAGGGAACTTAATGCCATATAGATTTTTTCCGTTTTATATTTAAATACAAATGGTGAACTCCTTTTCGTTAATTTGGCTAATGGTGAAAAAGTGAATGTAACAACCAAAAGTTTTGATTGTGAATATAGGTTGTTATTCCGTCCTTTTTCATAATCTATGTTATGGTGAAGAAGTTGTAATCTATATATGAGTGGCTCAGCGCCATCCTTGCCTAAGCCTCAATTTAGTCATTTCCTAATAATTAGTGACAAAGTTAATAGGTAATTAAAAATTAAACAGATTTTTTAGGAAGGTTTGAAACATTTAATTAATTTAATTAATAATCTCGTTCAAAAATTAGGGATGGTCAACTTTGGAACTGATAATTTGGAGTATTTCTAAGTAGTATAGCTTAATACAGTGAAATTCCTCATAACCGGACACTCAAGGTCGCAGTGTTTTTGTCCGGTTGTGGGAGATGTCCGCTTATAGGGGATGAGGTCAAAAAATATATACTACACATATAAAATTCATTGTAGTTTATTTATGAAAATTCCGAAGTAAAGAATATTTAAATACTTTATTATTACATATATATACACAAATATATCAATTATTCTATCCGAAGCATTAAAATTAGGTACACCCAGTTTTTCTGCAATTTCCATTGCCTTTGCTTTCAAAATGGGACCAGAAATTGGAATATTTTGACTTCTAGCCTTAGCGATCCGCCTTCTTTAGCTTTTGGTGAATATTACATCCAGACTCCCATTTATTTAGAACGAATTTTTTCTTTATTTTTATTAATTTCAGCAGCTTGCGTTTTGCCAATATTGAACCTTCAAGCAAAGGAAACGTGTGCCTACAAGTTAAATTTTGGACTCATCATACTTTACCTTTTTGCAACTCCACGTACTGACAACTTTTATTTTCCGAAAAAATTTATAATTTCCATTTTCTCTTTAATAGACCCTAGCTTCTTTTTCGGTGCCATATTATTACGAACTTTGAACGTAGGTCCCTCGCATGCAACTTACTTGGCAAACAGAATATAAAACCACCTTTTACTTGACACGCACGGCTTGGATGTGTGCACACATGTTAAAAGGGGAATCACCTATTTCATTTTTGTAATGAGCAAGAAAGCTTGCTTGCGATGTTTTTGAATTTTGTCCGTTTATGAGAAATTATTTATTGGAAATGGCTTGAAATACAGTGTCCGCGTCCGGTTATTAGAACGTCCGTTTATTAGAATGATATTTGCATGAAACAATTATTGAAAAACCTGTGTACATAAAATTTGTCCGGTTATTGGAGCTGTCCGGTTATAAGGACTGTCCGTCTTGGGGAATTTCACTGTAACTCCATATATCAAATTTCGAGGGTTAGGCAAGGATGGCACTGAGCCACTCATATATAAAAATGAAATGGTGTTCAGTTGTCACGCTAAAACTCGAAAAGGGCTGAACCAAATTATATACTTCCTTTGGAGGGTTTCTTTGTTATTACCACGCGCAGGTCATGTATTAAAATCAAAACAAAATATTAGGGGGGGTGGTACCTCCCATAAAATTTTATTAATTTGGCTGTTATATTTTGTGGCTATGTATGATACAATTGCTATGTATGATAAAATTGGATCTATTTATGCGAATATTGGTTGTTGTCTTTGTCGGCTATGTTTATCTTCACTACTGCGCTGTAGATGGCCAGAACGTCAGATGACGCTAGATGGTGCACATCAACACACTCACACGCTGTACATAATTGCCTTTGTTGCTGTTTGCATTATTTAGTACAGCAATCTATATCTATATCTATTCTAGATATTTATGTATATAAACATGAAATGGTGGTCAGTTGTAACGCTAAAACTCGAAAACGGCTGATCCAAATTATATACTCACCACCAGATGGCGCGTTGGTACATTGATATACATACATACATATCTTAATAATATACAAAAACGTAAGTGTTTGAGTGACTGAATTTTTGTGACTCTTTCACGTCTAAACTAATGCCTCGAACTTTACGAAATCTTGCACACTAATTCTTTGGAGTACAGAATAGAAACACGCATAATTATATTTCGATATATTTATCGATAACAGAGTTATCGGCAAAATGTAGTTTTACGTAAGCTTTGGATTATTCGCAGAAAATTGGTATCAAACGGAAGTGGAAGAACACCGTTTTCATTTGGACGTTGGTTCACCTCGATATATTTATCGATAACAGAGTTATCGGTCAAAATGTGGTTTCGGGTAAACTTTGGAATATCCGCACACAATTGATATCAAACGAAAGGGAAAGACGGCAGCTTTCATTCGGACTTTGGTTCATTTCGATATATTAATATTGGCACAAAATTGGTATAAAAAGAAAGGGGAAGGCCACAGGTTTCATTTGGACTTTGCTTCATTTATGGAAACATCTATTTTGAGAACAGCTGGACCTAATACACATATCTAAATTTGGAAGGTAGATTTTGTATCCGCTCGAGATGGTTATACGCTAAATAAATAAAGGCATTTGGAAAGGTTTTGGAGATGTCCCTAAAAATGTTGACCAGGGTAACCTTATAAAGTGTTCTTTCAATATGAGCCCGTTTTCGAGATATTGGTCAAAATGTCAACCAGGAGGGGCACTCAATCAAATGAAAGGTGTTGACAAATGATTTAACATGTTTTAGCTATTTTCCCATATAAAACGAAGGTTTTTGGATATTAACGAAAACGTGGACCAAAATTGGAGCTAGAAGGTTTTTGTGAGCAAATGGGTCTAAAATGAAAGGTCTGCATGAGAGTTTTAAAATGGAGTAATTTTAAATCCTTTTGGGATTGGGATTGAGATAGGGATAGGTATATGGATGACAATTAAAAAGCAATATGAAAAGACAGAAGCATATGAAGAGGATGGACGGAGAGAAAGATGTGGAGCTGAAATTAGGAGGGCGACTCACATATTTTAAATGCAAACAAGTTAATGTTTGGGCAGGACAACGTCTGCCGGGTCTGCTAGTCTATATATATAAAAATGAATTGGCGTTCGTATATACCGTAAGATCTCCGTATCGGCTCAACCGATTTTAAATATTTTTTCTTCAATGTTTCCAATCTGTTTCATGTCTCATTTACCACATAAATTCTTTTTTTTCTAATCTCAATTTAAATTGTTTTTAGCTAATACTCAATAACGGCTTAACCGATTTTCAAAATTTGTTCTTTTCTTTGTTCTATCGGGCATAGTGTTTATTTATATAGAACAAAACATTTTCTAAATCCTCAATTTAATCATATATTAGCTAAAGAAGTTTAGCTACCATATAAATTGTAGTCAGTTGAGATCACTGGTATTCTAACTGAAATGTTCCTGTAGCGAACTTAATTGCCGTACAGATTTTTTCCGTTTTATATTTAAATACAAACGGTGAATTACTTTTCGCTACTTTGGCGAATGTTGAATAAGTGAAAACAACCAAAAGTTTTGATTGTGAATATACATAGGTTGTTGATTGTGAATATAGGTTGTTATTCATCATGGTGAAGAAGTTGTAATCTATATATATAAAACTGAATTGGTGTTCGTATATCCCGTAAGATCTCTGTATCGGCTCAACCGATTTTAAATATTTTTTATTCAATGGTTCCAATCTGTTTCATGTCTCATTTACCATATAAATATTGTTATTGGTTTTAATGGTCTGCTTAATTTTTACATATTTGCAAATTTTCATGAGCTCAAGACCGTTTATAATAATTCTTAGTCAATTATTATTGTTTTTGAACTTAGGAAAAATTGGTAAGCAGATAAAAATTACAAAGCTACGTACAGCGATGGACGGGATGACATGTTTCAAAGTGTCCAACTTATCATCAGACCCCTTTTCGGGCACTGGGATACGAACCCACGTGCCTGCATCAAAGCTGCTGTTAGAAAGCTCTAACCACTAAGCTAAGATGCCCTGTAGCGTACCGATGCAATTTTACCCACATATTAATTTTTCCCTTTGTTGGTTGTTGTTGTTTTTTTCTGCCAACAGTGGATACACAAATGTTAGGCATTCTGCCTATAAGTAAATTTGTGTATGCTGGGCTTGTTGTTTGTACATTCTTCTTTTGTTAATTTTTGAAGATATGTACATATGTAACCATGTGCTCTTGGTTCAATTTATTGTTATTGGTTTTAATGGTCTGCTTAATGTTTACATATTTGCAAATTTTAATGAGCTCAAGACCGTTTATAATAATTGTTAGTCAATTCAAAGTTCAAAAACAATAATAATTGACTAAGAAAATATATAAACACATTAAATTAAAACATATATTAACATGTTTTAAAAAACTTTTTTAGTTTTGCACTTCTTCTTACGTTACATACGATTTTTGCAGCATGTTTATTTTTCACATACATAACTGCTAGTTGGAACATAACCTTTTAAAAACTTCACGTGTTATGATATTAATATTTTCTAACAGATAAAACTTGAATGGCTAAATTTAGTAGACTAAAATCGAATGACACTATTTTCAACAGCTACTATAATATGTCATGAACCCCGCAAGACCACAGTGCTTGCAAAATTTGACAAAAAAAAAAAACTACTTGGTTTACTTTCCCAGAAAATCGGTCATATGTATTTCATTTATATAAACTATTTTTTACACATTAAAGTATCTAAATTAAATATGGATTGTATTAAATTTTGCTTTTTACTTATAGTTTTAAGAAAACGTGAGGTACAAATAACACTTTTTATTAAAGCATATTTAAAACTTAGCTAAAATACATATATAATTTATCAAATACCGCTTTATTAAGGATCTTTAGTTAGCATTAGGACATATAACACACCTTTTTTATTGGGGCATATTTAATAGGTGGTTTTTATCTTTTGAGATCTACACGTTAATGTATTAAATACTGTTATTATTTTTAGGCAACATTAGTTAGCATTAGGTATATATCAGACTTTTTATTAAAGCATTCTTAGTGGGTGTCTTATACCTTTTGTGATCTACACATTTATAAACTTGAATAAAATACTGATTTTAATATTTTGAGTTAACATTAGGTGCAGATAAAGGACTTCTTAAAGTATATTTAATACGCAGTTTTTATATCTTTTGGTGACCACACATAGTGACCACCCTGATTTGCACATAGCTCCTTGCACAGCATTACGTTATTAACTGTTTCGAACTCAAGCTTATTTCGTAATTTAGTCTTGATTAAACTCATTTAAAAGAACGCTCGTCAGCTGCAGAGCTATGAGGCAAAGACAAAAGGTTAAAAATAAAATAAGTAAGCTCTTTAAAAGCTGGATCGTTAAGCCCGTTTAATAGTCTTTTTCTTGCTCCCAGAATATGCATATATCATCAACATGCTGTATTTGGTTATTTGACAGTCTTAATATTGTCCATTGAGTTACAATAACATCTGGTTCACAATCTGCCAAATGTGGAAAATGTGATAGTAATGGAAGAATGGAAATTTCTTCATTATAAAGAACTTTATTTGGTGTTATTATCTCAAGACATTTTATGTCATCCCTTGAAAAATCAAATCTCCTTAGCATTTGCGATATTAGCTCGATATAAAACTTAAGAGGATCTTTCTTTACTTTACATATTTGGAGTTGGTCTAAGCCACGACTATCTATGTACTATTGGGCTTTCATTTCAATGAATACTTCTTCGATCGGTAAAAAGAATTTTGAGTCAATATAGTTAACGGTTGGTAAAGATGTGCGTTTAACATTGTCATGGCGCACGAGATTATTCAGCAGCAATTTGACAGTACATTCCAGTCTATTATTATTATAAACTCCATGTTTCCGTCATTAACAATTTTTAAAACATAGATTAAAAAGATTAATATCTTGAATATTCATTAAAGACGCAAGCTCTTTCGGTTTGATATCATTAGTTGTAAGGGTTTGAGACACAAAATAAAGCTGCAAAGCATCCCACTGTTCAATTATACGCAAAATAACTTGTTCTAGCGAAACTCACCTAGTCATAGCAGCTCCCAAAATTTTATGTGGCTTTACATGGCAATATTCCTGTAACTCTTTTGGTTCCAGCACTCTTTTTGGGCTATACGGACAATATGTATATATATTCCTACAGAGTGTTTCTACATCATGGGGCAATTTTTTTTTAGCATAGCTGGCACACAAATGTAAGGAGTGGCAAGTACACTTCATGTAGAAGAAATTTCTATCCCGACCCAGTTTTGCTTTAAGGCCTGTTAAATGCTCTGCCATAGTACTAGCGGCGCCCGTTGCCAGGCCTATTAAATTTTTAATTGGAATTTTATTTATTGACAAAAACGATGTGACAGCTTTATAAATCGGAATCACATTTCTCTAGTTCTATCAGGCCTACAAATTTTAACTGCATTTGTAATTTGATCAAAATAACGAGCATTTCGGCATGAAACGTCAGTCGTTTCATCTATAATCAATGAAAATTTCCGATTTATCAAAGAACTGACTATGTTTTAGTTCGACTTTCCAGCAAGCTTTTCTGTTAGTTCAGTTGCTTTAGTTCTACAGCATTTGATTTTTTTGGCAATTTTGGAATCAGGACAGCAGACGCGAAGCAAATTTGGCAAAAAGTCCGTTAGTAAAAAAGGCAAATTATGCATAAAGCAAAACTTAATTAATGAATATTCAGCATCTCTGACTTGTTCAATAAGTTTTTTCTTTTCACCACATGTAAATTTTTCTAATCTAACTTGGTTGGATTTGATTTAAATATTCCGTTTAAATTTGGATTCTCACAAGCCGTACAAAAAGCTTGATCATTTTTGTTTTGGATCCATCGTTGTTGAAATTTTAATTAAGAGCGACAAAGCGATAATTTTTTCGCATACTCCTATAAGGGTAAACCAAGTTTCAAAATGCTTAACCTTCCGTCGGGCGCAATATAAAAGCTCTCAACTTCGGGCGCAATGTGCCTAACAGGCACACTTTTTAAACGCTTAAACATATAATTTTATTGTTTATACATCTGAGAAATTAAGACATGATATTTAGAGATCTAAATAAGAAAAAAATATAAAAATTTTCATAGGATTCCATTTATTTAACAACAATTTATTAGTTATAACAAAAGTCATAAAAAGGGTTAAAAATTTATAGGTAAAACATAAAACGTAAAATAGTTAAAAAATAATCTAAAAAAAGTTGTAAAAACCCATTAGTTGAAAAGTTTAATATTTAAAAAAACTATAAAAGTGAAAGTAATATGAAAATATAATAGTGAAAGAATTTTTTTCTGGTGCTGAATATAGGCCTATTCAGAGAGAGTATCTTCATAGTCTGGTGCATAGCACTGTTCACACACCATGCTTGTATGTGGTTAACAGAGTGGTGTTTTACATTTTCTGAATTATCTAAATTGTAGCGTCTACGAGACATATTTACCAAAAATCTAAAAACAAATAAAAAGGATTAAAATATGAATAACGAGTTTGGGCGCAATGTGCCGCTCTGGCCAGACCAAAAAATTGGGTTATTTCCGACTAATTATAAAATACTGAATAAATATATGGGGTATTCCATCCCATTTAGACCAATTTTGAACCCGACCCCTTTAGAATTGGCTGAAAGTTTTTCATCTTTTTCTACCTTACGAAAGAGGTTTTTCAGAACTTTTTCATCCAACTCAAAAAAAGTTATGAATTTTTTAAGAAACGCCGTTTTTTTTTTCAAAATGCTATAACTTTTTCAAAAATTGACCGTTTGGGATCTTTTTTTTTTTTAAAAAATTTTGTTTTTAAATGTACTTTTCGGAAAAAATACAAAAAAAAATTTTTAAAGTTCATCTTACATAAAATTTTTCAGTTTTTCGAGATTTTTCGAATTTCGCCATTTTTTTTTTTTTCTCATAAAAAACTTCAATCAATTCTGCAATCAGCCCCACTAATCCCGGAGTGGGCCGATTTTTTTTTCTTTTTTTTTTTATTTAATTGAAAAAAAAAAATTTTCCAAAATAAAAATTTTTTTTTATCAATTTTATTTATATAACAAAAAAATGTAAGCAAATGATTTTTAAGTATTCTTTTCTTTATTTATTATGTTAATCTACGATTAAAATAACCAGGATTAATGACTGACACAGTAAACATTTAAGTTTTCTAAAAATAATGTAACAAATTATGAATTCATTTTCTGGCGTTTAAATATTTTACAAATTCTTTGTTCTTTTGAATTTGAAAAGTTTTTAACATGCAAACAACCATTTTTGTCGGGAATTATGCAATTTAATTGTTGAGTTCCTGTAATCGATTTTGTTTTCAAAAATCTTTCATTTAAATCTTTTACTGCTGTATTATAATCATCTTCTGGGGAAAACTTGACTGTAAAGTTTGGCAAGTTGTCCGGATCAGAAGTCCATTTAAAAAGTCCTTCAGGTGTCGTTATTTGATTATCAACCGCGAGTTGGAGACTTGCTCTTGCTGCATATCGTTTGGTAATGCCACCAATACCATCACACGGACCTTTGCCATGAGCAGTCGCAAAAAAGTGCCATTCGGCAGCAATGTCAAAATCATCTTCATGATAATATAAATTTACAAAGTTTTTGAAGTTTTTAAATTGTTGTGGAGCTCCATCAGAAAAATAATAAATCTTGTCACAACGTTAAGGAAAACTCTTCAAATAATCAGTAATTATTTTAATAAAAACATGAACAGCAATGGCATCATGATTATTACAATCTGAAATAATTGCTAAGCTTTTGTGTTCAAGTTTGCCAAAGAATTTTTAAAATATTTAAACGCTGGAAAATGAATTCATAATTTGTTACATTATTTTTAGAAAACTTAAATGTTTACTGTGTCAGTCATTAATCCTGGTTATTTTAATCGTAGATTAACATAATAAATAAAGAAAAGAATACTTAAAAATCATTTGCTTACATTTTTTTGTTATATAAATAAAATTGATAAAAAAAAATGTTTATTTTGGAAAATTTTTTTTTTCAATTAAATAAAAAAAAGGAAATTAAAATCGGCCCACTCCGGGATTAGTGGGGATGATTGCAGAATTGATTGAAGTTTTTTATGAGCAAAAAAAAAAAAAAAAAATGGCGAAATTCGAAAAATCTCGAAAAACTGAAAAATTTTATATAAGATGAACTTTAAAAATTTTTTTTTGTATTTTTTCCGAAAAGTACATTTAAAAACAAAAATTTAAAAAAAAAAAAAGATCCAAAACGGTCAATTTTCGAAAAAGTTATAGCATTTTGAAAAAAAAAAACGGCGTTTCTTTAAAAATTCATAACTTTTTTTGAGTTGGATGAAAAAATTTGAAAAAATTCTGAAAAACCTCTTTCATAAGGTAGAAAAAGATGAAAAACTTTCAGCCAATTCTAAAGGGGTCGGGTTCAAAATTGGTCTAAATGGGATGGAATACCCCATATGATCTTTTTGGACAATAAGTAGCTCATTATAATGCAGAAATTTCAAAAATACTTACTTTAAAAAAATTAGAGAACGTCAACAACCTCAGCTACTGAGAACTAGCGAAATAAGCGGTAAAAAACGAAACGGTGAGACAAAAAAATGTGAATGCTGTGCCTGACAGATCGGATGCGCCCGACGAGGGTTAAGCAAAAATAGCACATTTTCACGTTTTTAAACTCAATATGACCAAACTGATGGGTGCTGTCATTCATGTCTAGGAGTGTTTCCACCAAAAACGAACTTGATAAATTCAAATAATTTTCGTCACTCAAAATGGTATTTGTTTCTCTTAGCACCCAACTGCCAAAACAAGTCCAAAAATGTCATAACGCGTCCCTTCCCCAATATTTTTGGACGTGCTAAAGGAAACTAGTACCTACGCTTATAATTTTGCAGTAACTCATCTGTCCGCACTTGCATCACTTTGCATGGACTCCATAGACTCTGCGGACTTCGCGCGAACCCGAACTTCTTTGCGTTGATTTATTAAAAACCTGCGGAATTAGATATATCTATACTAATACTTATATATTTTGAAAGCCGTTTTCTTCTGGACCGCAAAGCTCAAAAACGGCTAAACCCAATTACATGAAATTTTGCACGTAGTTTTTGATGGAGCCCGACATGGTTATAGGCCACAAAAAATATTCAAATCCGGGAAGGTTTTGGAGATATCCCGCAAAATCTGGAACCGGGTAACCTTATAACGTGTTTATACAATATGGGTATCAAATGAAAGGTGTTGGCGAGTGCTTTAATATGGTGTAGTTATTAGTCCCATATCAAACCCCGTTTTCGAAGTATTTCCCAGAATATGGACCAGGTGTGGCCCTAGACTGTTTTCCCACAATATGGGTGTCAAATGAAAGGTGTTGACGAGTGCTTGAACATGGTGTAGTTATTCGTCCAATATAAGACCCCGTATTCGAGGTATTTCCCAAAATATGGACCAGATGTGACTACAGACAGGTTTTCTACAATATGGGTATCAAATAAAAGGTGTTGATGAGTATTTAAAAAAAGGTGATTTTCAATACCCTATGCGACTCGTTTTCTGAGATATCGACCTAAATGTGGACCAGGGTCCTTCCAGGAGGTGTTTATATAGGGTGTTTTTTTAGGGGTATAGAACTTCGAATTGAAATAAAACACAAGAAAATCGTTTTAAGGTCCATCAATTTGGCTTTATTGGAAGGATAATTTTATGCCATTAATATTTAAATATGATTTCGGGCATGTGGCCGCCGCGACTGGCTCGAATAAAGCCAATTCCACAGGTCCAATTTTCAACCACTTTTTCGAGCATATGGGGCCGTATGTCGGCAATAACGCCACTAATGTTGGCTTCCAATTCCCCTAACGTTTCTGGTTTGTTGGTGTAGACGAGCGACTTCACATATCCCCAAAGAAAATAATCCAATGGTGTCAAATCACACGACCTTGGTGGCCAATTGACAGGTCCATTCCGCGAAATTATGCGCTCATCGAATGTTTCCTTCAATAAATCGATTGTGACGTGCGCTGTGTGGCATGTAGCGCAGTCTTGTTGGAACCACAACTCATCCACATTGATGCCATCCAATTCGGGAACAAAATAGTCGGTTATCATGGCTCTATACCGGTCTCCATTAACGGTAGCTGCCTCTCCAGCATTATTGCGGAAGAAGTATGGCCCAATGACTCCACCAGCCCATAGAGCACACCAAACAGTCAGTTTTTGTGGATGTAATGGCGTTTCAAGGGTCTCATGTGGATTCTCTTCACTCCAAATGCGGCAATTTTGCTTGTTGACGTAGCCATTCAACCAAAAATGAGCCTCATCACTGAACAAAATTTTGCGATGAAAATCAGCATCGCGATCAATCTCATTTTCGGCCCATACACCAAAATTACGACGCATTGCATGGTCTCGCGGCTTTAATTCTTGCACAAGCTGGATCTTGTAAGGTCGCAAGCCAAGATCTTTGCGCAAAATCTTCCATAAAGTTGATGGACAAAGCTCCAATTGCTGTGCACGGAGGCGAATCGATTCATTCGGGTCCTCTTCAACACTTTGCTCTACAGCGGCAATTGTTTCTTCGGTGCGCACTGTTCGACGTCTCTGCGGATGCGTATTATCACATAGAGTAAACGTAGTGCGAAAACGATCCATGGTTAACCGAATTAATTGCTTTGATGGACGATTATGTCGACCATAAAATGGACGGAGCTCACGGTAAACTTCGCGAACTGAACCATTATTTTCGAAATAAATTTGCACGATTTGCAAGCGTTGTTCTTTTGTCAACCTGTTCATGATGAAATGGCAAACCAAACTGAACATAAATGACATTAGAGTTGCCAGATTTGACCACAAAATGCCAGCTTTATCTATATTCGAAAAACAAACCTGTAAAAAAAACACCCTTTACAATATGGGTATCAAATTAAAGGTGTTAATGAGGGTTTTAAGAATTAGTGGTTTTTACGTACATATTTGAGCCCGTTGCTGAGATATCGACCAAAAGGTGGATAGAGGGTGAACCCAGTATGCGTTACCCACACATAATCTATACTAATACATATATATTTGTGTTAAATAGGGTTTTAAGAATTAGTGGTTTTTACGTGCATATTTGAGCCCGTTGCTGAGATATCGACCAAAATGTGGATAGAGCGTGAATCCAGTATGCGTTACCCATACATAATATAATATATTTTGAATGCTGTTTTTTTCTTCATGCAGTTTTATTTGTGAAAAATGGGTTTTGAACATCAGTTAAATCTTGGACCGGTGCAACCCGGAATATCTTCATACAGGGAGTAATTTTCAGGTTTTAATGCGAAGCTGTGTTTGAGAAATGAATGAAAGTTATTGATGGGGAAGAGGGAGAGCGAAAAGTGGGAGAACTGCTCAATGTCCCGGAAAATTTCCCCAGATATTTAGAATTGGCCTGCTTATTTCGTGATCATGAGGAAATTTCAATTATCTCTCGAACTCCGATTATATCGTTTTAGCATCAGCTAGCCGGCGTCAAATTAAATGGAATTGCTGATAGACCCAATAGTTGTAAAATAGCTCTCCTTTTTTATTTTTTTAATCTGACACTACGTCTTTTCATTTACAAAAAAATTATTACTGGAAGTAATTTCTTAAATAAAAAACACAAATTCATAAATTTCAGTAAAAAACGTTTGTAAGTGAACAGGTAGGTCTACTATGTTGCCATTGAGTTATTAATAGATTTAAATATTGGGAATATGGTGTATAACATCGACGAATTAATATCAAAAGTTTACCCGAATATAGAAGAACTATCAAGTAAGCCGTATACATGGCTATGTCAACGGGCTATTGTTGCACCAAGAAACAAAACAGATGACGATATTAATAACGTTATCCTTGATAAAGTACCCGGCGAAGTCAGAGAGTATATGTCAAAGCGAAAATGCAGTACATTACCCGATTCAGTTCTTGAATTCCCTAAATCCCTCGGGCTTATCACCTTATAAAATAAAAAAATAAAAAATTAAAACAAAATATTCCAATTATATTAGTGCGCAACCTTAAGCCATCGAATCTATATAATGGAACCGGATTGCAAGCGAAACAAATGCATAATAACATCTTAGAGGCAACAATCCTTACAGGTCCTGCGGCTGGAGAGGTGACATTCATACCTCGCAACGACACATTAGCAGAAATCAATAAAAAAAATGGAATAAGTGATGCACTCCTTTTTTCATTTTACACATTTATATGTATGTATGAGTGTATCTGATCCTGATTGGAAATATACTTTACTTGAATTATAAAAACGTGTTTTTGATTTTTAAAAACGTGCATTTAGTGTAAGTAAACAATTATTTGAGTTGGTAAATTCTGGGCTTGAAGTGAGATATCTTTAAACAATTTATTCAACTTAATATGTATAGCATGTTGATATATAAACAAAACACAATGGTATTGCGAACAACGTCGGACACGGGCAGCTAGTATATATATAAAAATGAAATGGTGTTCAGTTGTAACGCTAAAACTCGAAAAAGGCTGAACCAAATTATATACTTCCTTTGGGGGGTGTCTTTGTTATTAACACGCGCAGGTCATGTATTAAAATCAAAACAGGGGGGGCGTGGTACCTCCCATACAATCTTATTAATTTGGCTGTTATTCTTATTAATTTGGCTGTTATTCCACCATATATTTATAAGTATCTCATATCGTGATTTTGGCTGTGTTTGTTGCTATGTATGTTTATGTTTGTTGTTGGTTTTTGCGGTCTTTCTTGTTTTTACATATTTGTAAGTTTTGCAAGCTCGAGACCAGAGAAACAATAATTCGTAATGAATTTTAATTGTCAGTTTTTTGGGAAATTTGATAATTGGAGAAAAATTACAAAGGAAAAATCAACAGCGATGGATAGGATTACATGTTTCAGAGTTTCCAGGCTCATCATCAGATCCCTTTTCGGACACTGGGATGCGAACCAGTGTCTGCACCAAAGCCGCTGTTAGAAAATTCTAACACTAAGCTATGATGCCCTGTGACGTCACAATGCACTTATCTCCACTTCAATTAATTCCCTTTTGTTTGTTTGTTCTGGCCAACAGTGAGCACACATTGTTGTTAGACCTTCGGTCATACGTACGAATGTGTGTGCTGGACTTTTATTTGTACATATTTATTGTTGATTTTTCCTTTGTAATTTTTCTCCAATTATCAATTTTTCCCAAAAAACTGCCAATTAAAATTCATTACGAATTATTGTTTCTCTGGTCTCGAGCTTGCAAAACTTAAAAAATATGTATGTTTATTTTTCGATGATGTAGCGTCATATCGTAATTTTGGTTGTGGCCCTTGCTATTTCTTTTGTTCAGAGATAGCTGCAAACGAAAAATTCTCACCACCAGATGGCGGTGTTGGTCATGGATTGGTACAAAGTTAATTAAACAAAAAATTCTTTATTTCAAAGCTTTTCAGGGTAAAAAATGCGAATTTTTTGGAATTTTCCATTGTCGATTGAAGTTTTGCTTTGGTGTTACTCTTCGTGTTGCAATCGAACATGCAAAATTTAATGCGCCTTGGTCCATTGATATATGTACATATCTTACTAATATATAAAAACGTAAGTGTGTGAGTGACTGCAAATTTTTGTGACTCTTTCACGTCTAAACTAATGCCTCGAACTTTACGAAATCTTGCATACTAATTCTTTGGAGTACAGAATAGATAACAGGCATAATCATATTTCGATATATTTATCGATAACAGAGTTATCGGTCAAAATGTAGTTTTGCGTAAACTTTGGAATATTCGCACAAAATTGGTATCAAAAGAAAGTGGAAGAACACCGCTTTCATTTGGACGTTGGTTCACTTCGATATATTTATCGATAACAGAGTTATCGGTCAAAATGTGGTTTTAGGTAAACTTTTCAATATTCGCACTCAATTGATATCAAACGAAAGGGAAAGACGACAGCTTTCATTCGGACTTTGGTTCATTTCGATATATTATCGATAATATTCGCACAAAATTGGTATAAAAAGAAAGGGGAAGGCCACAGGTTTCATTTGGACTTTTTTTCATTTATGGAAACATCTATTTTGAGAACGGCTGGACCTAATACACATAACTAAGGTAGATTTTGTATCCGCTCGAGATGGTTATACGCTAAAAAATAAAGGCATTTGGAAAGGTTTTGGAGATGTCCCTAAAAATGTTGACCAGGGTAACCTTATAAAGTGTTCTTTCAATATGAGCCCGTTTTCGAGATATTGGTCAAAATATCAACCAGGACGGGCCCTCGATGGTATTGGTATGATATGGGTATCAAATGAAAGGTGTTGGCAAATGATTTAACATGTTTTAGCTATTTTCCCATATAAAACGAAGGTTTTTAGATATTAACCAAAACGTGGACCAAAATTGGAGCTAGAAGGTTTTTGTGAAAAATGGGTCTAAAATTAAAGGTCTTGATGAGAGTTTTAAAATGGAGTCATTTTAAGTATTTTTGGGATTAGGATTGAGAAAGGGATAGGTATATGGATGGCAATTAAAAAGCGTTATGAAAAGACAAAAGCATATGAAGAGGATGGACGGAGAGAAGGATGTGGAGCTGAAATTAGGAGGGCGACTCACATATTTTAAATGCAAACAAGTTAATGTTTGGGCAGGACAACGTCTTCGGGGTCGGCTAGTTATTTATAAATATATTTACTTAAACATTTATATACGGTATTTGTTTCCTTTAGGGGCTTAATGTGATTATAGCCACATGAAAACTTGCAACTTTCGTTGCAAATATCTTTGCACAGAAACGAAAAATTAAAAAGCGCTTTTAAATAATTTGCTAGGCCTAAAGGATACAAATACCTTTACTTACTTATCCATTTTTTGCAGTTTGGATTGATGGCTGGATCCTATGTTAAGGGAGGGATCCTATGTTAAGGGAGATGCTTTTCAGAGAGATGAAACTTTGTTTTACTTCGCAAATAACTGTAAAAAGAAATTAGCGATTAACGCTTTATGGCGTTTTAAAATCGATTATGGTGAAAAAGTACCATATCGGCCAAAGCAGTTACAAAGTACCATCGCAAAAAAAAAAGTACCACTTTTGGTACTAAAGTATTGTAGTGTGTCCAATATGAATACATATCTACATACAAAATACGCAGCACGAGCGCCGTCTAAGTTACTTGGTCGCAAAAGTAAACAAACTGCAACTAAGTAATTACTGACGCTATGTATTTCTCTGCTGCTACACTTTCCCACAACCAAAGCGTTGAAGCAGCTTAGCGCTATGCACATATGTAAATACGTGCATATGTGTGAGCGTGCGTTGGGCTTCATGCCTTATGTTAAGCAGCCATTATGCATACTTAGCATAGACTTGACTTGACTTGGAACTGCCACTTAGCGTTCTGTTTAATGAAGTTTGCATGTATCCGATTACCCTACTTGACTTGACTTAGAATTCTGTTGAGTTTTGATTTTCTATGTAAATTCTAAGTTTAGTGAGCGCCGTGAGAGAACTGTGTGATGCCATACCTTTTTTTTTTTAATTTTGAATAAAATCCTCCAACTATTCTATAGGGATAAGAATTTTTGGATGTATATTATTCATATGACAGCCGCAAAACTTACTGTCAAATAAATTGAATTCAAATTAGCCTAACCTAAAAAAAAAATTTTTTTCCTCCCAAAATGCTTTATAGTTTTTTTTTGGCATTGACTATATACTGATTGTAGATAAGCTCAGAAAATCGACACCTAATGCCAAGAAAATGCGCTTTGGTACTTTTTACTGAGTTATATGTAAAAAATCCCATGATTACTTTTAAAAAGCAATTCGATATGGGAAACTTTTACTCTTATTTGAAACTGGCTAGTGTGCTCTCTTGCTATTTTTCTAAGTGCTAAATGGCAGTTCCCAAGTCAAGTCAAGTCTATGCTAAGTATGCATAATGGCTGCTTTAGACTTAGCTATGTAAGAATTAGAGTAAATATGTATAATAAAATGTTTAGATTAATTTACTATAAATAAGCCTGAATTTCATAACAAAGGGAACATTATTAATTCGGCATTGAGCCACAAAACATTTGACTTTCACTTGGTTCCCGTTACATGGCGATCCTGCCGATAACCTTAAGCTGCCGAAACTAAATTGGAAGTCTACTTCCAACATCCTTGTCTGCTGCTTGAAATATAGGCAGACCTCCTTTTTTTTAAAACCTTTACCAATGGCTGCTGACCAAAGGCAGACCAATAACTAAAATAAAACAACAACAAGGTCCGCCGCGCAACAATTGTCCAAGGCGTAATCGAAAACAAGGCGCTGGTGACACTGATGGAGAAGATCATATCAATCTCAGCAGGATGTTGGTCATGAAATGCAGAATACTACAACTGAAACAACGGGCCAAGCGGATAATGTCTCAAAGGGCGGCATAAAAAGTGGAATATAAATAAATCCCAGGGCAAAGGAGCAGCAAAACACGGACCAAGCAGATAATTTAAGTATCCACATTACATGTATTTTTAGAAGCATATAGCTACCTAACGGCTGCTGCCACTACGGGCAAAAAGTAAATTTTTGCTATTAAAGATAAGATTTTTTTTCTCTCTCTTAATTGTTTTTTTTTCTCTCTCAATGAACGAGGATATTATAAGTCAGGCAGAATTTGACGCGATATTCTTGCGTTACAGCAAATTAATAGAGGAAGAAGAAAATAAGGTAGAGTTAGAGATAAAAACACAAGAGGTAGCTAAAACAGAAAAAAAGAAGTATTGGAAATAATTAAACAGGGCCCTAAGGCAATTACAATAGAATAATATAGGCATAGAATTAAGCCCCCAAGAATAGAGGAACCAGTAATCCCAAAGGTAACTATAGGCAAAAGGAAGAGAGGGGGAAGAAGATTTAACGTTAGGAAAGCAGTAGCCATTCTATACCAAAGAATTAATTTGACCACAGACACGGAGACAAGAATCCGTTTAAAAAACGAAATTAGGCAAATTCTTAATAGTGTTTAAAGGATTTTTTTTTTTGAATTTAATAATAAAATCTTTTTATGGAGAACGCCTTACCTGATAACCTTGATTACGAGGCTATCAACAGTATCGTTGATAGCTTGGAATCAGAAAGCACACAAGAGGCAATTAGAAAATTAAGAAAAATAGAAGCTTATAGGCAGGCGGAAAAAGATCTAGTTTGGCTGAGGAAATGGTGGGGACTAATCGAAATGCCTGAGGAACCAACTATAGAAAACGCATTAGAACCATTATTGACCACTTCTGAGGAAATATATAGGTTCGAGGCCAAATTTATGGGACGAACAGACCCACATTAGAATAAGATATGGAATTATAAGAAGGAAAGAAGTGTTAAATAAGGAAAGTAAAAAAAAAAAAAAAAAATTTTTGTTTTCATTTGTTGTATTTTTTTGTTTTTCTCAATGGGAGGCCACGAATCGAAACTGGAAGAGCCTAATGCGAATGTGATCAATTCCATTCAAGTAGTTGACCACACTGAAGCATTGGAATTTATTAAACTCTTGTTAATAATATTAACAATTTCCACTTGTTTGAATTTATTACTGAAATTATACTCTGCTCACAACAAATTTTTAAAGAAAAAATACATGAGCCGAGCAGATGGTCTAGATAAGATCTAAACCAAAGAAAAGGATATAGACGCACTACAAATTTTTTCCAATGTCAGGGACAAATTAGTATCCCTATTGAGTAGATACAACGTTGAAACAACGGTCCCAGCGTCATTTGAAGGGGAAATAGGAATAAATTTTGCAACCCTATTGCCTGAAGCTTAACCACAAACAGAAAGCATCTACCATTCAGGAAATAAAACAAAGATTAAAGTTAATAGTTAAGGGTGAATCAGTCGAAGTTTTGTCGGCAAAACTCCTGAACATCCAACAACGCAGTAAAACTGCAAATCAATATACTTCTGAGATTGAAAAACTCACAAAATCATTGGAGGGAGCATACATATCTGATGGACTAACACCTGAGTTAGCAACCAAGAATGCTACACAGTCAGCTGTAAAAGCTATGTGTAAAAATTGCTCCAACGATAAAGTAAAAACTATAATGCAGGCTGGAACGTTCACCACAATGAACGAAGCCATATCAAAATTCACTAACAGTTGCACAGAAGTAACTGGAAATCCAAATTCCCTGTTGCATATTCGCCAACAAAATCATTTCCGAGGTAACTTCCGCAGTAGTTACCAAAACAATAATTATAGAGGAAATCAAAGGCGTACATTTAACAATTACGGCAATAGCAACAATAATAATTATAATAGTAATAACCGAGCAAATAACCAAAGGTCTGGTCGAAACTTTGGATCAAGAGGTTATAACCGTAATAACACCAGAAATGTTAGGAATGTTACCCAACAGGAAAACCAGCAAACTCCACCACCCAGGCTAAGTGGCCAACAGCTAACCCTGTCTCCCAGCACTAAGTATTTGGGGCTAATAATTGATTGCAAGTTAAATTGGAAAGCGTGCAGGAGCGGGTGAGGAAGGCCTGTATCGCTTTCTACGCCTGCAAATCAATGTTTGGCAAGAAGTGGGGTCTAAAGCCGAAGATAGTGCTGTGGATGTACGAAGCGGTAGTCAGACCGGTGCTGACTTACGGTTCGGTGGTGTGGTGGGAAGCTCTTCGGAAGAACTATAATCTCACTAGCTTGCAAAGGTTTAGCGCACAGCGTGTGTTGGCACCACCGGGGCTTTACGCACCTGCCCCACTGCGGCATTTTATCCTATTTTGAACCTGCTCCCAATTGACTTGCACATATTATGCATATCGGCACAATCCGCACTGAGGCTCCGGGAGTCTGGGTGCTGGAAGGATACTCAGCAAGGGCACAGCAGTATCCTTAGCGATCTCCCAGCGGGAGTAGTTAGCAACTCAACAGATTATTTTCCTCACAAACTGAAGTTTGAGAGCAATGCAATCACAGCATTTCCAAGCAGGAATGAATGGAGGAGGGGCGAGATAATAAGTGATAGGGGTATACAAATCTTCACAGACGGCTCCAGGATGGACTCGGGTGTGGGGGCTGGTATATTCTCGGGAAGCCTGGATATCTCTGCTGCATTCAGGCTCCCTTCGTATTGCAGCGTTTTTCAAGCAGAGGTTCTTGCGATTTGCCAGGCATGCAAAGCGCTCGAGCAAAGAAACATAATTGGTAAGGCTACTATCTTCTCGTATAGCCAGGCGGCGATAAAGGCAATCGCATCGCCGCATACTACTTCAAGCGCAGTGCATGCATGTTAGCAAGCATTGGCAGCGCTAGCCGATAATCTGGAAATATCCATTATCTGGGTCCCGGGTCATAGGGGAATCGAGGGTAATGAGAAGGCTGATGAACTGGCACGTAGGGGCTCATCAGGGGAAGAAGCAAGCAAACTCGAGACGGGTGTACCCCTAGCAGTAGCAAAGGGAGACATCCATAAGTATTACCTAAGTGAGGCACAGCGTAGGTGGAGGGGCATCGCTACGTGTGCAATATCAAGGGCCACCTGGCCGGAGTACGACCAGAGGAGAACAAGGAGTCTCCTTGGCAGGTCCAGGGTGGATACGTACAAACTTATAGCGGTCTGCACAGGTCACTGGCCGATTGGCACGCATGCGGAAAAAATGGGTATTCCGCATAACGACCACTGCAGAAGCTGTAATGACACCACTACCAAAGAGACCGTTGAGCACTTCCTGTGTAAATGCCCGGCTCTAGCTAGATCACGATTAAAATCTTTCGGGACCCTTTTTTGGAAAATCTAGGGAGGGTATCTGAAATAGGGATCCCCAGCATTCTGGAATTTATAAACAACTCTGGTTGGTTGTAGAGATACCTCCGCATTACTATTAGTAGGTTCGACGAGTCCTTATGGCATCAAAACGGCTTCTAAGAAAGCTACTTGAGCGTCCTTTTCTAGATCGCAGCCATTTTACCTACCTACCTACCACCTCAATAAATAAAAAATTATATGTTTTCAATTTACACCTAAATAGCTACATATCTTCCAAGACAACTCTGAATGATTCCATTTCAACCCTCCTGATCGATACAGGAGCGGATATTTCAATTATAAAAAAGGGTCAAATTGAAAATCATGTCACTATTAACAATTCACAAAAAACAGATTTAAGAGGAATTGGTCAAGGCATAACAAGCACTATTGGCACGGTTAAAGCAGATTTAAAAGATGATTATCTTTTGATTAAACACAAGTTTCATATAGTAGACGCCATTTTCCAATTCCATGTGATGGAATACTGGGTTTAGATTTTATCAAAAAATATAATTGCATTTTATCTGAAGGCATATTTATTGCAAACACCTTAGTACATTCACAACAATCATATGTAAGAATTATAAATACAACAGATAAAAATGCAACACTTGATAACTTTAATATAAAAACAGAAAATTTGGATGATTATTCAATAACACTGGTTTACAGCCAAAATGCACCAGAGACGCCATAGTGAAATTCCTATGTAAAATCACAAAATGGTACCGTTTTTGAGATATTTACGATTTACCGTTATTTCAAAAAACAAAAAAGATGGCTCCACTTAATCGTGTATATCTCAAGAACAAACTGAGCTCTTCCAAAACGGTTTGAAAAATTTGAAAGCTTATAAAATTTACTATAATCAGTACATACAACACTTTTTGCTAGGTCCTGCAGATTCAAACATATTGAACAATCATTGCAGATTTTTTTAATTTTTTTTGTAAAAATATTAAAAATTTTGTACTTTGCGAGGAAGCATCTCGAAAACTTTTTCTTTTTTTGCAGATATTTTTTCCCCCCTCTAAGCTCTGTTTTATCACAAAAGAAATAAGCTATCAGTGAACAAAATCGATGAACTAATACAAAAGTTATAAGCATTCAAGTAAATATATCCATTTAATGCTTAAGTACCCTACTGGTACATATGTATGTGTTAGTATTCGTATATCAGTTAGTTAGCAGGTAGATTTTCGAAAAGTTATTAGATACAAAAAGCTGTTAGTGTCGTTTTCTCAAACCTAGGTACATTTTAAACAAGAGCATATTTTTGAGGCAGGTAGTGTTTTCTTTGTAGAACTAGGGAACCTTTTTGTTTAGGTAGGCTGGAATTTTTACTGGATCTAAGTATAAATAAGAGTAAATGCGCCTTGTTCCTTCATAATATCTGCAAGGCTCGCCGGATACTGTTAAGTTTATAATTGCAGTTTATAACCCGTCATTTACTTAAAAATAAAAAATGAATAAAAGGGCGCGAGAGTTTGAGTGTACAAATGATCCAGATATGTTCTGTTTCATCTGCAGTCAATTTATTGTTAAAAGTATGAGACGTGTGTTTTCAAATCCTTTGAAAGTGACATACTATAAGTGTTTTGGAATTGAGCCTAAAAACCATGGACACCGAACACTGTGTGCACCACATGCCGAGTCGAATTGATTTCTTCGGAAACCGGAACAAAAAGGTACGTTGTAAAAATTAGGAATTTGTTCCCTTTTAATGCATAGCTGACTAATTTCTGAAACTATCTATTTAGGCGACGTGTGAAATTTATTACACCAATGAAGTGGAGGGAACCAACTTGCCATTCAACGGACTGCTATATTTGTACTACAAAAGTACTTGGGGTTGGAAAGTCCAGAAAAGTAACCTATGCGAGCGTATCTACAGTGTCATTACCAGAACTAATTTCAATAGAAGCGACATTGCCAGAATCAAATTTAACTTTAGTTCCGGCTCCAGTTTCATTGTCAACAGTAGTATCTGATTACGCGGCATCATGTTGTACTGAATTTCAAACGGAAAACGAAAGAAATTCTTTGTCACAAGCACAACTCAATGATTGGATAAGCGATTTGGAATTGTCAGAGGAAAAGGCCGAACTACACGCCTCTCGAATGCAACTATTTAAATTTGTTTCATCCGATGTTAAGGTAACATATTATAGAACTCGTCACGAAGAATTTTCCAAGTACTATACGAAGGAGGACAGTGTTTGTTACTGCAAAGACATTGCTGGTCTATTCAAACAATTTGGTGAACCATATGATTCAAAAGAGTGGCGATTGTTCATAGACGACAATAAATTAAGTTTAAAGGCCGTATTATTGCATATTGGCAACCAAAAGCCATCTATCCCGATCGCGCATGCAGTAAATACGAAGGAAACATATGAGATAATGCAAAAATTGCTCAAGTTAATCAAATACGAAGAACATGATTGGAAAATATGTGCCGATCTTAAAGTCGTTGGAATGCTATGTGGTCTACAAAGTGGATACACAAAATACTGTTGCTTTCTATGCAAATGGGATAGCCGAGCTCGTCAAGACCACTACATCATAAAGGATTGGCCAGAACGAATAGAGTTTCAAGTTGGGGTAGATAACATAAAATACTCTCCAGTTATAAAGAAGGAAAAAATAATTCTACCTCCGCTCCACATCAAGCTCGGCCTTATCAAAAACTTTGTAAAGGCTTTGGACAAAGAAGGCGAAGCTTTTCATCATTTGAATACAATCTTCCCAGAGATTTCAGAAGAAAAAATAAAGGAAGGGATTTTTGTGGGACCGCAAATAAGGAAAATGATGACAAATAACTATTTCAAAGAACTATTGTCACCAGTGGAGGCAGCAGCGTGGGATTCTTTTGAAAAGGTCGTTACTTCTTTTTTAGGCAAACACAAAAGTCCCACCTACGAGATGATAGTGACCGACTTAATCAAAAACTATGCGGAAATGGGTAAATAAAAAAACATATTATAATAAATTATATATTACATAAATTTACATGAGAATATATAGCCATAAATCTGAATTCATCGTCCAGTTCCGAACAAACAAGAACGGGAAAAATATAAACAAAAAATTTGTTCTTAATTGAAAGATAAATCCAGCCTAAGAAAATTATATACTAATGTGTCACTTATGTATTTATCTAATTTACTTTTTTATTTTCTTTCAGGAGTAAATATGTCTTTAAAAATTCATTTCTTACACTCCCACTTATATTTTTTCCCGCAAAATCTTGGCGACGAAAGTGACGAGCATGGCGAAAGGTTTCACCAGCAAATGAAAGTCGGTATCAAGGATTCTGGGATGTCGCTATGATGGGCGACTACTGTTGGTTTCTCATAAGAGAAACCGATCCTAATCTAAATAAGCGTCAAAACAAGACACATAACTTTTTCAATTATAAAATAAGATCATAGAGTTAAGACAGAACCATATGTACATATGCTATTATTTGTATGGTACTTAAGTATTAAATGGATATATTTACTTGAATGCTTATAACTTTTGTATTAGTTCATCGATTATGTTCCCTGATAGCTTATTTTTTTTGTAATAAAACAGAACTTAGAGGGGGGAAAAATATCTGCAAAAAAGCAAAAAAGTTTTCAAGATGCTTCCTCGCAAACTACAAATTTTTTTATATTTTTACAAAAAAAATTTAAAAAATCCGTAATGATTGTTCAATATGTTTGAATCTGCAGGACCTAGCAAAAAGTGTTGTATGTACTGATCATAGTAAATTTTATAAGCTTTCAAAGTTTTCAAACCGTTTTGGAAGAGCTCAGTTTGTTCTTGAGATATACACGATTAAGTGGAGCCATCTTTTTTGTTTTTTGAAATAACGGTAAATCGTAAATATCTCAAAAACGGTACCATCCAAGTAAAAATAACCTTGATTTTCGGAATTAGGGGGTCATTTTACATAGGAATTTCACTATGGTGTCTCTGGTGCAGAAAAAAATTTGGAATTTGTGATCCAGTGTAATTAAAAATAATAATAAAAAAAGAGCAGAACAGTAAAGAAAAATTAGAAAGACTAAATAAAAATTTTCCACACTTTGCCCATGAATCACTTAATGCATTATGCGCAGAATTTATTGACATTTTCTCATTCGAAACAGAACCAATTACCACTAATAATTTTTACAAACAAAAACGTCATATGAAAGACAATAACCCGGTCTACGTAAAAAACTACAGAATACCAGAAGCCCACAAGAGCGAAATAAGTAAACAAGTAAATAAATAAATTAAAGACGATATAATAGAACCTTCAATGTCAGAATTTAATAGTCCAATTTTATTAGTACCCAAAAAATCACTCCCTAATAATCAAGAAAAAAGATGGAGAATGTTTGTCGACTACAGACAAGTAAATAAAAAATTAACCGCAGATAAATTGCCTCTACCAAGAATTGATGACATATTAGATCAATTAGGAAGAGCTAAATATTTTTCGTGTTTGGACTTAATGTCCGGTTTTCATCAAATAGAACTCAGTTCAGAGTCAAGAGACATAACATCCTTTACAGCAGATAATGGCACTTACCGATTCAAAAGATTGCCTTATGGTCTTAAAGTTGCTCCAAATTCATTTCAGAGAATGATGACATTGGCATTCTCAGGTTTAAAACCTTCAAAGGCATTTCTATACATGGACGATTTAGTCGTATTAGGATGCTCCGAAAAACATATGATTAAAAATTTACGGGATGTATTCGAAACTTGTAGGAAGTACAATTTAAAATTGCATCCTGATAAATGCCTATTTTTCAATCAAGAAGTAACATACCTTGGTCATAAATGTACAAGCAAAGGAATTTTGCCAGACCCCAGTAAATTTCCAACTGTTAAAAATTATCCAACCCGGATGCGGATGAGGCGAAACGATTCGTCGCATTTTGCAACTATTACAGAAGACTTATCCCAAACTTCGCAGAATATTCTAGGATAATAACAAGGCTTTGGAAGAAAAATGTGGTTTTCGACTGGACGGAGGATTGTAAAAAATCCTTTGAATATTTGAAAGCTGCGTTAATAAGCCCTAATATCTTATAATACCCCGATTTCAATAAACAATTTTGTATAACAACTGACGCAAGTGGTTATGCTTGCGGGGCGGTACTAAGCCAAGAGTATGAAGGAAAACAATTGCCAATTGCATATGCATCAAGATCATTTACCAAAGTAGTAAAAATGAAGAAATGAAATGTCACAAAGAGAACCCAATAATTTATGAAGCGCTGAATAAATGTGAAGTAAAGAGACTAGTCCGAAATTATGTTTCAGAAAAGGAAAGAAAATTTGTAGTGAAATTAATATGAAAACCTAATTGTTGAGGCGAAGATTGACTTAGGTCAATTCTTTGCCAGGCTTATGAAAGAAGCCGGCAATTTGGGAGCTGTAAAAATACAGTTGTCCCTAGGGGACAAATTGTATAAGCAAAATTATACCCGGGTAGACAAATTTAAAGAAATTGGTACCAAAGTTCTCAAAAATTTAATTATAGCATTGACTCCGGAGGTTATGCATGTGACAAATAATAAAGAAATTAAAGAAATTCTTCATAAATATCACGACGATCCTGTTTTTGGTGGCCACCCAGGAATAAATCGTACGTTAAATAAAATAAGACACTGGAATATTATGAAAAATGACATGAAAATATGTAAAAAATTGCATTCACTGCAGCAAAAATAAAACTAACAAACATCTGAAAGAACGAATGACTATAACGGAGACGCCACCAAAGGCTTTCGATATAGTACAGATAGACACAATAGGGCCATTACCAAAATCGATGAATGGAAATGATAATGCGGTTACTGTCATATGTGACCTAACAAAATATTTGGTTACAGTACCCGTCCAAAGCAAACATGCTGTAGCAGTTGCTAAGGCTGTATTTGAGAATTTCATTCTGATTTATGGTTGTATGAAAACAATTATAACGGATATGGGAACCGAATACGAAAATAGTTTGTTTGAGGAGTTGTGCAAACTCTTAAAAATAGAGCATAAAACATCAACACCCTACCATCATCAGACTTTAGGTACTGTTGAACGCAGTCATAGAACATTCAATGAATATGTGCGTTCTTACATATCCATTGACAAAGAAGATTGGGATGAATACCTTAAATATTTTTCGTATTGTTACAATACAACACCTTCAACAGTTCATGGCTATTGTCCTTTTGAACTAGTTTTTGGTTATGCTCTGACTTACGAATTTTTAAAGGAAAATATAATTAGCCCAGTATATAATCATGAGGCTTATGATAAGGAAATTAAATATAGGTTACAAGTAGCACAACAAAAAGCTAGAAAGTTAGTACAAGAATCTAAGGAAAAACAAAAAATTAGTTACGATAAGAAAATACAATATAAGGAGATAAATATAGGAGATTTAGTGTTAGTAAAAAATGAAGCAGGTCATAAGTTAGACATTAGGTATAAAGGGCCCTATAAGGTAGACAATATTGATAAAAATAATAATTTTACTCTAATTCCTTATAAACTAGAAAGCATAGATAGAAATAATAAGTATTTATATTATAAGCAATGAGAATAAGAAAATTTTAATTCATAAGAATAGACTTAAACTGTTAGAATAAATACACTGCATTTTAACTCAAATGTTTACTCATAAATTTTTATTGTACACTGACACATAAACCCATAAATTCAGAAATTTATTGTATGCAAATAAATCTTATTAAAATAAAATCGTGTCATTACCCTCAATGTAACTAAACACTTAAGAAAAATGTAGCGCATAAATAAAGAAACATATAAACAAAAAATCCGAAATAAATAAATTAATGTTTTGTCCACTTGAAAATAATGTAAACACAAACAAAACTTTGTAACAAAAGTAAACACAACATATATATAAAAACAAAACGAAAAGTCAAAAAGTCCAACGCGCCAGAGCTATTAAATGAAATAAGGTCGGTCGCTCATTAATTGTAAAAGACGAGCTATAAAACTCAAACCTTTTAAATGAAATAGAAATGCAAATAAAATCTTATTAAAATAAAATCGTGTCATTACCCTCAATGTAACTAAACACTTAAGAAAAATGTAGCGCATAAATAAAGAAACATATAAACAAAAAATCCGAAATAAATAAATTAATGTTTTGTCCACTTGAAAATAAAGTAAACACAACCAAAACTTTGTAACAAAAGTAAACACAACATATATATAAAAACAAAACGAAAAGTCAAAAAGTCCAACGCGCCAGAGCTATTAAATGGAAAAAGATCGGTCGCTCATTAATTGTAAAAGGCGAGCTATAAAACTCAAACCTATTAAATGAAATAGAATCGTTCATATAAATATGTATATAAACGATTCTTTTTAGGAAAGGAGGTGTAGTGTGTCCAATATGAATACATATCTACATACAAAATACGCAGCACGAGCGCCGTCTAAGTTACTTGGTCGCAAACGTAAACAAACTGCAACTAAGTAATTGCTGACGCTATGTATTTCTCTGCTGCTACACTTTCCCACGACCAAAGCGTTGAAGCAGCTTATGTGTGAGCGTGCGTTGGGCTTCATGCCTTATGTTAAGCAGCCATTATGCATACTTAGCATAGACTTGACTTGACTTGGAACTGCCACTTAGCGTTCTGTTTAATGAAGTTTGCATGTATCCGATTACCCTACTTGACTTGACTTAGAATTCTGTTGAGTTTTGATTTTCTATGTAAATTCTAAGTTTAGTGAGCGCCGTGAGAGAACTGTGTGATGCCATACCTTTTTTTTTTTAATTTTGAATAAAATCCTCCAACTATTCTATAGGGATAAGAATTTTTGGATGTATATTATTCATATGACAGCCGAAAAACTTACTGTCAAATAAATTGAATTCAAATTAGCCTAACCTAAAAAAAAAATTTTTTTCCTCCCAAAATGCTTTTTAGTTTTTTTTTGGCATTGACTATATACTGATTGTAGATAAGCTCAGAAAATCGACACCTAATGCCAAGAAAATGCGCTTTGGTACTTTTTACTGAGTTATATGTAAAAAATCCCATGATTACTTTTAAAAAGCAATTCGATATGGGAAACTTTTACTCTTATTTGAAACTGGCTAGTGTGCTCTCTTGCTATTTTTCTAAGTGCTAAATGGCAGTTCCCAAGTCAAGTCAAGTCTATGCTAAGTATGCATAATGGCTGCTTTAGACTTAGCTATGTAAGAATTAGAGTAAATATGTATAATAAAATGTTTAGATTAATTTACTATAAATAAGCCAGAATTTCATAATAAAGAGAACATTATTAATTCGGCATTGAGCCACAAAACATTTGACTTTCACTTGGTTCCCGTTACAGTACCAACTTCGGCAACCGTGATTGAACTCCTCCTAAACGGCTGGACCTATTTTTATGTGTGTTTAATGGGGTTCGAGAATTGTTTAAATTTAAAAATTTATACGAGAAGTGGACCAGGGACCGACCAAATTTAAAATATTGTATTTATTGGGCAAATTGCTTGAAATTTCGATTGTAGTAGTCTCCTGAAATTGACTATTGACTATGAAATTTTCAAAGTATATTCTTGGGATCACGGGTTAAAGCATAGGCTATATATATTTTTGGAACTTTCTTCTTCTTCTTTTGGATGTGTGTCAAGATTTTTATAATTTTGGAAAAATATTCGGTAATGAACATAATTTTAGTGATATAATTCGTTACATTTATTTGCATGACTCACTTTTAGTCATTTAGATTTAATAAATATGCACTGTTGTACAGAATAAACATACATAAATACATATGTATATGAATACCAACCAACGTATATTTTTACCAAGAATATATTTTACATAGAAATTCGGGGACGACATAGCAATAATGGGAATACCCGCGCTTGCTTGCGGATTAAAAAAAAGGATAAGCTCAAAATTGGTAAACTTAACCGAAGGTCTTACTTTTATGCGTGTTAACTTTTGCGCGATTCTACTGTACTTCAACAATGCCCAAAGTTTATGGTCGATCTCGTTTTAACTTTCCAGAAGATTGTTGGGTACGATTTAGGCTATATTAATTGTTGGAAAAGTAGGCGGTGCGCCCCCAGGCTATATAAAATTTCCAATCGTCGTAACTATGAACATATCTGGTCTAAGTTAATGATTTTTGGATATGTGTGTCGATTCGTCAAGATCTATATAATTTTAAAAGGGGGCGTTGCCACGCCACATTTTTTTGTTTTGTTTGTACTTCAATAATGTCCAAAGTGTATGCTCGATCTCAATTAAATTTTCCTGATTGGTTCAAATGATTGTTGTGTAAGATATAGACTATATTAATTTTTGGAAAAGTTGGTGGTGCCACGCTCCCAGGTTGTATAAAATTTTAGTTCTTAATAGCTCTAAACATATTTGGTCTAAATTAATGAGTTTTGGATGTGTCCTTTGGTGAAGATTTACATAATTTTGTAAGAGTGGGCCGTGCCACGCCCACATTTTTTGTGTTTTGTTTGTGCTTCAATTATGTCTACAGTTTATGGTCGATCTCTTTTAAACTTTCCCAATACGTTACAAGCTTCGTTAGGTATGGCTACCCTGCAGTCAACTGCCAAACTACTCAGCAAATATTGTAGTTCATTGACTATACATTTTGTGGACAAATTCATTCTCGTTCATTACAAAATAGCTGGTTGTAAAACGACCAATGAAATCGAAAAAATTTTATTTCAAGTAATAATGGTTTAGAAATAAAACTGATATATTTATACTCTCCTGGGTTTGGCACAGTGAACAAAGCCGTATATAATTGATCTTCAGATTCGATACCAGCTTGTACACCTAATATGGGGATAGTAGCGCAGGTCTATTAACGCATAGCTGTCAAGAGTACCGTAAGAATTTCTGTTAGGCCCCGATGTCTGAATTCAATGATAAGAATACTTTTGTTTGATTAAAATTTTAAGTTAAGGTAAGAGCGATTTACATGATTCAAGTATTAGATTCAAGTCTACAGCGACATGGGCGAAGGAGGTATGCTGAGGGGAGAGGGAACACTTACATGCGCTCGTATCACTTTCTTTGCTTTTGTATGATCCTGTGTTTATACGAACTTGTATGTTAAATGGTGTAATATTTATGTATGAAATGACTAGTATGCCAAGCACGGTTGCCAACTTTGTGACAGTCGAAAACCGGACATTATACAAAGAAATTTGTTAAGAAGGGAGATGGGGAGGAGGTGGTTTATTCTTGACCTATTGCATTTAATTTTCTAGAAAAAGTGTACCACTGTTGATTTTTCTCAGCTCTATCCTGAGCGTGTGTGTTCTTTTCACAAAATATTTTCTAACGAGTAAGCAAAACGACACCACTACCCAGAAAATGAGCCAGGCTACCAAGATCAGGAGTTATAATTTAAGAGGGTAGCACCAGGGTAACATTTTTAGAGAAGTAAAAAACTATTTGTAAAGAGAAACCAAGCTCACGAAAAATTTATTAACGTAACCAACAAACACATTACAAAACAAGTTCAATTTTAACAAACAAAAATAAAATGGAACAATAGTTATATTCAGTCTTCTTTGCTTATGAAGTATTAAGAAAATTGTATTTTGCTTTACAAAATAACTAAAATAATGCAAAATATGAAAACGTGTAGAAAAACATACAAAAATATTTGATCCGTTATTTTTGAAAGTGGCACAAGTCCAGTTTTGGAAAAAAATTATTTATGAGCACTTTGAGTGAGATATAAGCATCCTTATTTTAAATCTGAACATAGGCAATCAAAAAACGGTATTTTTATGAGAATACAGTCAAAAGAAACTTAGCTATAAAACGATTTTGTATGCAATTTCGAATTAGCTCAAACAAAAAACCTTCAATATCTCGTTACAAAAGAAAATAGGACTTGTGCCACTTTAAAATATAACGGCTAATTTAATGAAAGTCAAGGTTGTACTACTTAAATTGATACTTTCTATCTAACTTTACACTTTTTAAAAGTGAAGCTCCCTTCTCAGTTTTAAGGAAGTCTGAAAATTCCAGGCATGACATTTTATAATTAAAATGTACTAAAAGTTCGGACTTCACCATATCAGTACTCAGTTTATTTCGTTCGTCAGACCACAAATTTTTCATAACGCTGAACACTCGCTCTACGTAAGCATTAGAGACTGGAACAGAATAAACTGATTTAATGATACTTAGCAAATTTGGAGCCTCTGTTTTCCCAAAAAACTTAGTCCACAACTGACCCGAAGAAAAGTTTATGGAATCACTATTTTGGCTAGTACTGGGCTCAGTTTGCATTTGAGGTAGTTGCGCCTTCAAAGATGGAAGAAGGTCTCTCATTAAGCAAATTTCAGAGAATAAATCATCTTGGTTTACTTCTATTCCCACAAATTTCACTATTGGTATAACATTTTCAAAAGTTAAGGACTCTTTCAAAGATAGTGGTGAGCATTTCTTATAAAAAGAATCGTCATTGAAGTTAAACCATTTTTCAATATAAAATACTAGAAGGACCCGGCAGACGTTGTTCTGCCCAAATTTAGGGAAAAAACCGCACGATAAATAAAAAAGTTTGGAATATTTCGGTCCCTGGTCCACTTCCCGGGAAAAAAGATACCCCAAATTTTAGCAAAAGTAAAAGACTAGCTTTGTACCAAATTTGAAGAAAATCGTAGTATAAATCAAAAAGTTAACCTCAAATTTTAACAAAAGTAAAAGACTAACTTTGTACCAAATTTGAAGAAAATCGTAGTATAAATAAAACAGCTTAGAATATTTCGGTCCCTGGTCCACTTCCCGGAATAAAACTTTACATAAACACTCTCCGGACTCCTACTGAGTTATCCTGTAAATATGAACAAAATCGGCGCTGTAGTTCCGGAGTCTATAACATACATACATACATACATACATACAGACATACATACATACGCACATACATACATCCTATTTTATATATATAGATTGCTCGTTTATATGTACACCTCACAAGCATCTTTTTCAAATAGAGATTGCTCATCTGTCGTAAGCCTTTTTATATTTTGGTAAAGATAAAATCCGTAAAATCTTTTTTCTAATCTCTAATTCAATTCATTTTTCAACTGTAAAAAAATTGAGTAAACCTCAGAAATAGAGGTGGAAAACTATCGATATTCCGGACCATCGATAGTCGACGATAGTATCAAGGGGTACTATCGATATATCGATACTATCGGATTTTTTTTAATCTCAAAAGTACCAGCACTTCAACTACAAAAAGAGATGGTTAAACCAGAACTGAGCTAATCACAAAGTACTACCAATGTTCAGTTACCACACAAATATGGAATGCATAAATAATTGGAAGGTTTTTCAACTAATATACTTCATTACAAAATCCAACTTTGAAACCTTTTTAACTTTTTTAGTTATGAACAAAAGTAGTAACTGTTAAAGAAAAAGTTTCACAGAATTTAAAGGCCTTTTCGGCAGACTAAAAAAAAAATGGAATTTAGGTATGATGTGAAACGAGATACCGACAGTCACTACTAGAATTTCAACTCAGAATAAAAAATTATTAAGGGAGGAATTGTGGCGGCTTCCAAGCCATGAACAACGGTGTACGGCTCATTAAAATCGGACTTAAAATGGCGACGTAGTGTCAAAAAAAGTAAATAGCCCAACGGGGGGGCGTGGCAAAAAAAAAAAAAATTTTTTTTGGGATCGCCTTCAAAATATCTTTAATCCTAGGGGTGGACCGGAAACACTTTTTTCGTCGATCCACCTTAATGTACATGTGTAAATATGTGAATGTCTAGCGTCAGCATTTTGCGATCAAGTGCTGTCATATGTAACCAAATATGCGGCATGTGCTAGTGAAGTTGAGCTCCCGCTGAGTTCATGATTTATCTAGGTCACTACTCTTTGTTTATTGTGACGAAATATTCTGAAGTCAACAGCCTGTTCGTCATACTACAATATTCTTGGGATCATGGGTTAAAGCAGGACCGGTCAAGAATGAAAATGCACAAACCTATTTTTGCGCATACATACATATATTAAAAATAATATGTTGCAATGCGTGCTATGGGAATGTATGTATTTTCACTTCCAAAAGACTTTTTTCTTTGAAAATACATTTCTTTCTCAGACCGAAATGTTATCTTTATTTGAACAAAAAAAAAGTTGCAGATGGAAACTTAGCGATCACAAGTCGTGAAATTAAAAAGGCTTCTTTTGTTGCTGCTCTGAATTTAGCAAAGCAATGCCGTCCGTACGAAGACGGTGAGTTTTTTAAATGTTTAGCAAATAAGTTTTTTTTGATTTTTAGAAAGGAAGGTGAGAAAATTTTGCGAAATTGTAAATTCAGTACCCTTGTCTAGGTAAACTATTGCCCGAAAAACTGAAAAAATTGGTGATTTTATTTTGTTAAAACTAAAACAGATTTTAGAAGACTGAGTTTTTTTCTTTGTCGTATATATATACTATACTAGCAGACCCGGCAGACGTTGTTCTGCCTGACCAGTGACTTCCCTAGAAATACATTTTCAAATATTTTTCTTTAACTTTTAACATTCCATTTATTGCAGTGCTTTAGGATATACAATGTTTCTGGCTTTAAAGTCTTTGGTATAAACAAATAAATTTTTTGGATGTCCAACTCAAAAAACGGATCTTTTGAACTCAATGGGTACGACAAAAACCATTATGCGCTGCTAAGCAGATGTATAGTTAGTACTTATTTAATTATATCCTATATCTACCTATAATACTCTGGATATGTATGAACGGCAATAACAAACAAAAAAAATTAAGTGCTTTGATTAAGATTTAAGAACGTTAAAATGTCACTAAAGCAAATACATTCAGGGATATAACGAATTGAAATATTACTTAGCTTGTGGTCCTGGAACTGCCCACTTTTCCAAAGAATTTACAAATGTAGCCTATGTATGTCGTACCCAACGAAGATTTTAACGTATTGGAAAAGTTTAAAACAGATCAACCATGAACTTTGGACATTATTGAAGTACAAACAAAGCACTGAATACAAAAAATGTGGGCGTGGCACGGCCCACATTTCCCAAATTATATAATTCTTGATCAAGGGACACACATATCCAAAAATCATTAGTTTCGACCAAAAATATTCAAAGTTATGATGATTTAAATTTTATATATGTAGCCTGGGGGCGTGGCACAACAATCTTCTGAACCAATCTGGAAATTTGGAGAAGATCGACCATAAATTTTGAACTTATTGAAGTACAAACAAAACAAAAAAATTGTGGGCGTGGCACCGCCCACTTTTCCAAAATTACATAAATCTTGACCAAAGGACACACATATCCAGAAATCATTAATTTAGACCAAATATGTTCAGAGCTTTGAAGAATTTAAATTTTATATAGCCTTGGGGCGTGGCACTGCCTACTTTTCCAAAAATTGATATAGCCTAAATCTTACACAACAATTTTCTTAACCAATCTTGAAAGTTTAAAAGAGATCGACCATAAACTTTGGACATTATTGAAGTACAAACAAAACACAAAAAATGTGGGCGTGGCACCGCCCACTTTTCCAAAATTACATAAATCGTGACTAAAGTACACACATATCCAGAAATCATTAATTTAGACCAAATATGTTCAGAGCTATGAAGAATTTAATTTTTATATAGCCTGGGGGCGTGGCACCGCCTACTTTTCCAAAAATTGATATAGCCTAAATCGTACACAACAATCTTCTGAACCAATCTTGAAAGTTTAAAAGAGATCGACCATAAACTTTGGACATTATTGAAGTACAAACAAAACACAAAAAATGTGGGCGTGGCACCGCCCACTTTTCCAAAATTACATAAATCTTGACCTAAGGACACACATATCCAAAAATCATTAATTTAGACCAAATATGTTCAGAGTTATGAAGAATTGTAGATTTATATAGCCTGGGGGCGTGGCACCGCTCACTTTAATTAATATAGCCTATGCTTTAACCCAGGGCCGGCCAAACAAATACTAAAACATTTGCATAAGTGTGCGTAAGTTTTGAGTGATTTTGCGTAAAGTGGCTGCAAAGAAAATGCGGACTGTGAAATTTTACAAACAAAATAAAACAAGACAAATTAAGATAAAATGAAATGAAATTACAACCTTAAAAAAAATAACCGATTGCCCTATATCTTATAAATAAAAATGAATGTGTGTCTGTGTGTCTGTGTGTCCTTTATGGGCGTCCAAAGTACTCAACCGATTTTTATGAAATTTTCACAGTATATTCTTGAGATCATGGGTTAAAGCATAGGCTATATTAATTTTTGGAAAAGTGGGCGGTGCCACGCCCCCAGGCTATATAAAACTACAATTCTTCATAACTCTGAACATATTTGGTCTAAATTAATGATTTTTGGATATGTGTGTCCTTTGGTCAAGATTTATGTAATTTTGGAAAAGTGGGCGGTGCCACGCCCACATTTTTTGTGTTTTGTTTGTACTTCAATAATGTCCAAAGTTTATGGTCGATCTCTTTTAAACTTTCAAGATTGGTTCAGAAGATTGTTGTGTACGATTTAGGCTATATCAATTTTTGGAAAAGTAGGCGGTGCCACGCCCCAAGGCTATATAAAATTTAAATTCTTCATAGCTCTGAACATATTTGGTCTAAATTAATGATTTCTGGATATGTGTGTCCTTTGGTCAAGATTTATGTAATTTTGGAAAAGTGGGCGGTGCCACGCCCACATTTTTTGTGTTTTGTTTGTACTTCAATAATGTCCAAAGTTTATGGTCGATTTCTTTTAAACTTTCACGATTGTTAAGAAAATTGTTGTGTACTATTCAGGCTATATGAATTTTTGGAAAAGTAGCCAGTGCCACGCCCCAGGCTATATAAAATTTAAATTCTTCATAACTCTGAACATATTATGTCTAAATTAAAGATTTTTGGATATGTGTGTTCTTTAGTCAAGATAGATATAATTTGGGAAAAGTGGGCGGTCCCACGCCCACATTTTTTGTGTTTTGTTTGTACTTCAATAAAATCAAAGTTTATGGTCGATCTTCTCTAAATTTCCAGATTGGTCAGAAGATTGTTGTGCCACGCCCCCCAGGCTTTATAAAATTTAAATCATCATAACTTTGAATATTTTTGGTCTAAACTAATGGTTTTTGGATATGTGTGTCCCTTGGTCAAGAATTATATAATTTGGGAAATGTGGGCCGTGCCACGCCCACATTTTTGTGTTTTGTTTGTACTTCAATAATGTCCAAAGTTTATGGTCGATCTCTTTTAAACTTTCAAGATTGGTTCAGAAGATTGTTGTGTACGATTTAGGCTATATCAATTTTTGGAAAAGTAGGCGGTGCCACGCCCCCAGGCTATATAAAAATTAAATTCTTCATAGCTCTGAACATATTTGGTCTAAATTAATGATTTCTGGATATGTGTGTCCTTTAGTCACGATTTATGTAATTTTGGAAAAGTGGGCGGTGCCACGCCCACATTTTTTGTGTTTTGTTTGTACTTCAATAATGTCCAAAGTTTATGGTCGATCTCTTTTAAACTTTCAAGATTGGTTAAGAAAATTGTTGTGTAAGATTTAGGCTATATCAATTTTTGGAAAAGTAGGCAGTGCCACGCCCCAAGGCTATATAAAATTTAAATTCTTCAAAGCTCTGAACATATTTGGTCTAAATTAATGATTTCTGGATATGTGTGTCCTTTGGTCAAGATTTATGTAATTTTGGAAAAGTGGGCGGTGCCACGCCCACAATTTTTTTGTTTTGTTTGTACTTCAATAAGTTCAAAATTTATGGTCGATCTTCTCCAAATTTCCAGATTGGTTCAGAAGATGGTTGTGCCACGCCCCCAGGCTACATATATAAAATTTAAATCATCATAACTTTGAATATTTTTGGTCGAAACTAATGATTTTTGGATATGTGTGTCCCTTGGTCAAGAATTATATAATTTGGGAAATGTGGGCCGTGCCACGCCCACATTTTTTGTATTCAGTGCTTTGTTTGTACTTCAATAACATTGTCTTACAAAATTTTAAAAATTATTTGCACCAAAGCGGAGATATTTTTTTTCCTCCTCAAAGCATCGAAAAACATAGAAAAATGTGAAAAAAGTGGGGGGTAAACCGGAGAAATGCTGAGTTATTTCAATTTGACTGTTTTTTGAAAAATTTGCAAAATTTATCCCTGTTTTCTCACATTCAAACCTAATTATCTTCTTTGGTACATCTGCTATATCAACAATCTTTACTTTTCTTCAAAAGGGAATATTTTGCGCAAATTTTATGCTATCGCTCACTTTTTTTGACTTCCCCATTTAAAAGATATCGTCGAAAATGTCAGCAATCAAATTTAACGAAAACCTCATCTATAGAACCGCTTAAGACACCATACCAATTTTTTCCCTCCTATCTTGTAGGAAATTTTATAAAAATTCGGTATATATAGATCTTGGAAAATAGGCAAACTAATTGGCAATTTCGGCCTTTACAAAAAAAGGGCAAGTTCAGAAAAAATGAGAATTTTTTCTAAAATACAGTTTTATTGTCTTTTCACGTAGTATAACTTCGTTTCTTTCAAAATTCATAATATTTTCATATTTTAATCAAAACCCCCACTCATTGTAAATTGACAATTAGTTTGCATATTTTTCAAGATCTATATACATATACCGAAATTTTTGCTATAAAATTTCCTACAAGATAGGAGGGAAAAAATTGGTCGTGTCTTAAGCGGTTCTATAGATTTCTGACGTCAAAGTTCAGTATATATAAATGAGGTTTTTGTTAAATTTGATTGTTGACATTTTCGACGATATCTTTTCAATGGGGAAGTCAAAAAAAGTGAGCGATAGCATAAAATTTGCGCAAAATATTCCCTTTTGAAGAAAAGTAAAGATTGTTGATATAGCAGATGTACCAAAGAAGATGATTAGGTTTGAATGTGAGAAAACAGGGATAAATTTTGCAAATTTTTCAAAAAACAGCCAAATTGAAATAACTCAGAATTTGTCCGGTTTCCCCCCCCTTTTTTTCACATTTTTCTATGTTTTTCGATGCTTTGAGCACGAAAAAAAATATATCAGCTTTGGTGCAAAATCATTGTAAGACAGTGCAATGTCCAAAGTTTTTGGTTGATATCTTTTAAACTTTCCAGATCGGTTCAGAAGATTGTTGTGTACGATTTAGGCTATATTAATTTTTCTAAAAGTACCACGCCCCCAGGCTATATACAATTTTAATTCTTCATAACTCTGAACATATTTGATCTAAATTAATGATTTTTCCATATGTGTGTCCTTTGGTCAAGATTTATATAATTTTGGAAAAGTGGGCGGTGCTTGCGGCACCACTGAACCGACTGCTGAAAAAGAACCAGGCCTAGAAGGGGGCACGCCATAAAGAGACGCGTTTTTAGCTATAAAGTAAAAACTCACCAATGAACCAGTTCTGTGCTGTCCCGACTGCACCCGATCGTTTATCCTGCAAACGGACGCCAGCGGAGAAGGACTAAGCACCGTACTGTACCAACGTCACTCCGAAAGCGAACAAGAACTAGCCTACGCCAGCCGAAGCCTTACACTACTAGAGAAACGATACTAGTCCACTGAGCAAGAGTGCCTCGCCGTACTATGGGGTATCATCAAGATGAGACCATATCTTAAGGAATAGAATTTCACAGTAATCGTCGACTACCACTCGCTATATTGTTACATTCTCTGCAAAATCTGTCAGACTGGCGAGATAGCCACTAGAGCTACAACAATAAAACTATGATATAGAATACGGGAAAGGAGCGCAAAACATGGTAGCTGATGCAGTCTCGAAACCGTACACCGAATCCGATACATTGTGTATCATGGAAACCGGCACATGCGACTGGTACGCGAAGATGACGCACAAAGCGAAGGAGCAACCCGACCATCAGATTGTTGAGAATCGTTTTTTCCGAATCATCTCGCCAAGTAGTAAGCTTTCGCGTTCTCCGCAGGGGAAGCTGTGGGTCCCGGCCATCCGAAGAAGAATGGTCCTCCAGAATGTTCAGGATGCTCTAGCCATTTGGGGCTAAAGAAAAGCGACGTACTCCAGCACATGCGCCGAGTATAAGATATAGCAGAAACGACCCGCGGATTAATGGCCACCATGCAATGTTCACGGCATTGGGATATCGTCACCGCCGACTTCATTGAACCATTACCGCCCTCCAAATAAGGAAATACTAGCCTCTTCGTCTTAGTGGATAAATTTTCCAAGTGGATTGGGCTCGTCCCAGTGCTTCAGGCGACAACAGCAACTGGAACGAAGGCCCTTCAAGAACGAATAATCTACCTATTTGTGTGCCGTAAAATCTTACTGACGGACAACGGGAGCATCTCTGTGTCCAAGCGCCAACAACATTGCTAACCAACCACTGGATTGAGCACTAATTCACCGACTCATATTCATTGCACGAAAACCTTACAGAGCGAGTGAACCGAGGCCTAAAAAGAATGATCACGCAACGACCAAAGGAAGACAACCGCACATAGGATCAGGAAATTCCACAAATAGCATTTGCGATGAATACGCAATCTTACTGCACCGCATGAAGTGCAAACGGAAGGTACAATAACAATATAGCTACCGTCAGCACCACCATAGAAACCGAGCAACGGAAAGAGATTAAGAAACATCTTTCGAAAGCATCCCAGCAACAGAAAAAGTATTACGATTTACGACGACGCTCATGGAAACGAAACGTGGGTGAAAAGGTTATGAATAGGGACAACCTACTTTTATCCCCCATAAACAAGTTCGCACAAAAACTAGCCCCGAAATTATCCAGTCCATACATGGTAGAAAAATATGAGTCAGCAAATACAGTGGAGCTAACCCACCGAGTCTGTTTTCTTGCGGACTTAGTATAAAAGAAGCACGAACAAAAAACACAAAACAAGGGGGCATCAACATGGTCCGCATAAAACGCCAATCAGCACCACCGGATTCACGCCAGAAGATCCGACCAGGGGTACCGACTATGGAAGCCACGAATACAGCGTATTCAATTTTTTTCCGGGCCACCAATGTGTGAAACAATGTGGCCATGGTGGCAAAAAATTAAGAATATTCGAAACAAATACAGTGGCACCCGCGAATAACATAGAAGAAGTAAACTGCCACAAACAAAAAAAAAAACCCAGCAAACATTATCAGAAACCTTAATCAAAGAAAGCGACCTACACGTAGAAAAGCAATAGGCTGTGGGTGAAAGTGATCATCCAATAGCCCCACCGAAAAACACGGTTCGTGGACTAACACACCCAGAGGGAAAACCAGTTAATTTTAAGTATTACGTTTTTGCATTTATTTTTGAACTGTATTACAATATATTATTTTTCCATTATACTAACTTTATATGTATTATATACAATTACATTAAATGCGATCCGGTACACAACAAAAACGTTTGCGTTTGCAGTTGAGTCTTGTCCACCTCACACTTCTTCCGTAAATCCCAACAAAACTTTTTACCTTATAACAAATCATTTTCTTTTTTTACTTGCATGTAAGAATAATTTTGGAATTCCCATGTGAAAATACAACAAATAACCTAGATACAAGTTGGAATTAAAAACAAGGTAATTATTTAAATAAAGACGATATACGCACACACTCCTGCCAGTGCGAAACAATAAGGCACTTAACACCCAAGCCGCACCTGGCAATAACGCTACTCCTCGCAGCTTTCCAGCACCCGCAGTGGGGGGGGATGTAACTTAGTGTTACAGTAACACGACCCCTACTGTAACTCCACTAGCTCCTAATAATATGGCATAATTCCGAGCCAGTGATCCACAGCAATAACGACGTGGCGATCACCGGCAGCCAGCATAATTTCATAACCAGGCAAATAGAACACCATGGCAAGTGGTGAAATTTTCAACCATTTCATAACCGTCCACATATAAAGGACTGATTTCACGATATTTAAATCGTTGACTTAAGCTGAGTCAGCGGCAGTGCGATGAACACAAATGAACCGGAAAACTGCATCAGCTATTTTTTGCAACCTATTTAGCTAAGTTTGCAATTCTGGAATATTAGCCATCTCGTAAAATCTCTATGCCTATAGCCAAAAAAATCTGTTGCTAAAATACAAAATATATGATAAAATGTTACAATTATGTTGTTTTATGTGAAAAAAAGACTCATTGAGAATATATGTAATTTACGAGAAAAATTGGAATTGGTAATTGCTTCCTTTTAGGAAAAATGTAGGGTGGGGAAAAGTATCAACAAAAAATTGTTTTCACCTCAGTATCAGTAATCCGAATGAAGTTTTGGCACAGGTCCTATCCCAAATCGGGGCGTGATGCGAGGTATTTATATATATGCACATCTTTTTGCGTTTTTTGGTTGTTGTGTTTTCCGACAGGGTGGATATTAAATTCATATTGGAACGAATTTCCGTCGTCCCTTGTCAATTTTGGTTTTGTAGCAAACCGGTTTCGTCGATGCGACATCTTCAATGCTTTATTTCGTTCAGATTTTTGTCTATCCGTTGTCATGTATTTATAGTCTGGACACTGTATCAGGTCGTGTTAGTCTGCGTGTACATGGGTCGTGTCCCACAACCGTACCCGAATGGGTACCTGTAATGAGGGTTGTTTTTGACGATCATTCATTAGTTGTACATGTTAGGTCAGGTAAATTAGTTTGTGTGTGTTAGGTCAGGTTGGTTTCGACGCTCGTTAGTAATGTAGAAGTCGGTTATTTTTGTCTTCTGATTCGTTTTTTGTGTCTGTTTGTTTATTGTTGGTCGTTTTTTTTATAGTACCTGCGGTGTTGTCTGGCTTGCTGTATATTAGTTTCAGGGGTTCAAATATTGCGTCAGAAATGGTGTTAGTTTGTTCGTTTATTACCCTCCCGTCAAATGTCTTAAGTTTGTATATTTCCACAGACAACAGCAACTGGAACGAAGGCCCTTCAAGAACGAATAATCTACCTATTTGTGTGCCGTAAAATCTTACTGACGGACAACGGGAGCATCTCTGTGTCCAAGCGCCAACAACATTGCTAACCAACCACTGGATTGAGCACTAATTCACCGACTCATATTCATTGCACGAAAACCTTACAGAGCGAGTGAACCGAGGCCTAAAAAGAATGATCACGCAACGACCAAAGGAAGACAACCGCGCATAGGATCAGGAAATTCCACAAATAGCATTTGCGATGAATACGCAATCTTACTGCACCGCATGAAGTGCAAACGGAAGGTACAATAACAATGTAGCTACCGTCAGCACCACCATAGAAACCGAGCAACGGAAAGAGATTAAGAAACATATTTCCAAAGCATCCCAGCAACAGAAAAAGTATTACGATTTACGACGACGCTCATGGAAACGAAACGTGGGTGAAAAGGTTATGAATAGGGACAACCTACTTTTATCCCCCATAAACAAGTTCGCACAAAAACTAGCCCCGAAATTATCCAGTCCATACATGGTAGAAAAATATGAGTCAGCAAATACAGTGGAGCTAACCCACCGAGTCTGTTTTCTTGCGGACTTAGTATAAAAGAAGCACGAACAAAAAACACAAAACAAGGGGGCATCAACATGGTCCGCATAAAACGCCAATCAGCACCACCGGATTCACGCCAGAAGATCCGACCAGGGGTACCGACTATGGAAGCCACGAATACAGCGTATTCAATTTTTTTCCGGGCCACCAATGTGTGAAACAATGTGGCCATGGTGGCAAAAAATTAAGAATATTCGAAACAAATACAGTGGCACCCGCGAATAACATAGAAGAAGTAAACTGCCACAAACAAAAAAAAAAACCCAGCAAACATTATCAGAAACCTTAATCAAAGAAAGCGACCTACACGTAGAAAAGCAATAGGCTGTGGGTGAAAGTGATCATCCAATAGCCCCACCGAAAAACACGGTTCGTGGACTAACACACCCAGAGGGAAAACCAGTTAATTTTAAGTATTACGTTTTTGCATTTATTTTTGAACTGTATTACAATATATTATTTTTCCATTATACTACCTTTATATGTATTATATACAATTACATTAAATGCGATCCGGTACACAACAAAAACGTTTGCGTTTGCAGTTGAGTCTTGTCCACCTCACACTTCTTCCGTAAATCCCAACAAAACTTTTTACCTTATAACAAATCATTTTCCTTTTTTTACTTGCATCTAAGAATAATTTTGTAATTCCCATGTGAAAATACAACAAATAACCTAGATACAAGTTGGAATTAAAAACAAGGTAATTATTTAAATAAAGACGATATACGCACACACTCCTGCCAGTGCGAAACAATAAGGCACTTAACACCCAAGCCGCACCTGGCAATAACGCTACTCCTCGCAGCTTTCCAGCACCCGCAGGGGGGGGGATGTAACTTAGTGTTACAGTAACACGACCCCTACTGTAACTCCACTAGCTCCTAATAATATGGCATAATTCCGAGCCAGTGATCCACAGCAATAACGACGTGGCGATCACCGGCAGCCAGCATAATTTCATAACCAGGCAAATAGAACACCATGACAAGTGGTGAAATTTTCAACCATTTCATAACCGTCCACATATAAAGGACTGATTTCACGATATTTAAATCGTTGACTTAAGCTGAGTCAGCGGCAGTGCGATGAACACAAATGAACCGGAAAACGGCATCAGCTATTTTTTGCAACCTATTTAGCTAAGTTTGCAATTCTGGAATATTAGCCATCTCGTAAAATCTCTATGCCTATAGCCAAAAAAATCTGTTGCTAAAATACAAAATATATGATAAAATGTTACAATTATGTTGTTTTATGTGAAAAAAAGACTCATTGAGAATATATGTAATTTACGAGAAAAATTGGAATTGGTAGTTGCTTCCTTTTAGGAAAAATGTAGGGTGGGGAAAAGTATCAAAAAAAAATTGTTTTCACCTCAGTATCAGTAATCCGAATGAAGTTTTGGCACAGGTCCTATCCCAAATCGGGGCGTGATGCGAGGTATTTATATATATGCACATCTTTTTGCGTTTTTTTGGTTGTTGTGTTTTCCGACAGGGTGGATATAAGATTCATATTGGAACGAATTTCCGTCGTCCCTTGTCAATTTTGGTTTTGTAGCAAACCGGTTTCGTCGATGCGACATCTTCAATGCTTTATTTCGTTCAGATTTTTGTCTATCCGTTGTCATGTATTTATAGTCTGGACACTGTATCAGGTCGTGTTAGTCTGCGTGTACATGGGTCGTGTCCCACAACCGTACCCGAATGGGTACCTGTAATGAGGGTTGTTTTTGACGATCATTCATTAGTTGTACATGTTAGGTCAGGTAAATTAGTTTGTGTGTGTTAGGTCAGGTTGGTTTCGACGCTCGTTAGTAATGTAGAAGTCGGTTATTTTTGTCTTCTGATTCGTTTTTTGTGTCTGTTTGTTTATTGTTGGTCGTTTTTTTATAGTACCTGCGGTGTTGTCTGGCTTGCTGTATATTAGTTTCAGGGGTTCAAATATTGCGTCAGAAATGGTGTTAGTTTGTTCGTTTATTACCCTCCCGTCAAATGTCTTAAGTTTGTATATTTCCACAGACAACAGCAACTGGAACGAAGGCCCTTCAAGAACAAATAATCTACCTATTTGTGTGCCGTAAAATCTTACTGACGGACAACGGTAGCATCTCTGTGTCCAAGCGCCAACAACATTGCTAACCAACCACTGGATTGAGCACTAATTCACCGACTCATATTCATTGCACGAAAACCTTACAGAGCGAGTGAACCGAGGCCTAAAAAGAATGATCACGCAACGACCAAAGGAAGACAACCGCACATAGGATCAGGAAATTTCACAAATAGCATTTGCGATGAATACGCAATCTTACTGCACCGCATGAAGTGCAAACGGAAGTTACAATAACAATATAGCTACCGTCAGCACCACCATAGAAACCGAGCAACGGAAAGAGATTAAGAAACATATTTCCAAAGCATCCCAGCAACAGAAAAAGTATTACGATTTACGACGACGCTCATGGAAACGAAACGTGGGTGAAAAGGTTATGAATAGGGACAACCTACTTTTATCCCCCATAAACAAGTTCGCACAAAAACTAGCCCCGAAATTATCCAGTCCATACATGGTAGAAAAATATGAGTCAGCAAATACAGTGGAGCTAACCCACCGAGTCTGTTTTCTTGCGGACTTAGTATAAAAGAAGCACGAACAAAAAACACAAAACAAGGGGGCATCAACATGGTCCGCATAAAACGCCAATCAGCACCACCGGATTCACGCCAGAAGATCCGACCAGGGGTACCGACTATGGAAGCCACGAATACAGCGTATTCAATTTTTTTCCGGGCCACCAATGTGTGAAACAATGTGGCCATGGTGGCAAAAAATTAAGAATATTCGAAACAAATACAGTGGCACCCGCGAATAACATAGAAGAAGTAAACTGCCACAAACAAAAAAAAAAACCCAGCAAACATTATCAGAAACCTTAATCAAAGAAAGCGACCTACACGTAGAAAAGCAATAGGCTGTGGGTGAAAGTGATCATCCAATAGCCCCACCGAAAAACACGGTTCGTGGACTAACACACCCAGAGGGAAAACCAGTTAATTTTAAGTATTACGTTTTTGCATTTATTTTTGAACTGTATTACAATATATTATTTTTCCATTATACTACCTTTATATGTATTATATACAATTACATTAAATGCGATCCGGTACACAACAAAAACGTTTGCGTTTGCAGTTGATTCTTGTCCACCTCACACTTCTTCCGTAAATCCCAACAAAACTTTTTACCTTATAACAAATCATTTTCCTTTTTTTACTTGCATGTAAGAATAATTTTGGAATTCCCATGTGAAAATACAACAAATAACCTAGATAAAAGTTGGAATTACAAACAAGGTAATTATTTAAATAAAGACGATATACGCACACACTCCTGCCAGTGCGAAACAATAAGGCACTTAACACCCAAGCCGCACCTGGCAATAACGCTACTCCTCGCAGCTTTCCAGCACCCGCAGTGGGGGGGGGATGTAACTTAGTGTTACAGTAACACGACCCCTACTGTAACTCCACTAGCTCCTAATAATATGGCATAATTCCGAGCCAGTGATCCACAGTAATAACGACGTGGCGATCACCGGCAGCCAGCATAATTTCATAACCAGGCAAATAGAACACCATGGCAAGTGGTGAAATTTTCAACCATTTCATAGCCGTCCACATATAAAGGACTGATTTCACGTTATTTAAATCCTTGACTTAAGTTGCAAACAGCCACCGACGTGTCTAACGGACGGTGGCGGTGGACGTACACGAGCAAATTTGCGATTTTTTATGAACGTTGGGCTTACGTAGAAACATTCAATACAGTGTTACCATTCCTCAGTTTGCGTGTATGCTTACCCAAACCTCTACTTTTGTCTTTGTAATTTTTCATTTTGTAAAATGTCGAAAGTAATATTAAATAACTACATATAGTATATTTATTTATAAACTTTAACATAAGTCAAAAATTTTAAGATATTTCGACAATACTTAAAACTTTTTTGGGTATTTTTGTAAAATAATTGCAAACGGCCCAAGCTCAACATGCAAATAGTTGAATAGGCAACACTGTGTGTCGAAGAGCGATCAGCTGACACGTTTCCTACGTAAAAATCAGAAATTTTTTGGTTTTGACGTAGCGACGTGCGTAAAACGTACGTCACGAACGTCGGTGAAAAATCGCTTACATGCAATTCCCATAAGGTAGATCGTGTCAGCTGACACGTCGTCCGTTTTTCCGTCGGTGGCTGTTTGCAGCTTTAAGCTGAGTCAGCGGCAGTGCGATGAACACAAATGAACCGGAAAACGGCATCAGCTATTTTTTGCAACCTATTTAGCTAAGTTTGCAATTCTGGAATATTAGCCATCTCGTAAAATCTCTATGCCTATAGCCCAAAAAATCTGTTGCTAAAATACAAAATATATGATAAAATGTTACAATTATGTTGTTTTATGTGAAAAAAAGACTCATTGAGAATATATGTAATTTACGAGAAAAATTGGAATTGGTAATTGCTTCCTTTTAGGAAAAATGTAGGGTGGGGAAAAGTATCAAAAAAAAATTGTTTTCACCTCAGTATCAGTAATCCGAATGAAGTTTTGGCACAGGTCCTATCCCAAATCGGGGCGTGATGCGAGGTATTTATATATATGCACATCTTTTTGCGTTTTTTTGGTTGTTGTGTTTTCCGACAGGGTGGATATTAGATTCATATTGGAACGAATTTCCGTCGTCCCTTGTCAATTTTGGTTTTGTAGCAAACCGGTTTCGTCGATGCGACATCTTCAATGCTTTATTTCGTTCAGATTTTTGTCTATCCGTTGTCATGTATTTATAGTCTGGACACTGTATCAGGTCGTGTTAGTCTGCGTGTACATGGGTCGTGTCCCACAACCGTACCCGAATGGGTACCTGTAATGAGGGTTGTTTTTGACGATCATTCATTAGTTGTACATGTTAGGTCAGGTAAATTAGTTTGTGTGTGTTAGGTCAGGTTGGTTTCGACGCTCGTTAGTAATGTAGAAGTCGGTTATTTTTGTCTTCTGATTCGTTTTTTGTGTCTGTTTGTTTATTGTTGGTCGTTTTTTTATAGTACTGCGGTGTTGTCTGGCTTGCTGTATATTAGTTTCAGGGGTTCAAATATTGCGTCAGAAATGGTGTTAGTTTGTTCGTTTATTACCCTCCCGTCAAATGTCTTCAGTTTGTATATTTCCATGTTTTCGAGCACATTTAAGCGTCGCCCCTTTCTTTCTACGTGCAGTGTTCTGGCTGTATTTTTGATGTTGGCGGGGGTGCATTTGTTTTCGAACATGTGATTTGCGAAGTTCGACTCTGGTGTGATAGTGGGTTTTCGTATTTTCCTGTTGTAGTCCCTGATGTGCTCTCGAAAAAGTGTACTTATTTTCCGTCCGGTTTGCCCTATGTAGCTGTGCTGGCATTCGCAGGTAAGCTTATATATTCCATGTTCGCTGAATGGCTCTTCCGAGTTAGTATTGGTTCTTAGTTTTCGCCCTAAGTTGTTTGATGTTCTGAACGCTATGTTCATGTTGTGTTTCTTGAAGAAGTTTGCCAGTTTGTATGTCGTTTTTCCAGTGTATGTCATTGTCGTCCAGATCTTGGATTTTTCTTCTGCGTTATGTCTTTTCTGGGAACCATGCTTCCTTCGGAGCGTGTCTACTAGGCCTTTTTTGTATCCGTTTCTTGTAGCTATGTCGTATATGGTGGTAAGCTCTTTCTTGTATGATTCTTGAGTGAGGGGTGTTCTCTGAAGCCTGTTCACTAGGTGTCTTAATGCCGCATTTTTGTGCTGTTGGGGATGGTTTGATGTGGAATGAATTATGGTGTCCGTTGTTGCTGGTTTTCTGTAGATGTCGTATTTAAATTTGTTTGTGGTTCTGTCAATCTTTATCGTTAGGTCCAGGTAGTTCAGTTCTCCTTCTTTCTCGGTCTCCATAGTGAATTTTATATTTTCATGTTGTTTGTTTAAAAACTCTAGTATTCGTTCTTCATTGTTAGTGTTCAATATACAGATAATGTCGTCGACGTACCTTGCGTAAAATGTCACTCCTAGTTCAGTTTTTAGTTCTTGCATGTATTTTGTTTCCAAATTCTGCATGAATGCTTCCATGAGAATGGATGATGTTGGGTTCCCCATTCCCAGTCCGTTTGTTTGTCTATATATCTTATTGTTGAACATGAAATAGTTTTGCTGTAAAGTTGTTCTTAGTGTGTTCGTAATCTGTGCTGTTCTGACCGTATCTTTGGTTTTGTCACGTAGTGTTTTGTTTACTATGTCCAATGTCTCTGGAAGCGGTATAGAAGGGTACAGGTCTTTTATGTCAAATGTGCTTTTTCCGAGAGTTTGACGTTTTCAAGTCTTTCCATTAGTTCGCTTGTATTCTTTATCGTATGCTTATGGTCGAGTTCAAGCGTGTCATTTAGTATCGTCTTTAGATGTTTTGATAGTTTGTAACCCGGCGCTGACTTAAAATTTATTATTGGCCGCATTGGCGTATCCTGCTTATGAATTTTTGGTAGCGCTATTAGTGGGGGAGCTGATGGGTTCATTTGTGTCAGACTATGTCCCGTCCTCTCGTCTATTAATTTTGTAGCATTTTTTATAGCCCCTTTGATTTCCATCTGGTATTTATCGGTGGGGTTTTGGTTGATTATGCGGCATTTCATTTGTTTGATTAATTCCTCGGTTTTTGTTATATATTCGTCCTTGTCCATGAGCACTGTCGTGTTTCCTTTGTCGGCCTTTGTTGTAACAACGTTGTTCCTTTTAAGCTTTTGTCGTAGGCCTTTCATTATTATCCCCTCTTTATTCGTGTTCTGTTGGTCTTGCTTTGTTAGGTCCTTACTGATGATCTCCCTGCACATGTGTCTGGCGTGTTCCTGTTCTTCGCAGGGGAGGAGCGATATTGCAACCTCTGCATCAACTATCGCTTGTTCCGTTCTTCTTGCCTTGTTATTGTCTACTACGTTGTGCTTTAGTCCTTTCTTGAGAAGTTGGGCTTCCTCGTTGCTGATGTCCACCGCGGTTAAGTTTACGAACCTGTCGTGAAATCTATGAGTTTGTTGAACGTTGTGCTCATGTCTTCCCGATAGTTTGTCCAACTTTCTGTTCAATGTTTTGTATTTCCGCGGAAAAGGACTTTCTACGGAATGAAATACATAGCCTATATGCTAAGAAGGACAAGACAAATGCCGAAATATTGGCTATCCACCTACAACTGGCTGATCTCTTACCTACAGTTATATTGATGAACACAAGCGGAAATACCAAACATTGAACAGAAAGTTGGACAAACTATCGGG